>JAEMWC010000051.1:1147500-1317500 GCA_016490735.1 Pachyseris speciosa | reverse complement strand
TTCCAACTCCACTAGGTAATGATTGAAGATAGAACAGACAGCAGTTCTATTACTGCTTGGCTCTAGTTTGATTCATTTACCTTTCTAGTAGCTTTTCTTTATCCCATTTGAAGTGACTAAGAAGTATCCTGGCAGTTGGTCTTGGTAACTATCATAAAGAAAACCACATCAATTAGAGGAAGAAGCAAATAAGAACAATTATTTGTGTTTAATCAAAAACCCAAGGAACATAATTTGGTTAGCCTGTAACAACTACCACAGAAAACTGTATATAGAAACCAGCCATTGGTGCTATGATGACTACCAATAGCAGTAAAGATGACCAAGCTCACTGAGTATGAAAGCAATTACACAGCAACAAGTATGGGCAGCTTTCTCTGCTTTACAGAAACTGAATATATTATATTTCTCTTGTCGAGCCAGCTTATTATCAATCAATTTCAAGTTCAGTCAAGGCTCCCGCAAGGAAAGACAACTAAATAAAGAACCATCTCTCTTGACCTTTCAAGTTCTAACAGTAGCCAGCATACAATTATTTATCCTTACGGTCACATGATCAAACATACAAGTAAAAAGAGTAAAGACAATGATGGCCAAAGGAAAGTCTACTAACTGGTACAATAGGAAATATCAAGAGAAGAGTGAGGGGAATATGCACGTTGATATTTGCACTGAAAATGGGAATTTTTTCACCCAATTTGTCACCGCAAAGCCATCTTTCAAGTTAGTACCTCTCTTGAGTGACCACTGTGAAAGGTGGAGGCTCACTATAGGTTGAATGTGTGTTGCCCAACAGAGACCTTAAGATTGAGGTTTTTCAGCTTTTCTGCGAACTGCCTTGCCTTCAAAGTTCTCTCAAAAACTGAGCGCAAAAAAGCAAAAAAAATATAGGGCAATGTTTTTCTAACGTATCAAAGGCCACATGCAAAAATTCAGCTCATTTGGACGACATCAACAAAATGACCAAAATTGTCACTTACGCCCTTCTTCCACTGAGCCCTTCAATTGACACCATCACGTGAAAGATAACATTGAGATTGGCCATTTGCCCAAGTTTGAAGGTTTTAGGTTGAACAGAGACCAAGTTATGGACTTAAAAACATACCGGTAGTTCAAAATCCATACAAACGTCTCTAATTTTGAGGCTGCGTCCCCCAAAACCATATAAACTCTTAAAAATATTTTTCAGTTTTGTGACAGCAGTAAAATTCCGTCATTCACCTACTATTTGGAAGTAACTGAGGTGAAAATGACTTCATTCGCCCATTTTTACGACTGTCAGACAAATCGTAAAAAATTTTAAGAGTTTAAATGGCTTTGGGGGACGCAGCCTCAAAATTAGAGACGTTTGTATGGATTTTACACTATGTTTTAAAGTCCATAACTTGGTCTTTTTTGAATGTAAAATAATCAAACTTGGTCAGATGGCCATTCTTGACGTTATCTTTCATGTGATGGTGTCAATTTATCAATTGGTTAAAATTTGAAACTCGCCCCAGTTCCCTGCGCAACTCCGGAACAGCCTATCCCATGTTTGAGAGGAAATACTTCTTTTTAGAACTCTTTCACAAATTAACTATCAAATTCTTTTTCATAGAAACATCATTTTTAAGACGATTTCTCAGCTAAAATAGAAGTGAACGAATGACTGAAAACAAACATGGCGGCCAGCTATTTGTTACCCGCGAATCTTAAGTGCCAAATATGGGCAGACAGCTAATGTGAAACTGCTAACCGCTAACTGCAAACTGTGGTTTGCCGTTTGCTGTAAGATGGCCAAACCTCGATCTTAAGGTCTCTAATAACATACTGACAAGACTGACTGACCACATATACATGTATAGTTGAACCTCAACAATATGGTTCACTGTCACTTCAATTTATTTTCGCTCATTATAAAAGTTATTGGTTGAAAAGAAAAAACAAACAAATCCACAAACAAGAGGCTACAATTAGCCTAAGCTCGGGCTTGCAAAAAACAGCATTGTATCCCTAATTTAGCGCTAAACAAAAGAATAGAGAGAAGTCTGTCTTTCTTACATCAGACGCATTGAGCTTAGCTTGTGTTGGAGTCTATTTCTTGAGACCCCTATCAACATATATCCCCCTAAAATTACAAACTTGCTTTACAGCTCAACCATTGAGAACAATAATAAATATTGTAACACTTGTAAAAGAGAAGACGAAAAAGAGAAACGAAAAAAAAGCCCGCGATATATGCCACTAATAGATATCGAACCCGGGTTAGCTGAGTCAGAGGAAGGAACAATGACCTCTTGGCCACAGAGGTTCATTGCAATGTAATATGATAAAATAGTGTATTGATTCCAAAAAAACTAAGCACACTTGTTTTCGCTTCGATGGATATTTGTTTGAGAAAGAAAGCGCTCATTGAACGATGTAGTTTTATTTCGCATAAAGGTTAAATGGCGTCTCGGTGAAATGTGAGGAGAAAAATAATCAACAGAGTGAAACTGTTTACAAATACGTCAATCCAGGATCATTTGAAACATAAGAAAGCCGAATGTTTCTGCGGTCAGTTTCAACTCACGCAAGTAAAAACTAATCACTTATCATTCAAAAACTAATGTCCAGAAATTGAGATATTGTAGAAAAATAGTAAATAAACTGCCTCTCAAAGTCTCAGGGGTGTATGATATCCTGTACTTGAGTTATTCAACAAAATGTACTACCTCTTAATGGAGTGGACACGGGGAAATACGACAGTCAAATTAAAAACATCTGGAGGTAAGTTAGAACATGTTAAAAGCTTTCTTATTGCAGTTGAACTTGCAAACATTCGTATGGACACTTCTTTTAACATATTAATTGTTCAGACTTCAAAGACAGAAGGTGAATCGACGTTTTCCAATACGTGAAAACAGGCATTATTCATCAGTTTCTGTCTGTTTCTTTGCAGTGTATATCCATAGAACCCTATAAACATATATCCCTTCAAAATTGCTTTACAGCTCAACCATTTATAACTTACAACAATTATAACTCTTGTAAAAAAAAATATTTAAAAAAGAAGATAAAAAAAAAGGAACGCTTAAAAAAAAAAAAGAAAAAAAAGTTGTCGAAAGCGGGAATCGAACCCAGGAACATCTGCATCAGAAGCGGTAAAGATGACCACTAGGCCACGCTCATTCATCATAGCTAATGAGGTAAAAATAGTTTACTTATTCCAAAATGACCATTATTAGTTAGCACTTGCGGAGAAACGCTGGAAGTGAGCTTTGTGGCTGAAACTCAACGAAGAATAAAAAGAAGAACCGTTGACATTTTAAGACCCGGGCTTCCCACGTCTCGCTGGAAGCCCGAGTAATAAGCAGGCAATTTAACTTCAGGTCATAACTTGAACCTAAATAGAGAGATCCTTGATTTAACATTGCTGATTGTCTCATGCAGGAAGATTACAAGTGATAGCTAAAACATGTGATTGGTGTGTAGAAGGCCATGGGTTTTATTCTAATCAGGGGGGTCACAATCATGACCTTAAATAATTTCAAACAAAGTAACCTAAGTTTGTAAATTTTACAACAAAAAAAAAGCTACATCAAAGCAAGTGTTGAAGAAAATCTGAGCTTCAAGCTACAAACTGAACCACAAGTTCACCTTTTGGATATGCTCCATAGTGCTGCAAACCCTATGTTTTCAGCATTAAAGCGAACAAATGAGGAACTGCTCTCATACTTTTGCCAATAATCTAAATGAAGAAAATCTTACAAAGCTCCAGATAATCATGCTTACAATGAACTGTTTTTCTACAAGTTTCCAAAACTTTACACATTTTTGACTGCAATGAAAGTCAAGGGGTGGTGGAAGATTTTGATATCTACTATATGTGCTGATAAAAAAGGAGCATAATATCGATCTTTCATAAATGCTGTTAAGCTACAATTGTAAAAAATTTGATATTTAGCCGTTCCATCATCACAGACCTATTGCTTAAACTTTCATAGCAACATTTCTCAATAGGTTAACAAACAGCACAAAGAAAATCATTAAAACTATTCAATTTTGAAAACAAACGATTAAAAGCTGTCGTTTTCTGTATATAAGTCTTATGCCTGCTCAACAGGAAATTGGAAAAAAAATCCAAATAGCCTCATCAACAAATTTAAAAAATAGCATTTAAACGACGTTGAAAATGGCCATCAATCTGGGAAATTAAACCAGCCACTTATGGTTCGTTATATAAGAGCAAGATATTTATAAGCTTAAAAAAAAACAACAACAGCAACAAGGGGTTTGATTTGGCTTCCGTTTGTCAGAAAAAAGAACTGAACTAGATCGAGCTCTATCTCAAAGCATTTTGTTGATGTTTGTATAAATTTTAAGACTGAAGTACTTTCACGCAACTCAGGAAACTTACCTGAAAAACACTATTAACTTCGTCGATAATACCGTTCATATAACTGACTAAAGCTTCGGGGGTCAGACATTCGTAATGGAAATCGTCATTTATGTGAGGCCTCTTCGGTGTTGAGGGTTCATCGCAGTCGATGTCGAAGTCACTTTCTTCACCTTCTTCGGAGCCTGATTCGTTATAGCTATCTTCACGTTCGTCGTCGAAAATAGCATCCTCGTCCTCCGAATCCATTCTCGCACTTACAATACCCGGTTAGTTGCGAAACAGGATAAAAATACGAATGTAACTGGCACAACTGTTCCAGAATAACACTCACTTTCATTTATACGAAAGAAAACCATGTACACATTTTTAGCATTTTGGTCACATGATACACGTTTGCTGTATTTGTGATTGGTCTAAACACAATAGAATTGTGACGTCATTTAAAACAAATTCTAATTAAGAGGTCTGGAAACAAGGAATTTCTCAATCAACTCACAATGATAGAGTTAGATTATTTTTCGAGTAAGCTGTGGTTTGGAAATATGTTCCACCAGATTTAAAAAAAAGTATCGGATCGTTTGTTTCGCTGCTACCGTTGAGCCACGAGACACGAACGGAAGTGCGGGCATTTATATCGTGATGGCTTGTCAGCACCGTAAACGGCTATGACGTCATCACCACCATAATGCACTTCGAGTTATAGTTGATGACACGTGCTTGCACGTTTTCCCCACGTACTCAAAAACCCAAAGCAAAGCAGCAGGGCCCGCGTAGCAGTTTTTAATAGGGAGCTTTAGCAACGACGACGGCGACGGCAATGAAAACGTCACTTCAAAATAGAACTTCTCGTTTTTGTAACGCTTTCGCTATTATTCCAATTTGTTTAACTTGGAAAAGACTGGCGAACTATTCAGGGACTAAATTGTTATGAACGCCATTAAAGTAAGGAAAAAGAAAGAAAACTTTACAGTCACACGTTCCCGTTCTCGAGAAAACCTAAAATTTGGTCATTTCACGTTGTTGTTTTGCAGAGGACGGGAAAGAAATGTATCAAAATGTAAAACGCACGTGCAGAGCCATTGTTTGTGCTCATTAAACCTATTGTTTTGTGGCGTTCTCGTTGCCGTTGCCGTCGTCGTTGCTAAAGCTCCCTAATGTTGGGGGTGGGGGGCTCCGCGTTTTCAAGTAAGGGTAGGGGACTAAATATAAAACTGATTAAAACGCATATACTGATTCTGTTTAATTCATAAGCTTTGTCCAGCAGTTAACATATTTTATTAACTCAAAAAAATCAAGTGATATCCTTTTCTACACTTTTCAACCCTATTGAGGCACTTAGAGAAAGGGCTTAGTGACAAAATAAACTTTTTATAATCACACTTAACGTAATCTGTAAACTGAAGGTAGAGTAATCGTAACTTTGGTTCCGTTCACGAAATCGGAAATGGTGGAACAGATACTCTCGTTAACTATGCGGACACTGAGAAATACAGCTCTAACGCAGAAACAGAGAACGTACAAAAGGCTTCTACCCTTCGTGACGCATTTTCAACCATGGTTACCATGTTTGAAAAACATACTAATAGACAACTGGCATCTAATACAAGAACGGCCATCACTCAGAGAGATATTCAAGGAACTTCCCTTGGTTCCTTATAGAAAGGAAAATCGCTTAAAGATATGCTTGTTTTACACAGTGGGCACACAGCAGGAGTCGCGTTGATGTCAACGCGATTTTAATCACCAACAGAAGACTACAACTAAGTGTATGAATTGTAAACATAGTGGTTTTAAATTTATTCCATCAAACAGGATCGAAGGAACCAATCATAAATTTAATGTTTTCCCGCGAGGTCCGTCACCTTCAGCCAAGCACTATTATCCCGTGAAAGTACTTTTTTGGATATGTCTTTACCAGGAGCTCATGTCTTTGCTTACTTTATTATTTTTTCCACAAAAAGTGGGCCCCCGGCCCCTCCCCCTGCCAGGTCCCTGGAAAGATAACTCGTAGCGTAAAACGCTACTTAACGGAGCGCGCGTAGCAAGCGTTTCCGTCAGATTTTCTTCGTCTTTTGGTTTTTTGACCGCGATAAAACTGGGATGAGAGCAAAGAAGTACTGAAAACTTCGACCTAAGCAGTGACAGGAGTCCATCAGTGATAGGAACAAGCATGTGAACAACTCAAAATTAATTCCGTTCATTCTCTTTGTTTTCTTCGTTGTTTGCTTGTCTTTTGGCCACTGAGCAGATAATTCTCAAAGGATTTGTTGATTTAGGGAAATAGGGAATATTTAAGATTTAATGAATGTTTAAAATTGGAATTTGAAGTGGAAAATTAGCAGATGGACACCAAAACAGTTCCCCAGCAACCTTCAGTGCCCTCAGTGTGGGGTGTCAACTGTCTGGTGGTGTTTCAAAACATTTTTGTACACTTTAATTCCTTCTTTAAACTCATTAAAATTTCACTCCAATTCACGGTAAGTCCCACCTTAAAGGTATAAAAAACTCGGCGAGTGCATTGTTGAGCCGATATAAGCACGCGGGAATTAAGTTTGAAAAAACACGAGAGAAGTGCTTAGAGAAGCACAAGCCGTAAGCGAGTGCCTCTCCGGCGCACTTCTCAGTGTTCTTAAAAATTCAAGTGCTTACTCATCGATGTACGAGGAATAAGATTTATATTTATTTTATAAAATGTCGCGGAGATTTGCGCGTGCTTTCATACCGGAAGTCATTTGTCAAATATGGATTGAATCATTTATATTACATTGTTTCTACTTCATTTTCTATATAAAATGTCCAGAGATTTGGGCGCGTACACCGCACTTGTGACGTAGCCTGCGTAAATTACCATTCCACTGATGAATAGGCAGCAGCCTCGAAACGTCTGGACGCTGTTATCATTTGGCGTTAAAAACAATTTTTCTTCAAATATTTTTCCACTAAAAGCGCCACACAGTTTCATAAATAACATTTTGTAAATTACATTATCATTCCACAATGTACGCGCGCGTGACGCAGGGTGCGTGCAAATCGAGAGCGAATAATCTAATTGTTTTAGTACCAATCTACTAGAAGTCCTTCAAAACTAAACAAGTAAACGATCTAAATCCTCCTCACAGACCATGTACTTCGAAAACACGAAGAAGCGGCCCCAATTTTGTTGGCAACCGCTACTCACTATCTATCACAGCATAGCCAATCAGAGAACGGCATTCGTAAGAGAACGCTAGTAGATTTATTAAGCTGAGATATAATGCACTCTATTCGACCAATCATAGCCCGCGTAAACGGCTAGCAATCCCTTTCTGGATAGTAGGGAGCTCAAGCCAACAGCGTGGCGAGAATGGCGAAACCTGAAGTGAATGCACTGAGGAGAGGCCGTATTGTTGTTCACCGCGCTGTTGATTGATTGCCCTCCGACTATAACCAAAAATGTACTGCCAGTAGTCTATAGCGCGCGTAATTGTTAGAACATTTTATTTAACAATTACCATGCGAAATCGCGCGGAATATCGCCTGATATTTAGTCGACGAGGCTGGGAGTTGGATACAGTAAAATCAGGCGATATTCCGGAAGATTGAGCAGGATAATTGTTTTATTATTCAACACATTAATGACAAAGCAAAATGTTCTGCGTTTATTGCCAAAAAGCTGGAAAAGCCAAGATTTTTCTCCCCCGACACACCGTAAAATTACGTAAATCGCAAGTCATATTTTGACATTGTCACAATGTGTCGAATAATGAGAAAAGAAATACAATGCACTCGATTCGGCCAATCATAGCGAGCGTAATTCATTGAACAAGGCACGGTTGAGCCTTTTTTATATGTGTTTCATAATATAGCTTTCTCCATATTTGTAGATAAATTCGTTTCTATCTGTGAGAAAACTGAGCAAATTTCTTATTTCTTATTTTGCGCGGATGGAATGGCGTCACTGATCGTGTACCTGTTGTGTCAACAGTGTCTTGTAACACAAATTCTTTTTAACGGGCGGCTAAAATAAGAAACTTTATTTATGCACGGTTACAATTTGAAGCTGCAAGCTTGTGGGACAGTGTGGGATAAATGTTGGTTTTTGAAGAGAGGGGGAAAACCGGAGTACCCAGAGAAAAACTTCTCGGAGCAGAGTAGAGAACCAACAAATTCAGTCCACTTGTGACGCCGATTCCGGGAATCGAACCCGGGACACATTGGTGGAAGGCGAGCGCTCTCACCACTTCGCCAACCCTGCACTTTGAATTCGCCTCGTCAGTTCTGTGGTATGACTGTACTATTTTAGTTGAGAATTTATTGAGGCTGCACGCGCAGAAAAATGGCTTAATCTGGGTGGGGTGTACGTGTTTCATACTATGATAAATCTAAACTGAATCTCGTTTGTCTCGTCAAACTATTTATTGTGAAAATAAATGAAATTGACTTTCAAAAAACGGTAAGCGCTAACGTATTAACTTTCGTATAACGGCTTCCGGTTTTACAACTTCCGGTTCTTTTTTGTTTCTCATTGGCTTTTCCTTGCTTGTCCTAATTTGGAGGTTATCTGTGACGTCTAATTGTCGGCGGAGGTCTGGGACTGGTAAATACACAACAAAACTTCTTTGGTGAAAGAGAATTGGTTGCTGATCTCAATGTGAAAAAGTTTTTCTATTTATTGTCAAATTTCTGACTCGCTCAGGCTAAATTACCGTTACTGTTGTAAAAAGGGTTTAAGTAAATGGCTGCGCAACCAAATTCATCAGCTGTGCGTGCGTTACAGCTAGAATTAAGGAAACTCACCCAAGAACCAGTGGAAGGTTTTGTCGTCGATGTGCCTGATGAGAGCAATCTATTCGAATGGGATGTAGCGATTTTTGGTCCTCCTGGCACTCTGTACGAAGGAGGCTACTTCAAAGTGAGTGGTTCATCTAACAGAGCAGAAATTTTAGTCTGGTGAAGCAAGCGTTGCTTAGCGTATTTTGTTTGTTTCTCTTCAGGCTCACATGTCTTTCCCTGCTGGTTACCCTTACTCACCACCAACTTTTCGTTTCCTCACTAAAATGTGGCATCCTAACATATACGAGGTAAGAGCGACTTCAGTTCCTAATGATTTTAATCTTTTGACTAAGCGACTAATTACTGCCGTTGATTCTCTAGTCCGGTGACGTATGTATTTCAATTTTACATCCCCCGGTGGACGATCCACAAAGTGGCGAACTACCTTCCGAACGATGGAACCCAACACAGACTGTTAGGTGCGTATAAATTTTCGCTTTTTCTTGCTGTAAGTAAGAAATTAGAAATTTTTGTTGAGCATATTTTAAAAGAACTCATATGTTCCTTAACAAAAATTGCCAAATCAATACCAAACGATCGTTCAATCCGAACCCATTTTTTTGACATTCGTCATACTCGTTTTGTTAGTAAAAAATCACCCCCTTCAACTTGGTCTTGAAAGCTTGTTATACTTGTGGGCATGTTGTTGGGTACGCTTTATACTTAGGGCTAGTGATTTCTTTTATTTCTACTCTACCAAGCTCCATCTGCTCCAACTGTCAATTACATCCTTTTTGTTTGCTGAAAAATTTCAGCTTCATTTGTCGGCATGTGCCGAAACGTGGTTGAACCTTTGCGTGTATTATGTGGGTCATGGGTTTAATTACCGAAAACCTCTCCTTTTTGGCTGTACATTTGACGCAAAGATCTGTGCGAGTGAAATATTACTATCGATCAATAAACCATGGATGCTTTGACCAACCAAGATCGAGAGTAATGCAGTTAAAAATTTGTGTATATTATTACAGTTTGTGGATAATTTATTAACCATTTTTGGATGGCTACATGTAGCTGGTATTGTATTGTGTAGTTTGGCAGTAATTCACACCAAATGTTTTGAGGCAAAATTGGTCTCTTTCGATGCCTTGCCAGAGTGTCTATATGATACTCTTTACTTGCCTTATATCAGTCATCTTGCTCAATAAATGAAATTAATGCCATTTGTGCTTTGACAAACTTCAAGATCCTCAACATAAAGTGTATTGGCTAGCTGGACATGATAAAAAGAGAGAAATATAAAAGGAGAAAAAGAAATAAAATATAAAAGGAGAAAATGAGAAAAATATTTCTGTATTTGTAAGTGAATTGAGAAAGCCAAGTCAAGAAATTGGATCCAAATGCATTTTAAAAAGCTACTGATAATAACAAAGAAAAAAAAACTATTCACATGTACATGCAGATTTAGTTGTATGTAATCTAATTAAGATTTACACACATGAATAATTTATAAAGCAAGGCACAGTCCTGTATGGACTTTGTTCAACATTGATTTGCTTTAATTGTAGTTATATATTCACAGTTAAATACCCTACTCTTAAATTGTCCTAGTGCATTTTATGTCTTTTTTGTGGCATTGAAGCATTGAGCTTTTTAAGTTTGACAACATGAACTCACAGGTGTATTGACAAAATGTGCAAGGTTTAACCTAGTCTATTCTAACCGTATCTGAGAATTGAAGTGGTTACAAATTATGGCTGTCATTCACAGTGACTGTTTGGCTGGTTCTTTAAATGAACTGAACTGACAGCCTGTGTGCAATACTGCCCTCCTACAACTAAATTGTAATTCCCATTACTGACAAGATGTTTGTCATTGGGTTGGAAGGTTCATTCTTAACAGACTGGTTTAGATATAGAGACCTGACAGAGGTAAGCCCTGTAGATTTTATTTGGGGCCACAAACCACCCAAGATAAAATACACTATGCTCATCAAAACAAGGCAAGAAGGTGGCTTAGAAATGAAAGACTTTGCTTTATTTAACAAGGCTTTAAAGTTAAATTGGGTTAAGCGACTTTGCTCAAACTCAGACGCTCCGTGGCAGTACATCCCGAAGTCCCTCCTAGCGAATGTTGGGGGCCCAGAGCTTTTCAAATGTAACTATGACATCGGTCACCTTAATCTAAGCAAATGCCTTCCAACTTTTTATCACGAAATAATCGCATTTTGGCAAGACGTAATAGCTTCCAACCCAAAAAGCAAAAATGATGTTCTTGAACAGATAGTTTATTGTTTTCTGCACTATTTACAAACATTTCTACATTAAATTACATTAACATGGGTAGAGAAATAGGCCAGCAACTAAATTACACAAGTGATAAAAAGCAAATGTGCGCAGTGACCAAAGTAGCTTAGGCTTTCGAGTTGGTCACTGCCACTGACAATTAATTGGCATGAACATGTACATAGATAGATTTTTAAAGAATCAAGAAGGTAAAATGCAATAGGCGATATAAATGATATATAGATTACATAACAAAAAAAGAAAAACATTTATTAATATTACTTAATAATAAAAAACTAACAGGATATGAGCAGACTAACACTTAAGGAACAGATTGAGTATTTAGAAGATATAGTTTGTATTGTTTATAAAAATGGTTGTAAGATAGGTTTTTTAATTCTAAGGGGATAGATTCCCAGGTCTTTGATGCTACAAAAGAAAACGTAGTTGCACCATAATTATTATTTATACTTGGTCTATAAATATTAAAATTTGTCGCAAATCTGGTATTATAGCTGTGGATCTCAGAAGCTAGTGTAAGAGTTCCAGAAAATATTGCTGGAATGCTAGCGGGGTCACTATTAATTTTGTGTATAAAAAGAGCTAATTTGAATTTGTAAATGTTCTCGAGTGTGAGGATTTGCAAAAGATTGAAATAGGACATAGCACTATCCCTGCTATGAGCAAAGAATATGCTACGTACACATTTATTCTGTTTTGTTTTGACCTTTTGTAGCCTTGTTTTACAGGCACTACCCCAACTTGTAATACCATAAGTTAGATATGGATAAATGAATGAGTAATACAGCTGTTTTAGAGTATGAACATCCACATAATATCGTAATTTATTAATAACTCCTACATTTTTCATCAATTTATTGTTGATATGCTGGATTTGGGGTCCCCAATGTAAATTTTGATCAATAAATACACCTAAATATTTTATTTGACTTTTACGCTCAATTTCAGGTATATGTATATTTCCACCCATTCTTGAGGATGAAATTACCATATAGTTTGTCTTGGTTAGGTTAATGGATAGTTTGTTAGTGGCACAATACTTAAAAACTAATTGTAATTCCTCATTCATAACAGATTCAAGGTGTTGTAAGTTGGCACTTGTATAAAACATATTTGTATCATCAGCAAAGATTCTAAAGGATAACTTATTAGAGCAGTTTGGCAAGTCATTAATATAGAGCAGAAATAACAGTGGACCCAAGGTTGAACCTTGTGGTATTCCACAAGTAATAGTTTCACTACAGGATTTGGTATCACCAATCTTGACAAATTGAGTCCGATTGTGTAGATAGTTTTCAAACCATTTAAAAGGAGTTCCACGAATTCCATAATGGTAAAGTTTAGACAACAAAATGTTATGGTTTACCGTGTCAAATGCTTTAGAAAAATCAAGGAAGAGACCACATGTAACTAATTTTTTATCCATGGCCTTCTTAAGTGTATCAGTGATTTCAAAAATAGCCTGCTCAGTTGAGTATCCTTTCCTAAATCCAAACTGATATTTATACATAATTTGATGTTTTTCTAAGAAGCTGTAAAGTTGATTGTAGATTAGCCTTTCAAACACTTTACTAAAAGGCGACAAAGTTGAAATAGGCCTGTAGTTACCTGGGTCAGTGACATCACCACTTTTATAAACTGGAGTAACCTGAGCAACTTTCAGAATATTAGGGACTACTCCAGTTTCAATTGATTGATTGTAAATTTTTGTAAAAGGTAATGATAGTGGCTCAGCAGCCAGTTTGATTAGTTTGTTGGGTATATCAATTGAAGGGCTCAGTGGAAGAAGGGCATAAGTGACGATTTTGGTTATTTTGCTGACGTCCTCCAAATGAGCTGAAGTTTTGCATGTGGCCTTTGATACATTAGAAAAACATTGCCCTATATTCTTTTCGCTTTTTTTACGCTCAGTTTTCGAGAAAACGCGGACCAAAATACGCATTCTACGCGTCACTTAGTACAGTTTTTCCTGCTTGGATTACTGAAACTGGACATGAAATGATTGGCAGAGACTTATTGTTTGATAGTGTGACGTAGACTATAAGTTTAGCGGTTAAAACATCGATTCACTAATACGAAACTTACGCGGTTGAGGTCAGCTCGATCGGTAGTGAGTTCCATTTAATCGCATTACGCCCGAGTGTTTGCCTGCTCGCCTGGTGGTAAAAAAGACATCATGAAGTCTTGAATTACCCGCAAGCCACTAGCTTCTCTGAAAGAATCCAAAGAAGTTTTCTCTGTGCTTTCCAAATCATGAAATCCCTCTGTTTTGGAGTACAGATTAAGGGGCCAGGTGATAAAAAGTCTGAAAGCAACTCTCGTCTTAAAAGCGGCCCTCCGTTGCTAGTCTCGGACCGTCTGTCAAAGGTTACCGTGCTAAAAGTTCGGAAAACGAGAGGTGTTTTTGGGGTGACTTTAGGCTGAAAATCTCCGATGTTTGATGAGAGTTGTCCGCGCTTGGAGGCCATAGTTTTCTCCCACAATTCATTGCGGCCACAGAGGGCGCTGTCACAGTGAAAAGTTCCCGCGGGTGACGTAACAGGATTAAATCCGCTCAGACTACGCGTACTATAGATTATTTTCACTTCGGAAACATTACGGAGAAATCATTGAAGACAGGGAAACCGGCAAGATGAAAAGTCCGTCCGTTTACGACGAGTATCCTGAATTTAATGCAAGGAAAAGTTGACGCGTGTGGCAAATACCAAAAGGGAAAATGCATTCGTTATCGTGTTGTGTTTTGTAAACCGGTTAAAACATGCTGGCGAATATCAACACATAAATCACTTTGCCGCGATGACCTCGGTTATTTCGCTTCCGTGGAGGCTTGTAAACATCACCAAAGAGCATTTTCATGCGAGCTAAACGTCAGCAAGAAGTATTTTCACGCGAGATAAACAGCAAAATGTATTTCAAGTTGTGTGACGCATGACAGGACATTAACGATTCAATTTCAGAACATGCAAATAACGCCGTTAAGTCTAACTTAATTAACGTTAGCGCTAACCCCTTGAATGCTGTTTTCAAGTCAGACAAACTCTTTGCGCGCTGACTTAAGGTTAACCAAGGCTTCTGTGTGCTGTTTTAAGTCAACCAAGAATGTTGTGGACTGTTTCTGAGCCAAGCAAGCTTGTTGAGCGCTACGATTAAGCAAAACACGGGTAGTAACACCTGTAGTAAGTGCTGCATTCAAGAAAACAAGTAGACCCGGCATATTTCCAAGTCAGCTGGGCACCTTGTGCGCTGTTTATGAGTCAAAAAGTCATATAGCACATTATGCCTTATTGAGCAGAGACGTTCCGTGTTGTCTTAAGCCAATTACGAACATTTGGCGCTTAGTTTTCATAAGAAGGGCTTGGTGGAAGACTGTGCTAAGTGACGTGTAGAATGCGTATTTTGGTCCGCGTTTTCTCGAAAACTGAGCGTAAAAAGAAGCGAAAGAAATATAGGGCAACGTTTTTCTAATGTATCAAAGGCCACATGCAAAACTTCAGCTCATTTGGAGGACGTCGGCAAAATAACCAAAATCGTCACTTATGCCCTTCTTCCACTGAGCCCTTCAATTGATGATTTGTTTGCATCCAAGGTTTTAAACAGAGAGAAAACCTGGGTTTCTGTTACAGTGGACATAACAAAACTGCTGGTTGGAGAAAATGAGATATACTGTGTAGGATTTTCATTACTATTAGCAATTTTACTGGCTAGATGTAGGCCAACATTGATAAAATGTTTATTAAACTGGTCTGCAATGTCAGCATTAGTAGTGTAAGTCTTGCTATTCCTGATTATTCTTAGCGGCGTGGTCTGGCCCTTAATCTTCCTTTTTATAAGTGTGCCAATAAGCTTCCATGTAGCCTTTAGATTACCTTTACACAAGTCAAAATGCTTGCAGAAATAAGCTTTCTTGCTAATGTTTTTAAAATAATTCAATCTGTTTGAATATTTCTTAAATTCATCAACTTTAGCACGATCATTAGATAAAAAATGAGTTTTATACATAGTGTGTTTGGTTCTAATAGATTTTAGGATTCCCTTAGATATCCAAGGTTTTTTAAAAAGCCTTTCTTTATTTCTTGACACTTGTTTTATGGGTGCATGTATATCAACAATTGATTTAAGTGCATCAATAGTATGTGTTGTTACTTCATGTAAATCCCTGCATTGGCCAGTAATGGCATTCCAGTCGATTGAATAGATGTCATGAAGATATAAATCAGAGCTAAATTTACTATAGTCTCTAAAGAACTGTTTCTTACACTGCTTTTTAAGTGGCATACCAACCACACAGAAAATTGGCAGATGGTCTGAGATATCAACAGTTACAATCCCAGAAACCAGACTGTTAGTTGTATTAGTATAAATATGATCAATCAACGTTGCAGTCTGACTAGTGATTCTGGTAGGCTTTGTAATTACTGGCAGGAGATCATAAGAATAGAGCATGTCTAGATATTGGCCTGTTTGCTGGTGCATGTGGTGTTTTAATAGATCAATATTCATATCTCCCAAGATGTATGCATCATATTTATTTAAATTTAATCCTTTCATAAGTTCGTCAAGTTTCACTGTAAACTCATCCACACCTGCAGATGGGTGTTTGTAGATACATCCAATTAAAATATGCCTCTTATTATTGCAAGGGTCAATTTCAATCCAGCAAGATTCAACTAGTGGTAAATTGATTTTCAAATCTGGCCTAGGAATAGTTTTAAGAGCCTTATTGGCATAAATAGCGACACCACCTGCAAGAGTGGGTGAGTCAACTTGAAAAAAGTTATAGTTAAGTATTTCTGTATTAGAAATAGAATTTGGATTCAGACGGGTTTCAGTGATAGCTATAATATCAAGCCCTGAGTCTAATGAGTATAACATGTCATTCAATAGATCCAGGTTTTTTGCCAGACTTCTTATATTACAGTGAAAAAGAGAGATTCCTTTGCCTTGCCAACTTGTTAGAACATTATTCATCTTAGATATACTATAGTAGTCAGACTGTGGGTTAATAAACATATGATCAGAGTCAGCCTCATCATTTTTATCTGGGTTAGGTAGTAGATTATAAAAATCAGACTCCATTACCTCATGAAATTTGATAGACGAAATACTATTGACAAAGATGAATTCCCTATCATCTAAATCATAGAAGGGTAATAGTTGAAGTGTGTTCATGTTAGGAGGCTACTTGATCAATACATAACACTAAACATAAAATTATTAACTATTACTTATCTGGTCAAGATAATCATCAAATTCCTCATGAGTGTTAAAAACTCGAGTGGGAGACATTTCATTCACTTTGAGCATGATCTTGCCATTACTGGTCCACAAATATTTAGCATTGTTCGCTCGTTTGTATTCTTTTATTCACCCGAAAAGCCTTTTCCGGTAATTAGTCAAAGACTCATTAATGTAAATCTTACTATTTCCAGAATTGTTCGTTTCAGCAGCTGAAGGCAAATGACTGGTGTTTTTTCCAACCAAATTCTTTCATTTCTTGTAGACTTCCTCCCTCTTCTCTCTTCGGAGAAATTTGACTATCAAACGATTTTTTACTTTCTGCGTATCAGGAAGCCTGTGGGCTGTTGCAATGTCGCTGTCCTCAATTTCTACTCCAATAAGAGAACCAATTTCTTTGACAATTTGATTAGGGTTGTTTTGAGAGGTAATTGGGACGCCCGTAACCTCCAAACAATCTCTTCGCAAGTATTGCTGCGTTTCATCAAGTGAGCATTCGATGCGATAGAGAACATCCTCATGCTTACGAGTCGTTTGTGCCAACTCATCTCTTTTCTCTTCAAGTAAATCCGTGATCTCCTTGTATTTATTGTCAAGTTTCTTTGTTTCACATTTGGAACTTTGCAGGGCTTGGATAACAGTATCATATTTCTTTGATATGAAGTCCTGAGACTGCTCCATAGCATCGCATCTTTCGGTTAGTCGTTTGATGCTTGATTTCAACGCTTGTATCTCTGTCTTAATTTCCCGTCTAATACTAGGTAAAAATTCATCTTTCCACATTCCTCTTAGTTGATCAGCACTTAGATACCTTTCACTAGTCATACTTATCGCAGATGTTGATTGCATTTGTAGATTTCAACAACAGCAAGCAGAGCACATGTCATGCCGCCATGATTATGCAAATAACCTTTCACTGGTTCTGTGTTCTCTTCATCTAAGTATTATGATCAACTGAAATCAATTTACAATCATAGTTCCATGAGACATACGCAATATTCACAGGATTTATACTAGTCATGCGGTAGATCGGATCTAGTCATTAATACATATTATAATAGTCTCTTGACCTTTCGATTGACTCAGTGCCAAATCATATTATTACAACAGGTATGCAATGAATTACTTAAATCACTTACCAACATTTGCGGGTTAAACGTGCTTCTCTAAATCATTCATTCACAATCACAATTCCAAGGCGTTTTACTAGTCGATCATGTTCTCAACTCCGATAATCTAAACTCGACTAGGGTACAAGGTTTATTAGGAAACAAATTGTCAATCATCAAGAAACAAAACAAAACGTCACTTCCATTGCAGTAACATGGCTCCCCTAAATTGAAACATTAACTTAAATAATCCAAATCCATAAATCATAGTTCAAATCAGTTCGTAATTACAGTTTGTGCCTGTTGTCCACATGTTGTAGGCACATCTAGTAGTAGCATCTTCACGCACAGTTGCTTAGATTTGTTAAATGGTTCATCATCTTGTCTTGGCTCTCCGATGGGGAATCCCCAGTCTGTCTTTACTTGTCGCTAGTTGACATCAGCAGCACCAGTTTCTGGACTGGTCTCTCTATTACTGTTGTAGTACCTAGGCGTTTTCCTTCGGAGGTCTGAGGATTTATACTAGTCATGTGGTAGATCGGATCTGGTCATTAATACATATTATAATAGTCTCTTGGCCTTTCAATTGACTCCGTGCTAAATCATATTATTACAACAGGCATGCAATGAATTACTTAAATCACTTAACAACATTTGCGGGTTAAACGTACTTCTCTAAATCATTCATTCACAATCACAATTCCAAGGCGCTTCACTAGTTGATCATGTTCTCAACTCCGATAATCTAAACTTGACTAGGTCACGAGGCTTATTAGGAAAACAAATTGTCAATCATCAAGAAACAAAACAAAACGTCACTTCCGTTGCAGTAACACTTCTGGCTAGCTCTCTATCTTTATTATGCCTTTTTAATGAATGCAATGCAAATTAAAAGACAAACTTTGAGGAAGATGAAATTGTTTTGCTCAAAATGAAGAAACCAACTGAATGTGAAAGCGGAGCATTCAGCCAATTGGGAGAGTGTATTTTTGGCGCTTGACTAACTGGGAACAAATAATTTTGCCCTCTTCAGAAGCAAAATGAAGAAAAAGATGCCCTCTTCATCAACCAATCAGCATTCAGTAATTTTGCCCTTTGTGTTATGATGTTATTTATAATGTGTATTTGCTGATATCTATACATCTCTTTCCCTGATAGTAGAACCTTTGGGACAACATGTGACTCATGTTTCAAATATTCATGGAAAAAAATGTATCAGATAGTGACCTAAGTTGAATTATTTTGAGCAAGTAGCTAAATGAAAGACAGGCTTTCCTCCATGATATTTGAACAACATCTTCTGACTCTTTGACGGAAGTGGAGCAAGGCAGATTTTTTTCTAAAAACTCTGCTCTTCCCATCTAATCTTTACTTCTAGGCTTGTATGGTACAAGCAAAGAAATGCCGTATTCAAATCTCTGAGTTGGTTGAAAGTGGGCACCGGTTCTATCAAGCTTGCAAAGTGATCTGAAAATAGAAAAAAGAAATTATGCCAGACATGAAAATCACCTTGAAATATAATCACAACTACCAGATATGTGCTAATAAAACAAAGGAGAACAACGCAGAATGCTTGATACAGAACTTTGTCATGTTTATTTTTATACACGATTGAGAGCCCATTTCAAAAACTTGTGCTTTGTCTTTCATCTGGGTTTCCAAACAATTGAAAACAATAAAAATACTTGGCATGCAGCCTCATGCTTTCACCAGTTTTGTCATGTTTGGAAACCATGAACACTCTCATTCATTCTCGAAATTTAACTTAAATTTTCTTTCAAGTAAATAAGTTAACATGATCATCAGTTGCTGATGAAATGCCAGTTTTGTATTAACAAGTACCGGTAGGTCCCTCAATCTATTTCCAAAGTTAAAATCTTGAGGCAGAACAAATTACTTCATATGTAATTTTGAACATTCCACTGTAGCATTTGAAACACTAGTCAAAATTGCATTTCTACATGCTCCTTATGTATAAGGTACAAATACTGATGGAAAGATTCTGCAAGCCTCTTAGAAGTGTTTGATATGAGAGATTGCAGGTCAGTGTAATGGGTGGTAATCCAGTCTCACCTCACATAATCTCATATGGCATTTCTTTGTAAATTTAGCTTGTCATTTCAAATTTCTGAATGTAATAATAATAATCATAATAATAATAATAATAATAATAATAATAATAATAATAATAATAATAATAATAACTACTTAAATAGCACTTATCCAGTCCTGTTCTAAGCACTTTACAAAGATAAATAATAAAGTTCAATAGAATTCATATATGTTAAAAATAATTTTTAAAAAGATTTAAATTGTCACAAGAACGGATGTTATCAGGCTGGTAGTTTGTTCCAGAGGTCTGGGGCCGAAACAGCAAATGCACTAGAGCCATATGACTTGAGATTAACCCATTGGTGCCCGTGCCGGCCAAAACCGGCCACGCAGAACCATGTCCCTTGTCCTGCTTGTGATGTCATCAGTTTTAAGGCTTGTGGACAACTTCTACATGTAGCATGTGTAGGGGGGAGAGATCTTTCAAATCATACCCAAATGAGCATGATTCCGTCAAACAGGCTGGAGAAAATGCGAAAAAAAAAACAAGTGACGTTGACCCGAAAATTTGAATGAAAATCTTCTTCCACTACCCACCTGCACTTCCTTCCACCTAATCCTATGATCCTGAAAGTTTTCAGTCCACAAATTTTTTCCCATCGAAAGGAAGCCCAGAAAATTCCCAGCACGAGAAAAAGAAAGCAAGGCAAGAAAAGCAAAAGAAAAGGGGAGGAGAGAAAGCAAAAGGTAGAAGGAGAGGGGTAGTGAAACATTTCAACCCAAAAACTATGCTGAGATTTTGTTTTCTGTGCATGCCCAATCTTGGAAAGCTAATATTACGCATCAGGAACAGAAGGGCGTGATGAACTCCACCAGCAAACAAAGTTTTGGGCAGTTTTGGTTCTTTTTGGCTAGAATCTGACCAGAAAACGGCTCGACGAGCTTCAAAAGGTGTTTTTTGGCAAAATGCTCGGTAGTCAATGGGTTAACGTTGACAGGATTCAGGCGTATTGTTGAAGATTTCCAGAGCGATCTTGAAGTTGAATAGCAGCGTATCAGGTTTTGAATATAGATAAGAGACTGTTGGTGAAGAGGTTTGTGGGCGAGCAGAATTATTACTCGGGATACTGTTAGCCTGTTCCAGGTGTTAGGAGAGTAAAAAGAGTGCAATAGTACCGGCAGAGCAAGGTGAAAATAAAGCAGTGAAAAATGTAGGGGGCTTGGGATGGGCGGCTGGAAGGAACACCTGTAAAACTTTCTTTAAAAAGGTCTTTCCGGTATACCAGAATCTGGTATACCCTCTGATTGGTCTATTTTGACAGTTGCTGTCAATACAAAGTGCAATTAGAGGAAACAAGGCAGATCAGGTCACGCAAAGTTCCAAATAGCTGAAGAACTTTCCACACATTGTTTCGCTTCGTGAAGAGCAGGTACATTGCTTGGAGAATCTTATCGCTGGGAAAGACATTTTCGTGATCGATCTTGCCAACACGTTTCAGAAAGAGTTTAATTTTTCAGGTCTTTCTGTACATAGTTAACGTGTTAAACAGACAAGATCCAAGAACTGTATTTCAGTGATCTTTTTCTCTTCAGCTTCTTTGGTGCTCCAAAATAACCTGATATGCTTCACTACACTGACATTTTGCATGCTGGGTATTTGCTTGGAGGGTGTATAATTGTGAGTGATAAATGTAGCAATATTGAGGCCTACAGTAGTGAGACCTGGTCCTCCTTCAATACGCACAGAAAACAAGATGGTGAAAATATTTTAATTTCTTACTTAATTACTTTGTCGTAGGGGATATTATGAAAACCTGCCTTGCAGAAGACTGATTTTTGAGCTGAAACCCTTTTAAAGGCGCATTACTTTTCAATTATTTCCTGAAGATTAATTTGTTGAAAGGACAAGTATGATTGATCACACACTTGTCCCCAAGCCAAAATCACTTGTCTAGGGCAAGTGGACACCATCTTTGTAGCACACTGTCTGGTGGCTGCTTAATAGTGGCAAAACAGGTGGCTTTTGAAGAGGTGTTTCATTTTTGGTTCTATATTGACCTGTAGTTTTGGACTTTGGCACCTGGCCAGCTAAAAGGGGGCTATACACTAGCTAGCACCTCAGCGGGGATCTGCTAAGAAGGGTTTCAACTGTACTTCTCACAAGTGTAAAATAATTAATAAATGAATAAATAAATAAATAAACTGGAATCTCTTGTTTTAATCTAGCTGTTGTGTTCCATTGTTGTATTGGAACCTAAAGCCATTGTTCAGTATGGAACATAACATGAAATCAGATTGTACAAAAATCAAGTTATAAAAGACAAACATGGCAACTGGTGCACTTGATGTATTGTTAAATGGTGGCAATTTGTAGGACTTCATGTTTTTCAGGTTAACTACACTCACTACTCACAAACAGAGCAGAATTTTTGTCATGAAAGTGAAAGGACTTTGAGTTTTTCATTGATCAGGTCAATCATTGACCTGTAATATTTATCAATGATGGGATTGTTGAGTTACTTTCATGTCAAAAGTTTTGGGTTGATCCTGAGAATTTTTTTGTGGCAGGTCTATGCTCGCTGCATGCAGTATTTGTGCTTCTTTTTAGTTAGCATGTCTTGTTGCTTAGTGAAATTTTCACCTTTACAAATGGCTTACATTTAGTAATTGGCAGTTTGTCATACCTTTGTGACTTAAGTCCAATCAAACATTTTAGAGGATGCAGCTTATGTTAAAGTTCTGTATTTCTAATTAATTTATTACGTCAATTTTTATGTGGTTTGGGTGACATGGTGACGCTCTAGTGATGTTCTTTTCATTCATTTGTAGAACCATCCTGCTGAGTGTGATTTCCTTGTTAAATGAACCAAACACCTTTTCACCTGCCAATGTTGATGCTTCAGTGATGTTTAGAAAATGGAGGGACTCAAAAGGCAAGGACAGCGAGTATGAAAAAATTGTCAGGTTAGTTAAAGAAATAGCAAAGAAATTTTGCATTGAGTCAATGCAGTCTAAGATGGAGAGGTAAACTTACCACACTTGGATCTGCATTTGTTTGAAGAGCTGGATTTAAACACTCAAACACTCTAGGCTGTCTCTAAACATTTATTTTTCTTTGCCAAGGAGAGAAAAGTTGCTTTCAAATCTCTTATTTTTTGTGTAATTTTTGTGTTGCAGTCGTGTATGAACACCTGCAGCATGCTCTACAAACTTACTTCTAATAGAACTATGTTTTATTTGACACATGTTATTGTTTTTACCAAAATTATTTTACCTACAAGCAGAGCAGTTTTTATGTGGTTTTAGGATTGTTGGAGGAGTTGAAATAAATATTTGGTTTTATCAACTGAGATGCTAAATAAGGGAAAGAGGCAGCCATAAAGAGACTGAGGAGCTAATTGTTTGAGTGGTTTTACTTGGGCCTGGTCACATCCCAGAAAAAAATACTAAAATGGTTGGGGAACATTTGGGATCTCCGCTTCCTGATGTCATCAACACATGAAAAGAAGATCTGTATATTCCATTTGCTCAAGGAAAGTTACAGTGTATATGCATCTGTACATGTCTGCAAAATGAATGAATGAAAGCGTGCATGAATGAATGAATAAATGAAAGCATGCATGAAAGCATGCATGAATAAATGAATGAATGAATGAAAGTGTGCATGCATGAATGAATGAATGAAGGTGTGCATGCATGCATGAATGAATGAATAAAATGAAAGCATGCATGAATGAATGAATGAATGAATGAAAGCATGCATGAATGAATGAAAGCTTGAATGAATGAATGAATGAATGAAAGTATGAATGAATGAATGAATCAATGAAAGCATGAATGAATGAATGAATGAAAGTATGAATGAATGAATGAATGAATGAAAGCATGAATGTAATGAATGAATGAAAGAAAGCATGAATGAATGGATCAATGAATAGAAAATGTATTTCAGTAGCTTATTCTAAGATACATAAGTTTCCACATGACTTGAAATATATTTATTGTACCCTGACAAAAGTAGTAAATCGCCAGAAGTTATGTTGTGGGGTCATAGAAGAAACCTTAGGATTTTATAACTATTCTATGCGATTATGGTGTCTTTCTGAGTATGATGGCTACGTCACGTCAAACTAATTGTTTAAATGTGGTAAGTAAAGCATCAAAGCCACTTATAGGTGTGAACACTTGAGGCCCTCATAACACTCTAGACTCTCTTTGGTCAGTATCTGATTGATGTTTTGTCGCAGAGGCGTACATTTTATTGTTAATAACTTTTGTAGGAAACAAGTTTCACGTTCCAAACTTGAGGCCGAAAAAGAAAACATAAAGGTACCAACAACTGTAGACGAATACTGCGTGAAATCCAGACCGTCGCGATCTGAACCCGAAGATCTTACGGATTTTTACGATGATGACTATGCTGATGATTTGGATGACGACGATGACGACGATGATGATTGTATGGAATATAGCGAGGACTCAGGCAATGAAGAAACGTGATACATCACGTGATTGTGGGCTGGAACTTTGTTGCGATGTATATTTTGTACTGTGTGTAACATGAGATCCTTTCCCATGGCTGAAATGCACAAGAACAACTTCTCTGTCTTCAGAAGCTTGGAAAAAAATTTTTTTCTTTTGTAAAAATATTTGCGGTATCTTGAGCGGCGAGTGGTACATGGGGGCAAAGACTGTAAGAGCTTGTCAACCATGGTTTTCAGACGGTATTCAGTGCATGCTGTGGCAGGAATGTCTGTTAGTCTACACCAGCAAGGTTGTCTCATGATTGCTGTGCGTGAACTTTGTGCAGCTATCGTGAAGATACGGAAAAAATACCTTTAGTCTTTGTTACTACTAGAAATCAGAGTATTCGTCTGAAAGTTGTGCAGGGTAGCTTTTCATGTGTGTGACCGTATCTATGTTCTATGTCATAAATAAATTAATGTGTCACTGTCAAATGATTGTCGAACTTTGATACTCTTGCTTTGCTTTTGGACAAGGGGAGAAGAAGGGGTAAAGGTCCCCTCCCTCCTACCCTTCCTTTCCTATCCCGGCCCACCTCCCCTAATGAAGTCCTGATACTCGTGTTATTAGAAAGGCTAACTGCAAAAGGAAATGACAGGAACGCGGCTGCAGCGGGCCGCTCCTGCAAGCGTAAGTGAACTTACGATTGATAAACAAAAAAAAAATTGTTTAAAATAACCATTTTTTTCGCTAATAAAAACAAAATGGTCTGTTGAGGCAGTCCTCAGTGCACCGATAAATTCGCGATCTGTCAGATATCATCATTTTAACCATTTTCGGTAACGTTATGACTGAGGTCAAAGAACGAGACAGTTACGTATTTAGTGCTTACATCTGGGGCACCCAGTGACATATTTCGGTAGATATTTGTTCGGTGGAGGGTAGTTCGCCTTGCGTTTTCGGCGTCGATTAAAGAATGCACTCGGATTTTCGTTACTGAAACGTGGCTTAAAAGATTCGCAATGGGGAAATCATAGCCCCTCAGGTTTTTGGAAACGTATTTGCTGTTTGTGGCAGTCAAAAACGTCAGCTGGCATTTTCGGAAAGGAAATAGTTCCCTAGAAAGTTCGTGGAAAGTTCATTTCAGCTAGCGTTTTGTCAATGGAAGATTTTGTTCCCTAACATTTTCGGGCAATTAAAATTTCATCTAAGGAATCCGAATAGATCAAATTCTTTTAGCTAACGAAAACATCACTTTAAACAGACTCCGAACACCATAAGGTGCTTAAAAATGACTTTCTACAGCTTTTGGTTGATTTGGCTCGTTAGGTGCCCCTGTTACATCCGTGGTCAATGATATGATATGGAGATAACTCGCTGGCAAGTTGAACTGGTGGACTTTGTTTTGTAACATGCATTTGCGTATGGATGCAGTAGCGGCTTCAATCAAAAATGCTAAACTTGGCCGCCTAAAGAAAAATAGAACAAACCACCCTACAGAGAAAAAAACGCAGGGGACGGGGAGACAATGTTCCTTTAGGTTTGGGGTTTCCCTGGAACATAGAAGCGTTACCCTCTTGCAACACATGGCAGGAGGAGGGGTACTCATAAATTCCGGATAGGTGTGTGCCGCGAAGAGTCTTAAACCCCGACCCTATTTAAGGGTGAAGCAGACGAAAATTCGGAAAGAATCCGCGTGAAACAAACTGTCAGTGTTCGCGGGCTAATGGGGAACGATCCAAACGACGATTAGCAGCCACGGAAAACCACAAAATTTCGTTTAGCTGGGTGTTTACGTACTGCTATTTTAGCCGATACAATTTAGGCACCCTATGTAAGAATCACACCAAGAACACTAAGTCAACATGGGCAAAAATGATACCCTATTAAGGAAACCATACTTTATCCCACGGCACATACCTATATAGCCCATATGTGAGAGTATCCCCCCCCCCCTCCCCACCGGGATATCTACTGTAGACCGATGCTAAGAAACATGTGGTATCTGTCCCCAGTTGTTCAAAGAGCGAGGAACAGGAGGAACTTTATCCAGCAGATTATTAAGAATGCTTTTAATAGTTGCTGATAGTGAATAACTGGATCGTTCCTACAGTTTTCCAACTAACACCATGCGCTCCTTGTTCGCCGGACTAAAGGAGCCAGTCAAAAAAAGGTGTTCTATAACCAAACAAAAAGGTTGTGTTCCGAGCCCAAGTGTCTCCCTGCCAAAGGTCAATAGGGTTGAATGGTATGAACTGACCTTTGACCATTCAAGAAACTCAGCCGAGAGACATGATGATACACGTGATGACAAGAATGTTACTTCTAGTCTAAAGAACCAGCCTGTCTAGAAAGGGAAATTAAGGTGAGGGGGAAGCGCGCAACTCTCTCCTTTCCGTTCCCATTTCTCGCGCCTGCCACACAGGCTACTAAAGCCTCGGCTAAACGGTTAAACGTTTTCGTCCAACATAGTCTTGGAAGAACTTGTTTGACCGTTTAGCCGCCTCCCTCAACTTTACATTTTAAATGCGAAAAAAAAGGTTTATCAACGAAGTTGATAACGTAAATTGACCACCGTACAGGGATTCAAAAGCCCCGGGTCAAAAGCTGACGTTTCGAGCGTTAGCCCTTCGTCAGAGCGAACTGATCAAGGAATTGTGGGTTGTGTGTGGTTTATATACAGAATATGGAGCTACGCTTGTAAAGAACTCAAAGCCTCTTCATTAGTATTTATTGTCCTTTTCCTCTTAAGAATGTTCGTTAGTCAGTTGTCGTGCGTGCGGAATGTACATCAGCGTGTCAGTCGGGTAATTTGTAATGTATTCGTCTTCCAGTATTTAAGCTCGTGTAATCATTTTCAGTTTCTCTTTTCGCGTTTCGCTTTAACAAGCAGTTTCGTTAGTCCGAGAGCAGTTTCGCCATTGTGCAGTCTTTTACTCCTATCGCAGTTCCAGCGCAGCTTAATCACCCAGCTACTAACAAATGTGTCGTTTTTGACGAGTTTGCCGCCTCGTTCTAGAGTACTTTGTAACGTTCATTTATTTGTTGTATTTTAGTTTAACCGCTTTTCGAGTACCGCCTAGGATAATCGCTTTTCAACAACCTTTACGTCCATTAAACCAATAACGTCAATATTTCAGCCATAGTCCGCCAAAAGCGTTCTGTAGGTTGACTTTGTCTAGTTTTTCGTCAAACATTGTCCGTTTGGCACCATCGAGCGTTGTGTAGGCAAACCGACGATGCTGGACGAAAATGTTTGTTTGATCGTTTAGCCGGGAATTAACAAAATGATTGTAAAATACGGCGAAGATACTTTTAAAACGAAAATAAACGAAAGGTCTCCCACCTTCAAACTCGGCTTTCACACGTGCGTTTTACCGTCTTTCTGATTCGTCCTCCAATAGTGCAAAAGAACTCGAAAAATTTTCTCTCATCTTCCCCTACAAATGCCTGTATTCGTACCATAACCACTAATAATTGCTGTTGACCAATCACAATTCCGTTAAATTTAGACCTCAAAAACTTCAAAATAAGTTAATACATGGAAGTTACGTATGTGAGACTTCGGCAAGATCTTGATTGAGGCAATTTCTTTATTTTCCGTGACATACACGATTTAATGTTGCTATAAATGCAACGAGGATTTGAGAACCCGAAAGGTAAGTATAGAAAACAAGAAGACGAACGCTTTCTGTATTTATCGAGTGCTTGAGCAAATGCCCCCATATGCGATACACGGTTTTGTATCTTCTTTTTGCCGCTATACAACTGCACTAAGCAGTAGCCTCTAATATCCAGTTGTTTCAGTCTGTGGTGGCAGGATAGGCCCGCAAAGCGTGCATGTAGCAAATGCACTCACAGTATTTTTTTTTTCTTTTATGATTGACAATCAAAACAGAACATGAAATTACAATGAGATAAAGCATTATTTCTTCATGGCGTTCATAAAAATATCGTTTTATAATAACCCTCTTCGGGTAACGTACGTCAACTGCATTTCTAGCCACATCATTCTTTTTATTAAACACTGGAAAAAATTCTTCTCATACTATCTACCATCTAAAACAGTTTTAACTTATTTTACGAGCCTGCCCCAGGTATTCACGTTAGGGGAAGCTGTGCAAAGATTTAGCATTTTTAATGATTCGGTTTTGCTTGCACACTTAACATCCGCGGGATTTACATACCAATGGAACCCTATAGTTATCCACTTTGCGACCTCCTTTAGCGTTACTCTAAGGGAAACTAGGGGGTCACGAGAACTAGCTTTTTAACGTCCAAAATTACTAGACTACGAGTAGTCCCGTATTTTTCTTAGGGAAAGGATAGCGAGTGAAACACACAGGCGAGAAAATTGCCTGCCGTGAGGAGATGGCACGCGGGTGTCACGTTTGCTTTACTGTCCCCACAGTTCAGCAGTTAGTAGAGAGGAAAGAACAATAAGGAACTAATCGTAATTAAAAAATTGTTAAAGGCTTCTAGACATTTATTACGTATTGCAGGAATATCAAATAGTCAGCAGTCGTTTGTATGATCAGTCAGTGTTGAGTTGCAGTCTTCGGATGGTCGTGACTCCACTGACGAAAATCAACGCAGAAAGCCATTTTCTTCCCTTGACTCAAACAAACACAATTTCAGGTATTCTTTAGCTCATTTATTCTGCAAAAGAGAGGAAAGGTATTCAGACTTTACAGTTGAATATAAATTTATACAGCCAATCGCTATTATTCATAGGTCTTGTTGTAGAAAGACTAGAAATGGCTCTTGGGTTACCCTGCGACTTTCTCGGAACCTTCACCTTATATTAAAAAGCTTTGTTGAGAAACATGATTTTTACTGGAAATCATCATCTACTCTGCTCCGAGAGGTTTTTCTTCGGGTACTCCGGTTTTCCCCTCTCCTTAAAGACCAACATTTGATTTGATTTGATTCTACTTGATTGAGAGTTAGTTTGATTTAGTCTACCCAATTGGTAGAGCATCTGTGCTCGGCTAGAAAACTTTGAGAGTTAAATAAAGCGATTGTTATCATGACTTATTCCGAAACGACCAGAACTCGAAGGGTTTTCTTAAGGATAGCTACAGCCGATATTGTTTTGACAGCGTCAACTCAGGTTCATTTATGTAAGCTAAGCAAATGGGGAAAATGGTAACCTCAAAATTCCCTGGCATATTCCTTATGTCTGTACCCGAGAGACAGGGCCATTAGTATTTAATAGTGATTCGATGATCGGGGTGAAAGTGTGGATCCCCTAGGTCACTTTTGGTGGGGGTGTGTGGCCCAGTTCACCAAATCCTGCCCAATTTCATACCAAATAGGAAATCTTCAAATGCCAGTTTTGTAACTGATCGAAATCTATCCCCAATTGGAGACCAAAACAGCTAGATAGCCGTACCCCTAGGGACAGCACATCCATCTACAGCTCTTTTAGGAGACAAGTATCCCTTCCCTACGGTAAAATGCATAACTTAAGATGCTTGATAAAAAGAGCCTGCACTGTATATCAACAGTTTAAGTCTACACCGGATGGTAATACAACAAGCCAAAGGGTCGCCAAACAGCTGCAGCTGATCAACCGTGGTAACCGAGGTGATCGGATTTCATAAATCAGCAGTGAACATTACTATGCTGTATAGGGTGCAGGCGAGTGATGAAGGGAACATGCTCCAACCAGCAAGCTCTTTGTCTGACTTCATGTTGCTGTAATGAGGCCCTGCCAGGGGGAGGGGGGGGGAGGGGATCCCGCGTCGCTTGTCTGAATTTCAAAATCGTCTTGGCAGGGCCTCTGTAATGTAACTAATTAACCTGATACATGTCAAATTTTACCTTGTAGTGGACTTCAGAAAGATTCCTTAACTTCTCCGCGGCCTGTTATTAAAGATAAAATAATAAAACAAAAATCCAATGCAATAATGACAAGAGGTAGAGAATTCTATTTGGTATGAAAAAATAAATTCTTAAGAATTTATGTCTTGTTTAATAGGAACTATGATAGCACTGATTACTAATTTGAACTCAGTAGAAGGATTGGTAGGGGTCCACGGGTGGAAAGTGTCTCGTTTCAGTTTGAATTCGGAAAAAAAACTAAACCCACTATTACATTGAAAACCTAAATGAACGGCAAAAAAAGTAATGGTAATAGGACTGAGTGGAGTCCCATTCGATCTGTAATCATTAAAAAAATCAGAAGACGGCATAGCGGGAGTCCGATTTCTTTCATCACGAGTATGATTGCAGACCGAATTGGACAAAACTCCGAGAAAGTTCTAACTAAGCGTAAAATTGTTCAGGTTAAAAAAAGCAACAGTTTACAATGCGGGATGCGTAAAAAAGAACTCACTACAGTGTAACTGTCCACTTGTAGCTCGCACAATGGCATGTACTATCCTGGAATTACTTAGGTATGATGCATACACTGTCCAATTACTGCTAAAATCGTAGCTAGTGATAACCAATCAGATTCGATAATTTTGTTATAGTTACGATTAATAAGTAAATGATAAAAATACACATTTGTTTATTTATTAATATTAATGATCATGATTATGATAATAAATAAAATTCAAAAATTTCCAGAAAATTCAAGTAATTCGTCTTGTGACAGTGGATCACCCACCTGCTCTGCTGTGAGGTCTCTTTGGCTTTGAGCTAACATTTCATAACCAACCATGAACTTCTTTACCTGCGTGACAATTATTAAATCAATCAACTATTGAACAGGGAAATTATGGTCGGAAATGAAGGACATCCGTCCGTCTGTCCCGGCGTCCGTCCATTCATTCAAGAGTACTCTGAGTGATTATTTTTCCGGCTGATTATTTCAGTGACGAAACAGATGGTTATGATGTACTTGCACAACAACTTCAGTTAACATACAATATGTGTCACCAGGAAAGCACTGAAGAGAGACCTGCCTAGTAAAGGACGATGAAACGGACAGAGGAAACTACAGACCCGTCTCCCTTCTAAGTGTTCTGAGTAAGATCCTAGAATCCTTAGTAAACAATGCACTTGTATGTCACTCCTTTAAAGAGAACGCGGAACTGGTCTCAGACAAACAGTGGGCTTACCGCGCTGGTCACTCGACAGAGCTGTTATTGATATATCTCACTGAAACGTGGAGGAGTGCAGTTGACTCTGGATTAGTGGTAGCGGTGGCCTTTGTCGACTTAAAAAAGGCGTTCGATAGTGTATGTCATACTATTCTCGAAATGAAGCTGCAAAGAGACTTTCGAATTAAAGGCCCTCTTTTAGACTGGTTAAAGAGCTACCAAAAGGGCAGACAACAAGTGACAAGTGTAAACGGTGTTAAATCAGGAATGCTTCCAGTGTCATATGGCATACCGCAAGTGTCAGTTCTGGGGCCTACGCTTTCAACAATGTTTACGAACGACTTACCAACGTCTGTAGTGTCAGGATCGGTGTATATGTTTGCTAATGACACTTCTATTTATTGTATAGGTACATCAGCTAATTAACGCTAATTAATCTCCTTTATTACAAAACAAAAAAAAGGTTCAGTCCGTCTCCGCCCACAAATAGCAAAGGCTAATCGCGGTGGGCGGAGCAACACGCAGTCCGTGGTTAACCGATCAACTAATCACATCAACAAATAAAATAAATTACAAAGGAAGTACAACAACTAGAACCATTAAGAATTCGCAGTAATTATCAGTACAATCACAATACAAACTACAACAATATTAGATTAAAGGAATGAAAACAAGATGATATGAAAACGAAAATAGGCGGATAAGAAGGTTAAAAAAAAGTCTAACAAAACTATGCTTCGTATACATAAGTTACATAAAATTTAATTTTATGCAGAAGGATAGGTGAAGCGATAGGCGTTTGACGAAGCCATTGCAAAATTGAACTTGGCAATGCAAGAGTTTACTCATGGTGTCTCACAAACAAATTAACACCCCACCCCGGTAAAAGCGAGGCAATGCTCATCAGCCGAAAGAGTCATACGGGACCTATTGCTCCGATCCTTATCGGAGGATACATTATCAAATAGCTAAACAAAACACGCTTACTGGGGATGACAGTTGACCATAACCTTAGCTGGGTCCCTTATACACTCGACCTTAAGAAGAACTTTGCGAACAAAGAAGATGAGCAAGAAGATGAGGTTTCTGCCAAGAAATAAGCTCCAGGATTTTTATTTGAGGGTTATTTTGCCAAGCGTGAATTATGGCCTTATTTTATGGGCGACTTGCTGCACCTCCGATATTCTTACTTCCGAAAAGCTGCATTGTAGAGCGGCTAGAATTGTTTTTAATCTACCGCGAGATATGGCATCTCATGATGTTTTGGAATGTGCAGAGTGGTTCACTATTCGTTAGCTGTTTTTAAATGCATGCATAAGGCTGCCTATCACACTAAGTAACTGTATAGCGAAGAAGCGTAATCCTTCATACGCAATTAAAGCAGGCGATTCATTACTGGTGCCACGTTTTAATACACGTTTCATAAAGGACTCTGTCGCATACAGAGGCTCTGTGCTTTGGAACATGCTGACCTCCAAATATACTGACCTTGTTGATACAAGCCATTATAATCTTGCCAAAAAGCTCAAAGCTTCGGAACTTTTTAAGGCCGTTGAATTCAACGTATTATCAACCTCGACCGCTAGTTTTGAACTTGAAGATTTTGTATATATTTGAATGTAAGCTAACCTGTTTCAAGCCGCACTGACAGCTTTTAATATGCCTTTTTATTATATGACTGGCTTTTTCAGCGGTCAAGATGAATCAATTCTCCTGCTGTGATTGGCTACTCGCGAGGTCAAGATGGAGCCATCTTGACCGCTCGGGATAGCCCGTTAGTCCCGCGTTTTACTATCTTTTAATTGCGTCCTTTGAGTCATATAATAAATCCTTTATTGACCACGCTTGTTCGGTCAAGATGGCGGGATATTGGCCAAGTTATTTTTTCCTGTTTATGGACCTCGACTTCGTAAAAAAAAAGAACTTGGCCAATATCCCGCCATCTTGACCTCACGCTTGGCCAATAACCCATATACACTACATTTAATTGTATTTTAACATGTAGCTTTACTTGTATTTTAAGTTTAGTAGTAATGTATTGTACACGACCCCACAAGCCTTTTTAGCTTTCATATACATCGTGTATAAATAAAGGCAACCTACCTACCTACCTAATCTGATTGAAAGGCTAGTTCCCCATTTAAGAGGCACAGAAAGCACCCATTTGCTTCTTGCAAGAACACAGGGGCTTTTGTAACCAATGGGTCATTCCTGACAATCTTAGATGAGAATGCATGACTCACTGCAGCAGCCTTACAGGATGGATGCCACTAATCAAGATACAAGAAAAACAAGCTCACCGTGGCAGAGCGTAGCAATGGAGGGTAGTAGTGCGCATGCAACTGCCAGTGACTATTGAGAAACAAAACAGGTTTTACAGTAAACAGTAACTCACTCCAGCCACGTACTGTGGCAGCTTTATTAAAGGTCTGGGCATTTTGTCCTGAATTCACCATCTACACCCCTCTTATTCCCCAATCTTATTTTGGTGTCAGCTTTTAAAATTTCTCACATCCTCACTTCAAAACATTAAAAGTGAGCAAGACAAGAACTACACTTGTGCAGTTACACATGACTACACTCACGTCTAATGCCTTCTTCACTGTGTCCATCGCTTTACAGAAGTTTATCATTAAAAATACTTATTTCTGTTATTGTTGTTTTTTGTAAAAGGCACCAACTTTTCCTCTGAGACTAGATCAACTAAAAAATTAAGTGAAAAAAAAAAAAAAAAAAACTAACCAAAAAAATTGATAATGTATTCCCCATTTTGCTGGAAGCCCATTGGTTATTCTTTACTATCAACCAGTTGGTGAATTGCATCACATAACTTTATATCACTGAACTAAACAGCATTTGGTCGTTTAAGTCACCTGCAGTTTTTGTCATCCTTGCCTGTTGGTGCTCCTGTCAAGAATGAAATACATTTTATTATGAAAAATAATCTTCGGTCCTCGCACACCCACTGTTGTATGTGTTTGTCTCATGCTGCTGTCACTTAGTTAGAGTAAATAAATTTCTAAATCAACTGAACGAATTGATGGCTTTGTTCAAGATGTCTTTGGCTTAAAAATATTACTTTAAGGTATCTAAAGAAGAAGACAATTACTTTTTAAAACAATTTTATTTACAAGCTTAACAAGTAAGCAGAGAAGCACTGCACATGCAAACTTGTAAAACTTGTTTCTTTTCTCACACCCTTCCTCTGACTTTAGCATATGTCATCAAGGAAGACAGCCATAGTTGGACGTAAATGCATAAAAGAAAAAACAAATTTTTCAATTCAAATTCGCACAATGCTGTTCACTAGTTTAGCTTTGGAAAATTGTTTTAAAACTTGTCTAGTACATGATTGGCAACACATAACACAAGACCTGTCTCCCTCTCTGCCATAAAAAAACTGTCCACAAATAAAGGTTTAACTGTATTTTATGTAAGAGTGTCTTACTGGTCTTTAGTAGTTTGTATCTTACCATGCCATCCCATAGAATATGGAAATGAAACTTCAAACAAGTTGTCATATTTGGTGAGTAATCTCCTCATGATGTCAGCAAGGTCTGCACAACAAATTTAACATTAGAGTCAAACACACAACCTTCTATCCATGAAGTAATAATTATTGATCAGAAAGAGGAACAGGCTTTTCTTGCACTGAGGATGGCAAATGGTAATCCGAGACTTTGCGAGACAGTGACACTACTGTATTTCCTATGAGCCCGAAACTTTCTTAGCCTTGCAAAAGAAATCGAGATTCTGAGATGATGTTGTGAAAAAAATCAAGACGCCATGAAATTGGACAAAAATTCTGCGAGACATATTTTTTTAAGAACCACTATTGTAAGTGATTCGCCACCCCTTTCTCTGGTTTGGACCCGACCCTGTGGGAGAAAATGACTCGGAACATGAAAAGTAATAAGTGACAGCAACAGTCCACATCTGAGGCTTTCTAGATTTCATCTTGATAACAGCTTTTAAAGAGAAGGGAGTCACATGTTACTTTTTTGCTCCTCTTCTGTAACATCTGATAGTCTCTGCACATGTCTTCTTGGAAGGAGAAGAACTTCATAAGGCCATGTAGCCCTGTAAATAAGGGTGGAAGCACATCAACACATACACATAAATTGATAAAATTAAAGTTGTTAAAGTTTATTTTGGAACCTTGGAGCTGGTTACACAATAATAACATACAAAATTACTGGCAAAATTACTGAAATTTTCTGATTGGCCGATACAGAGGGCATTTTTCTTAATTTTGCTTCTGAAAAGGCAAAATTACTCACTCCTGATTGGTGAGTGCCAAAAATACTTGCTCATGATTGGCTGAACACACCACTTTCACATTCAATTGGTTCTTCATTTTGAGCAAAACAACTTTTTTTTGCAATCTTCTTCAAAGTTTGTCTTTTAATTTGCGTTGCATTAACTAAAAAAGGCATAAAGATCAAGACCTGACTTTAAAAGATACCGGTACTCTGGAAGGTAAATTTTCGAGAGATAATGAGCAGAAGAAGAGCAATTTTTTTCACAAAAAGCTTAAAATTGGATCGACTTGCATGGCACCCAGTATAGAGGGATTGTGTGGTTGAAAAACAAAATTATTTTACTTTCCCACAGTATCTTGCAGCTCACCAAAAGGTCACAGAACTGTGAGTTTACCATTAATGAGAGGAACTAGTTGCTCAAAGTTGGTGGAAGAAGTAATGTTATTTCTTTGGACAATTAACCGTTCAAGTGGTAGAAACCTACAACAAAGGTGAATTAAATAAAGTTTAAGCTCAACATTTGATTTAATCATTGTTACTTTTGTTCAGGAATGAAACTAGCATTTTCCTCTTGACTGGATGTCATCTATACCCATCTTTAATGCAAAGAAGTAAGCTTAGTTGAATTGTTTGCTTGTTTTGTTTGTGAGCGAATGAGTGTTTTTACTCCATTTGGCTGACTGCTTTTCAATGCTGAGAAGAGTTGAGTTGAGTTGAGTTGATTTTTATTGACTTACCTCAACAGTGTTGAGAACATTTTGCCCTTATGTTATTAACACATGTACATAATCACAATGAGTCCTTGTAAAATTAAGGATTGATATCACAAGTTATGTGCTTTCAGAAGTTGCTGAAATTCATGATGAGTGATATTAATCCTTAATGGTACTCGGCCTAGTGTAATTACCTAAGATACAAATACACATTTATGGTAACATGCCACATGCTCTGACAATTAGATTATAGTTCTGCCATGAGATAATCAACAAGCTCACAGCATAGCCTATATGAATGTACAGCAGGGATATGCCAACAAAAAATTAATAATTTAATCATTCAACCAAAATTTAACACTGGAAAAAGTCATAGTGATTTTCTGGAAACTCACTGCACTAGTGACAAATGAAGGGCTGAGAGCATAACCGACCCAAGTGACTTTTAGGGCCTTTTTTGTATACGCTTTTTCTTGAAAAACAATGGAAAATTTTGCTATGACTATTGAATCAAAGGCCACATGCAAACATTCAGGTGATTTGGACCAAAAAAAGATACTCAGCTCATTGAAAGCGGACCGACTTCTCGTGGTGCCGATTGCCCACTCTTAGATGAATTCTCCGTGATGTTTTCGAAGTGAAAATTTTTCCACCGCAGCCGAGCAAATTCATTTCCATTCCTTGCCAGAACTTTTCAAGGTGACAGCGCCCTCTGTGATCGCAGTGAATTCTGGGCATCAAATGGCCTCTTGAACGCGGAAAACACCAAATCAAACATCACATTTTTTTGCCAATTTCTGCCACGGCAACCTTTGGCAAATTGGGCCAAGACTCTCAACTACGGGCCACTTTTAACACGAGAGTTGCTTTCAGACTGTCCCGCCTGGCTCAGTACTCTGTACTGCAAAACGCCGATTTGCTCGCTCAGCAGTCAACTTAAATCTCTTTGCGTTTGGCAAGCATAGAGAAACACCACTCGCTTCTTTCAGAAGTGTCTGACTTGCGGGTCTACAGACTTTCAATGACGTCTTTTCGACCACCAGGCTGGCGAGTTTCGATTAAATTTACCTAGCGATCAACACCTCAGAGCCACATAAGTTTCCTATCAATAAAACTTAAATCGAATTTTTAACCGCCAAATGTGTAGTCTATGTCATACTATCAAACAATCCTTTTCTACCCGTCAATCATTTCACGTGCTCTTCAGGTAATTCAATTCGCGCATGAATATTAATATGCATACAAATGAGCGTAGCTGAATTGAAGGGCTGAGAGCATAACCGACCCAAGTGACTTTTAGGGCCTTTTTTTGTATACGCTTTTTCTTGAAAAACAATGGAAAATAGTCAAAAAAATTATGGGGCAATTTGTTCTATTGAATCAAAGGCCACATGCAAACATTCAGCTAATTTGGACCAAAAAAAGAAAAAAAGCCCTAAAAGTCATTTGGGTCGGTTATGCCCTCAGCCCTTCAAATGAGAAATAATACTCTCAAACATTAAATAAGAACATAATATCAAAATAGCATCGTAAGTGTTTATTAAGATGGTGCAGCACTGAATACAGAAGTTACTTATAAATATCAGTAATGCTAAATAATGGGCTGCAAGATACATACCAGTAAGGTACAACTACAATCCAGTCTTTATTTTCCACAACAATGCGAACCTTAATGGAAAGATAAACTAAAAAATTAAGTACAATAACACCGTGGTTGGCAAACATAAAGAATTAAACAAAACAAACAGACAAAACAAAATACCTCTTTAACACTCGGGTTATGAACTTTGGCATTTTACCTGTAACTATAGAGTCTACGATTATGAAGACTTGCTTTATTCTCCAACACAGTAATCCTTTCTTACACTCCGAAGGTTTGCTCCTTCTGTGCATGCCCGTAACGCAATAAAACGACATTACATCTCTCTTTTCCTCTGAATAATGAGTCAGGTAAAATGACAAAACAAATTAACTCAACATATTAGTCCAAACAATGTTCAAATAATATAGTCCTTGAAATAATGTTCAAGTAATATAATCCTTGAAATATTCAGGCACTCTTCTTGTTCTCGCTGATCTGCGAAGTGCAAGGGGTTCACTTGATTCAACTGCTTCGACTGGTTCAACCGGTTCAACTGGTGTAACTGCTTCAGCTGCCTCGGTTAGGGGTGTAGACTGTTCTTCTTCATCACCTGGAACAGGTAGAACAGGTGTGTTGGAAGGCAGCTTTTTAAAGAATGATGCATTTCTGGTTACAGTGTGTTCTTCGTTTTGAGCTGTAATCATGCTTCCTTTCTTGTCTTTGATCTCCAGTGGCTCGGGCTTGAATGGTGTAGACATCTTGTCCTTCTTTGGCTGCTTTATCAATACTTTGTCACCAACATTTAGGTCTGTGCTCTTTGTGCGACTGTATTTGTCAGAATACTCTTTCATTTTCTCTTTTCTCTTGACATCAGTTTGTCTGGGGAAGCCTGATCATACTGTACCCGAGGTAATGTGGATTTGAGTCTTTGTCCATTCAGCAACTCTGAAGGAGACTTTTCTTTGGTGCTATGAGGAGTTGCCCTGTATTGCCGAAGAAAGGTGAACAATTCTTGCCTCCAGTTCTTGCCTTGAATTATTGCTAGCCTAACAGCTTTCTCTAGCGTCTTCATAAGTCTCTCAGCCTCTCAATTAGCTCTGGGCCATACAGGAGTTACTCTACGATGTTTGAAACCAAGCTGAGTGGCAAACATTTGAAAACTTTCACTGTTGAATGGTGGACTATTATCTGTTCTTACCACTTCAGGGATCCCTTGTCTGGCAAAGATACTGTCAAGGTGAGGAATCACTGTTTTTGCAGACGTTGACCTCAAAATCTCAACCTCTGGGAACCGGCTGAAGTCATCAGTCACAACTAACAAGTAGTCTCCATTTGGAAAGGGGCCACAGAAGTCCATGGAGAGCTCTTGCCACAGGCCTTGTGGTAGGGGAGACATTTTCAGAGGTTCAGATGCTGGCTTTGGATCATGGTTCACAGCTTGACACAGTATGCACCCTTTGACCAATTCCTCCACCCTTTTGTCTATCCCTGGAAACCAGACTGAATCTCGCAGGAAATGCTTTGACAATTCCTTGCTGTCCACTGTGGGCCAGCATAATCATTCGACTTTGTAGCTTCTCAGGAACTATTATGCGGGTTCCTCTAAGAATTACACCATTTTATATTGACAGCTCTTGTTTGATCTGTTGGTACTGACCGACATCTTTTCCGACCTCGTGCCACCTTTGATTTGTTATCACCCTTGCCAGACTCTACAATGTTTCATCAGCTGCTGTCGCATCTTTGACTTCCTGCAGGGTGACAGCAGGGGGCACAGCATTAGGGCCTCTTCATATGAGCCTGGTTGACCAGGCTATCCTGGTCCCCAAGATCTCGCCTTACCATTAAATGCTTTGTAAAAATTTCTACATGTTCATATGGGACGGCGGGCTGGCCCAGTTGGCGAGATCTCGGTTTTTCCAACCGGGCTGGAATTTTTGCCATATGAACACTCCAGCCTGGTTACCGGGATGAAAATGATGCAATGCATTTTCGTCAGTAGAACGGACAGTATTTGATTTTGACTTCTTTTTTCTTCTATTTCTAGTTCGGAATAATTTCTTTTGATGGTTAAAGTAAAGATAAAGGATTTTGAGGTTTCTAAAACCGATAAAAGCAAAAAATTCTCACCAGATTTGTTTGTTAAATTTCATGTGTGAATGGTCGTGTCACCACTTTTCATCACGGTAACCGGGCTGTAATTTCCCATGAGAACAGATGATAAAATTTGTCCCGCTAACCAAGCCAGCCCAGTCAACCGGGCTCATATGAAGAGACCCTTAGTGGTTACAAAGTTGATGTAGGCATCAACTCTTGATAAATGGCTGGGGTTCTGTGACTTCTTGGGATCAGGATGACGACTCATGTAATCAGCTGGGTTGGCTACTCCTGGCTTGTAAATGACTTTCAATTGGTTTTGTATGGCTGTAGGCGCAGCTGTAACCTCTCAAGTCGTGCAGTTGCGTTGCAGGTTGAGTTGTTGAAGATTGTCTCCAGTGGTTTATGGTCTGTGAAGACTTGGAAGGATGATCCATAGAGGTATAAGTGAAAGTGTTCAATTCCCCAGACCACTGTAAGAGCCTCTCTTTCAGTTTGGCTGTAGCGGCTTTCACAATCAGTGAGTGACCAACTTGCATAGGCTATGATGTTTGTTCCTCCATGTGCTGTCACTTGCATAAGAATTGCTCCCAGTCCAACGGGGCTGGCATCAACAATCAGCTCTGTTTTAAATGAAGGATTGAAGTACTTCATGACTTCTGGGGTTGCCATTCGAGCTTTGAGGCAAACAAATGCTTGTTGCTGTTCCGGTCCCCAGACCCATTTGGCATTTTGGCGTGTGAGTTGATGGATTGGAGCAGAAATTGATGTAAAGTCCTCAATGAAGCGTGCGAGATATTGGGCCAGGCCAAGAAAACTACGTGCTTCAGTGGCACTCCTGGGAGGACTGGCATTGATAAGGGAGGAAACTTTCTTATCATCTGCACTGATGTCGTCTGCAGAGAAGCGATGACCAAACAAGTCAATTGATGATTGGTTGAACAGACATTTGTCAGGATTGGCAGTTAGATTGTTTTCTCTCATTCTCTGAAGAACAGCTCATAAAGCATTATCATGATCAGCTTGGCTGTTGCCGAACACTATTAGGTCATGTGATATGTTTCTGATGCCTTCGATTCCTTGTAGTACTTCTTCTATGGATTTCTGAAAGATTTCAGCTGCTGAGTTGACTCCAAAACTGAGCCGTTTGTAACGAAACAGGAAATGTGTGTAGCAAAAGTGGTAATGCTTCGGCAGTCTTTCTCTAGCTCAAGTTGGTGATATCCTTGATTTAAGTCCATCTTGCTAAAGACAGTTGCTCCATTCAGATCAACGATCAGGTCTTCCACAGTGGGCACTGAATGTTGTTCATGTTCTATGGCCTGATTTGCTGCTCTCTGATATCTACACATATTCGTTTTCCTGTCTTCTTTGGGGCTACCACTATCGGAGAGACCCAGGGGGTTGGACCTTCAGCTTTCTCTATTATGTCAAGTTCCTCTAGCTTCTTGAGCTCAGCCTCAACTTGGTCGCGGATGTGAAATGGCAGTCTGCGGTACTTCTGGGCTAGGGGTTTAACACTGTCATCAACATGTAATTTTGCAGTTTTGTCTTTCATCTTCCCCAGCCCCTCAAAGCAGCCTTGGTAGTCCTCCATGATGTTATCAACTGTGGGTGTTGAGACACTGTCTGTTATGTGCAGCAGTCCGAGATCAGTTGCCGTCTCACAGCCTATCAGATTTCCATCAGATCCATCAACAATACAGAATTGTGTGACCTTGGATTTGCCGGTCACGCTCGACTTGACTTCAGCTTCGAACTTCCCCACGACTGGTAAGGGCTCAGTAGATCTATAGCCATAAATCTTCCTTGAGGTAGGTGAAATGTGAACGTTTTCCTGCTGATTTAAAGAACATACGTCAATGACATTCACTCCTGCTCCTGAGTCAATTAAACATTTCACAGTCTTACCTCCAATAGTAACTTCAGTTAGTGGTTGCACCTTGTCATGCACAGAATGAAGAGTGATATGGTACATGTATTCTTCATCAGCAGACTCATCGCCATCTCTTTCATCCACTGTATTAACTTTCTTGGAAGTTAATCTGCTTCTACATACTTTTGTAAAGTGGCCTTTCTTGTGACAGTGCTTGCAGGTTTCATTCAGTGCTGGGTAAGGTACAGAGAACGAAGGAAATGGAGGTAAGATGTTCGCCATTTCGCTTCGGTAACTGTGGAAATCGTTCCGTGCAATTTTTTTTCTTCAAAGTAATCTTGTGACGAGGGTATATTGCTTAATTTTGCTGAGAATTCTGGATTTCCTGCCTTACTCTAATGGCGGCCAGCGCACATGGTGTTGAGAAAATGTACATGATTTTCCATCCTTTTTCCAATGTAGTCAATTTAAAATATCTGTAAAGTAAGCTGCAGTTGTAGTTGAGTTTGCTGGAGTTATCCTCGTCGCCAGTTAAAGAGTCTACGATTATGAAGACTTGGTTTATTCTTCAACACAGTAATCCTTTCTTACACTCTGAAGGTTTGCTCCTCCTGCGCACGTCCGTAACGCAATACGACATTACAGTAACTTGTATGATTAAGTCTATATATCTAAGAACAATTTTTTTTGTTGATAACAGTGATTATTATGTGACTGGCTCTTTCAGCAGTCAAGATGAATCAATTCTCCTGCTGTGATTATACCCGCGAGGTCAAGATGAAGCCATCTTGACCGCTCGGGATAGCCCGTTCGTCCTGCGTTTTACTGTCTTTTAATAGTGTCCTTTGAGTCATATAATAAATCCTTTATTGACCAAGCTTGTTTGGTCAAGATGGCTGGATATTGGCCTCACTCTTTTTTTGCATGTTTATGGACCTCGACTTTGTCTCGGTCCATAAACACACAAAAAAAGAACTTGGCCAATATCCCGCCATCTTGACCTCACACTTGGCCAATAACCCATATGTATCAGTGCAACAGTCAAACACGTGTGTACAACATTGCCTTTTTCTGTCTGTTTGTTTTTTTGCAAATATAGTTAATGCACCATAGCTTTCATTCTGGGCAATAGAATATGTTAACATAAGACACCTTTCTACCCTGGAGACACCCAGGTGTCAGAGTTTTTCAGGGGTCTGAGTTTTTGAGACACCCACGGGTCTGAGTTTTTTGGGGGTTTGAGTTTTTAGGGGATCTGATTTTTTGTGGGGTCTGAGGTCTGGGTTTTCAAGGTCTGATTTTCCAGACAACCATTTAAGGATTATCTCTTTCATTATATATCAACTATAAATATGACAGGAATGACATAAATTAACAATATTTAACTACAATCAAAAACATTTGTTTCCTGCTCCGGAAACATAATAAAAGTTAAAAGTTTTACAAACTCGGAGCTAAAAGTTAAAACTTATGAAATATTTCGTCCGTTTTTTTCAACCGGACTTCATCAGTCAATGATATGAATGTTAAAAAGATGAATTTTAAAAAGGGGTTTTAACGCCTCTTGGGGGTTAGAATTGTGTCATAGATAGCTGCTAATTCGTAACCATTGTCTCTGTTTAACGCCGGTTTCGTAAGTTTAATTTGAATAGCTTCTTTTATCCTGCGTTTGAAGGTGTTACCTTCGGTTGATAGTACTTTTGTCTTATTTGGGTCCACCGAGTGGCCCTCCAGGCGACAATGCTCGTGAATAGCTGATGAACTTCTTGATTGGTGTTCTTTCACTCTGATTTCCAGAGAGCGGGCCGTTTCGCCAACGTACTCCTTGTTACACTTCTCACAATGGATCTGGTACACAGTACCGCATTTCTTGAGATTGAGAGAGCTTTCAAGGCACACGAGGTCACACTTATTCATAAGCCCGTCAATTCTCTAAGATCACAATTGGTACGTGTCAAGGACACAACTGTCAATCTCAAGAAATGCGGTACTGTGTACCAGATCCATTGTGAGAAGTGTAACAAGGAGTACGTTGGCGAAACGGCCCGCTCTCTGGAAATCAGAGTGAAAGAACACCAATCAAGAAGTTCATCAGCTATTCACGAGCATTGTCGCCTGGAGGGCCACTCGGTGGACCCAAATAAGACAAAAGTACTATCAACCGAAGGTAACACCTTCAAACGCAGGATAAAAGAAGCTATTCAAATTAAACTTACGAAACCGGCGTTAAACAGAGACAATGGTTACGAATTAGCAGCTATCTATGACACAATTCTAACCCCCAAGAGGCGTTAAAACCCCTTTTTAAAATTCATCTTTTTAACATTCATATCATTGACTGATGAAGTCTGGTTGAAAAAAACGGACGAAATATTTCATAAGTTTTAACTTTTAGCTCCGAGTTTGTAAAACTTTTAACTTTTAATATTTAACTAGTTTTGTAACACACCTTCTGCTCTGCTTCCAGCCTTGCATACTCAACTAACATTGGTACTTTGTGTTCAACTACATATTCTTTCTGAGTACGATCCTACCAAGGATCAGTACAAAACAAAAGTGTCAAAAATTGTTTATTAATAAATTGGTGATATAGTATTGAATTATTTGTCACTGATGGCACCATGATGTTCAACAGGTGATCTCCTCTGTTGTAGGTTCAGTTTCTTACAAGGATAAGAATTGGTACTGATATGAAGCTAAAAGTAACATGTGGCTCAAATATAAATGACAGCCAGATCACAAAAGTTTGTGATATTGCCATGCAAAAAATTTTAAATGTCAGGGAATGTCATTGCTTTTATTACCTTATAATTTATTACTATCGCTTTAAACCCCCCAAAATAATAATTCATTGCCAGCAAATTTGAAAGAGTCTAGGAATAGTTTTTTCTTCAAGACTTGGACTGACCAGTATAGACATTTTTATACCAGTAATATTAGGGTGTTAACAAAGACAGGAACATTAATATAATATTAATAATAATATATAATAATCACTTTATTTAAGTCTCAATATATAAAATATTTATTACTCATGAGTAAATTTGCTGTTATGAGAAACAGGTGACTATTACAAAAGTTAGAAGTCAATACATGTTAAGCTTAAGTTGGGAGTCAACGTTCAGTTTTGACCTATAGTAACAAACAAGGGCTCAATAAAATTGTAATGATCAATAAAGAGCTAGACATCATTGTATGAACTTAAAACTAACCTCTGCTGCTGGTTCATTTGGTAAGAAGGAACTTGCCCAGATCTGTAAACAGTGAAAAATACTTAACATCAGAACTCATGAATGGAAATAATTTAGACCAAATTAACCCCAAAACATGACAAAATTAATATACTTAAGGAACCATGCAAACACAGTTTGCCACTCAGCTTTTCACACACATCTCTATTGAAAGAAAAACTTTTTGCCCGAGTCGGAATCGAACCGACGTTCCCCAGTTACCAGTCGGGCGTGATAACCACTACACTACCGGAGCAACCACGCTGGCAACGCGGCCACTTAAGAAAGTGAGTAGTATCGCATGTCGGCCATTCCTCGGAACATTTTTTTTTTCGAGACTTTTGTGTGCTTCCTGGCTTCTAAATTCCCTGAATGGGAAAAAACTATGTTTGCATGGTTCCTTAAGTATATTGTTCTGCGGCTTTCATGGCTTCGAAGGTATTTACATATATATATATTTCTAATTCCCGTTCAGGGAATTTAGAAGCCAGGAAACACACAAAAGTCTCGAAAGAAAAATGTTCCGAGGAATGGCCGACATGCAATACTACTCACTTTCTAAAGTGGCCATGTTGCCAGCGTGGTTGCTCCGGTTGTGTAGTGGTTATCACGCCCGACTGGTAACTGGGGAACGTCGGTTCGATTCCGACTCGGGGCAAAAAGTTTTTCTTTCAATAGAGAGGTGTGTCGAAAGCTGAGTGGCAAACTGTGTTTGCATGGTTCCTTATAAATAAGTATATTGTTCTATGGCTTTCATAGCTTCGAAGGTATTTACATATATATATATATGACAAAATTAGTAAGAGCAGGAGAAAGCCAGATTTCAAGGCCAAAACTGCACCATGCTTTTTCTAGAAACCAGTTTACAGTAAATCACCGAGATGGTATTAATAATAATATTAATGCATGAGGAACATCTCTCCCCTTTCACTTAAAAATAAAGAACAACAGAATTACAATGCTGTTCCATTACATACATCAGAACTTTTTATGCATAATTTTGCATTTTCCATTCCTTTTCTTTTCTTCTCTTTTTGGAGTGGAGGGTTGGCGAAAAAGGGAAAAATAATCTCTTACAGCTCTGTTTAAGGGAGATAGTTTTTTAACGCTTTAATGCCTAAGGGGTTAAACAGAGTTAGACAGAGTAAAATCTATAAGTCACTCTTTGGGAGTAAAGGGTTAAGGGTGTTATACCAGTTTTGATTCTCTGGTTGGTTGCACAAGAAAGAAGTTAGTTTTTCTTTAGTTGCTCTCATCTCTGAGTAGGTGCTCCTCATCACTAGCTGTTGTCCTGCTATATAGCCACTGCTGTTTGCCTCTAATGACTGTCCTGCTCAGTCTGGTAAAGACCTTGGCTGATAACAGAGCAGAACTCTTTCTAAACTGGGTAAAATCTATAGTCATTATATGAAAGTTGTGTGATGCTTGATGGTAACTTACTTGACAATGTGGATGGGGATTGGAGCATCCCATGACAGCACCTTTGTTCTCAAAAATCTACAATCAATGACAAACGAGTAAGTGCAAAACAGAACTTTTTCATAAGGATATCCTTCCTGAGCATCTTACAATTTTACAACAACTTTATTTACCCCTTACTAGGGTTTCATTAGTATAGCCAGCAACCAGTGAATATTGCCGCCTACTTTGTCAAAATTTACCTCTTACCGTCGCTTACTTTGTCTGTATTTTCACTCAAATTATTAAAAGAATTCATCAGGTTGCTGCCTAATTTAGTTAGCTCAGACAGCTATTTCAAAATTCATTGAAACCCCTGCCTCACAAATACAAAGATGAATTTTACAAACAATGAAATTGAATAAAGAAAAGGGATATTGGCCTCCTAAAATAACTATAGAGCCAAAGTTAAAGAACTAGGAGGCCAGATCAAATTACTAGGAGGCCTTATCTAGTAAGTGGTTTTAACTAGACAGTATTATCATTAAAAAGTATCATTCTTCCATGGAGTTTGACAATTTACTAAATCAATTGAGAGGACAGTGAGCTTTCACCCTACAGACCAACGACAATCAGGCTAACTTAAAAAAAATAAACTGGATTAAGGGGGAGTTACACCTGAATGCCATGTGAGGGTGGTCTGACACAAAAACTAGACTGCATATCTGAAATACATAAATAAGTAAACATAAACCAATAGGGATCCATGTTGATTTTTTATCAAAGTCATCAGCAAGTATGGCAAGTATGCCAGATGATATGATGTACTTACACTGGCAAAATTTTAGTTGCCCTTGTCTTCTCTGGTTCTAATTTGGCTGCTACAATAATAATTATTGTAGTTGCCTTCATGTGGTTTGTGGAGGCATTGTGAATCTTTATGGCCTCCAAACGAAGTGGAGAGCAGCTCTTGATCCACAAACGCATTTACCTTTGTAATACTTCTGTCTGATGTTGATGCCGTCTGGCAAATTTCGGAAAACAAGGTGTCGCCAGTCGCAATTGTTTGCAACGTGGCCAGACTCAGTGGATGTCAATGCTCTTAAGGCACACAAATGATAGAAAAGGGTCTGTTTGTTTGTCACAAGGGTAGCTTGCATTCTTTCTGTTCATATCTCAACCTGGCTTCTTTTTCAGAAGTATGAGAGTTTCACTTAATCTTTCATAACACCCTCTGAATATCACAACATCTTGTTTCAATCAGCTATCATGTAGCTGTCACATTTTGCATGAATACCGTTCTTCAGAGAAATACCAGTGGTTAAAAGAAAACACCGCAAGATGTCAAAGAGGGCAGCCAAAATGATGATTACCTTGCAGATGAAAGTTGCATGTTATTCTCCATTTTCTGTAAGTTCTGAATGGATGAAAAGTGAGCAGAATGCAAGTACACTGTACATAACATCATGTGAACCTACAGTACAAAACAGCCACATTTTTGTGTTGGTTGAATGCAAGGTCTTGTCAAGTAGAGTGATATTGGGGAGAGACGCTCAGTATGAGGTTGCGTGTGAAAATTTGTGCTTTCAGAAAACAAAAATAAAAACAGACTGTTTTGCAGTTTATATGAAAGCTTTAGGAAAGATGTGGTAAAGTGAAACTTAACCCATTAAGATCCAATGCGCCCTCATGCGCCCGTACAAGACTTCGCTGCTTTAAAACTATCAGTTGTGAGCATAGACTAGAATGTCCTTCAAATTGAGAAAAAAGTCAGTGATATTTGCAGAACATCATAGAAAAACAACAAAAATCATGTTTTTGCCTTCAGTTTTCTTTAAGGAAATCATCGTTGCTAACCCAAAAGTCAACATTCACAGGAAAATTCAGTCCTACGTCTAGCTTAGAAGTGATTTGTTTTGCTCTTCTTCCTTGCCCATCCCGAGCCACAGCCTGTCGTTCTAGTCCATCCTGGCCTTGCCTCGATTTTCAACATCACGACTGCACTGCATGCTGGGAAGTAGCCAGAAATTTCGATAGCGTTCATTCCTAACCCCACATATTTCATATTTATACTAAGTCTACAGCCACTTCGACCTACCACCGAAATTTCTTGCTTGTTATGCTCTTCAGTAGTAGTGGTAGGTCAAGAAGTTCATCACTGAGTAGTCGAGTCCCAAAGCTTCGTTTCAGAGCGGCCATTTTAACAGTTCCACAAGCAAGGAGCCAAATTCGCTAACGAAGTACATCACCTAACTCACTTCTTTGAGAAAGTGGACTCTTGCCTACCTTCACACTTAATGATGCTCATCAGGCAGCTACTAAAGATGAAAAATGGCTGTAAACTTACCAAAAATTGCATACAAACCATATTTGAGCCGTTATTATCGCTCAACGAAGCAAAATGGCTACGTCAGAATGATGTTTCTAGAAAACTCGTGCCTACAGTGTTTTAGAACAGCAGCACTTTCCATGGAAACCCCAAATATGGAGTCACAAAATCCTATGGATCATTTATATACAGAAAATCACTCAAAACTGTAAAAAGTCTTGGGCATCAATGGGTTAACTTGTCCAAAGGACGAGTTTTGGAGTTATAATTTCTACTGGTCCACACAACTATTTAGTTGTCTTGGACAACCAGACGACTGCGAACATGGATCCCTGAACCAGAGCTGTTACAAGTGTTATGTTGTTTTACCCCTAAAACCTGTTAGAACCTTAGCATTACAAAGCACATTAATTAGCTGCTGTAAAGTAGGTTCATACAACTTTCAAAGCCACAAAACCACTATAGTTGTGAAGCTCAATTGCAACACCCAGGGCCAAAATATAGATCATGAGACACACATCTCATTACTCACTAGTTTCACAACAATGGCCATGGAGACAACAATCAACTCAGTCATTCTCCAATGACAAACAAGCATGACCCTGACAATCATGTTAATGAATTTATGCTACCAATCACAGACAAATTACCTGAACCCAGCGATAGATTTGACTCATTTCTCTATATTGTCTGATCCATTCTTTAATGACTTCCAAAATCTCATCAATGGACATAAGAGGAAGGGTTACGTCTGACCATGGATGAAAGCACATGACGCGACTAATAAGGGAAATGATGACAGATGCACATTAATTAAACAAAGGTCTGACATGTAAATTAGGAAAAAGTAACTTTTCAATGATGGTGTAAAATGTACAATTTTACCCTACCAAGTTCCTTGAGCTGGCTCACATTTCAGTAATGGATGAACAGGACGGCCTGACAAAAAGTGGTTTGTTAAAAGTTACATAGCTGTTTTAGTTCACACTCATGAAATAACACCAAGCAACCTTAGAATAGTAGTGTACTAGTAAGTCAAAGGTTGGTTGAAACTTTGTGTCATATCGTAGACCTGTCATCACCTGTGTCAATTCCCGGGGGAGGGGGTACTCCCTTATATGGGCTATATAGGTATGTGAGGCCCCAAAGGGGTTTTTAAGCTGTTTTGGTCTGAAATAGAGTATTGATTTTAACCATTTTGGTATGAAATAGGGTATGATTTGTGCACTTTATTCCTGAATTGAGTATGTTTTTTTAGAAGAAGCTACTTCTTCATCATTAGGCGATAATAAGACCATTAACAAAAGAGTCACAAAAGCCCTTCTCAAATCATGTTTATGCCAACCGTGTAAGTGAAATAGGTCTGAAATAGAGTATCAAATTTTTGGTCAGGTCTGAAGTAGGGCAGGGAAAATCGCAGATTTTGGTCTGAAATAAGGTAAGGGTTTCAGGAAGCGGGCCCCACACCCCCACCCAATTTTCCTGGGAGTACCCTCCCCAGGTGTCAATGTTGCTCTCAATTTCTATGCATGATAGATGATTCAGGCTACACCCTCATCTGCTATCACATGGTAGAAATCTCAAGCTCATAATCCAATTGTCAATTATTTTATTCTGTACCTGGTGAGGGAGCTTTGTCTTGTAAAAGAGCAGGAAAGTCATTCTCAAACACATATGTGCTCTCATAGTCTGGATTCTCCTTCACAAATGATAAATGCAGATGAAAAACACCAGAATTCAATGTTAGTACACAAAGGCCATGACATGAGAAATGCATTGCTAGGCTCAACCTGAAAGAAAGTGTACTTTTATTCAAGAAATGTACCTACTAAAATGTTCTTAAAATGAATTTGAAGATGTCAAGTGATTTTCTCAATGGGAGAGCAAACCAAAATCACAATTAATTGTTATCGATGTTTAAGCCTTTGACTCCTACACCGGCCAAAACCATCCATGCAGAACCACGTCCCTTGTACCACTTGTGACGTCATCAGTTTTAACGCTCGCAGACAACTTTACCATGTAACATGTGTAGGGAGAAGGAAGCCCACAAAATACTCAGCAAGAGAGAAAGAAAGTGAGGCAAAAAAAGCAAAAGAAAAGGGGAGGAGAGGAAGCGAAAGGTACAAGGCGAGGGGGCGGTGAAAATTTTCTATGGTTTTGACCCCCAACATGGCCGCCCTGTCAGGTGGTTGCAAACCAAGAATTAATGTATGGGGCTGTGCGGAAATCTTTCAATGTTATTCTAAAGCAGTCTATCCATATATCCATAAAGCACTGAACTAAATGCTCCTTACTTTCCCACTTGCCCGCACTGTCCGTGGACAAAGCGGGTTCTTCGGGTCCCAGCGCGGGATCTCCTCTTCTTGCGGCTTTTCAATTTGTCCTTTCCACGGCCTTTTCATGCGATGAGGGGAAACTAGAATCCAGTCACCTCGAAGTGGATTATATCTAGTGTGCTGGAACTCAGTAGGATCAAACGTTTGAACCTTTTTTATTGGCAAGGAGTTATTTTCAGTTTGCGAACTTTCCTCTCCCCTGTCGTCCGCCATCTTTGTTTACTATGATCTTCGCTCGGGGGGACTGGATCAGGCCTAGGAAGAGGGACGTCGGCTCCAAGATCAGATGAGTTCTGTCACTACAAATGCGCTCGAAAATGAAGCGGCCAAATGCACGTGTTCCTCTTTGGATTCTGCTGACTATTTCTCATTTACTCTATTCTTCGGGTCTGTAATTTGAAACTTCTTGCAGTTCGAAGTCTTATGACCATCATGCGCTGACATCAAGCGTCCGGGCATCAAGCACTCTTCTCTCACATGTCTCACGTGTTTGTCCCACCGACCACAATCAGGCGGGTTACTGTTTTTTAACAAATCCCGAACAAATTAACTCGATTAGGAAACAGCTAAGAACTACAGGGCACATCAACAAAACCAAACTTTTATTCCCGCTTCTAACCTTCTCTCCACCTATAATGACATGGGGTGTGGGTCAGTTTTCGGCCTTAAGTGGCGCCAGACTCGTATCTCCTCCCTCTGCGCTGCTCCAAACGCATCCTTGTCCGGGCTTGTCAGACATCCTAAGGGGGGAGGTGCGAGTACGGCCAAATCGTTTATCCAACAAAAAGTCCAATCAAGCTAACTCTGGACCCCCCAAAGGTACAAAATGTCACTCACTTAACCACCAAAAAAGTGCAAAAAATGTTATGAAAAGAAATCAATGGTGTTCGAGACAGTTCATATGTCACGTTTCTGCTGGAGCCTCAGCTCACCTTTCACTAGGCCCTCTGATTGCCTGAGTACAATAATAATAATAACAATAATAATAATAATAATAATAATAATAATAATAATAATAACAACTTTATTAAAGTCTCAAATCTTTCTAGCTGAGCACAGATGCTCTACTAATTGGGGAGACTAAATCAAATCAACGCTAAATCAAATCAAATCAAATGTTGGTTTTTGGCGAGAGGGGAAAACCGGAGTACCCGGAGAAAAACCTCTTGGAGCAGAGTAGAGAACCAACAAACTCAGCCCACTTATGACGCCGAGTCCGGGAATCGAGCCCGGGACACATTGGTGGAAGGCGAGCGCTCTCGCCACTGCGCCAACCCTGCTCCCCAGACCACCCCTCCCCTTGTTTACCTGAGGGGAGAAGACTGCTCTATACAGGCAAGGTCTCTAACTCCTCTTTTCTTCTCTTCTCTTCTTTATTCTCCCTGTGGATTAAAAATGAAAATAACTCCTGATCAGAAACTTTGCACTTGTGAAGCTTTTTTTTTTTGGCAAGGACTAATGGAATACAAAAAAAATTCAATAACGCCACCAGCAACCATTTCGTTTCCCCTTCAGGCCCGTTATAGATTTATGACCTTTTGGCCTGAAACGCGTGGCCTCCAGTTGAAGGATACTTCACAAATTAATGTGATCAAGTAAGCTGAAGCCACTGTAAGGACACTAAGGCCACAAGGTAGCGGTTGCCCTTAGCGTGGCTTCAACTTACTTGATCACATTAATTTGTGAAGAATCCTTGTCACTCCAGCCACATCCCACAAGCTTTATGCTTTCATTGCTTGTTTTATTGATATGTGGGTAGTTGAGCCTGAGCATTAGCTATGCCATCTATGCCATGCTGATGAGGCCTAATAAGGCCGAAACAGCTGTCCATGGCTGCTAATGCCTGGGCTCAATCTTTGCCAATTGGTATATTTAAGGGGTAATGCCCTCTACCTTGTGGCCTTAGTGCCCTTAGAGTGGCTTCAGCTTACTTGATCACATTAATTTGTGAAGTATCCTTGTCACTCCAGCCACATCACACAAACTTTATGTTTATCTTAGGGTCAAACGCAGCGTCTCAAATTTTACATGGTTAATTTTTAACAGACTTATTAGAAACTCAGCGTGATGGTTCCGACATAAACACGATCCTAAAGGTATGAATGCTAAAAGAAAAAAAGGTAAACGCAATATTTTTTAACCAAAAAAGGCTATCAACAATGAATTTCAAACCAATATCAATGCCAAAAGCCTTTGTCAGTTGTCAGTAAAACCGACTTTAAATGTCAGTTGTCAGTTAAATTTTCGGCTATTTGTCAGTTGTCAGTTAACCCCATCCAGACCCTCTTCTAATGTAGGCCACTATAATTTATTTAAGCGACCTTCATAGGCCATCTCTCTGCGTTTTTGGGCAAGGGCGAGACGGGAGGCTCTTCTTTGAACGTTTCTAACATTGATATATCCTTGGATAAATGCGGATTCCAGACCGGGGCAGCATATTCAATCACAGGGCTCACAAGGGATTTATACAACGTTGAGAAAGCCTCAGGATTCGAGGGGCCCAGCAATTAAGCCCAGTAAATTAAGCCGAGTATTTTGTTGGCTTTGTTGACTGTCGCATTAACGTGCTCGCTCCATGATAAATCCCTGGTGGGGGGTACTCCCTTATATTGGCTATATAGGTATGTGCGGCCCCAAAGGGTATGGGTTTTTAGCCGTTTTTGTCTGAAATAGGCTATCGATTTTGACAATTTTGGTCTGAAATAGGGTATGGTTTGTGCACTCTAGTCTTGAACTGGGTATGTTTTTTAGAAGAAGCTACTTTTTCATTTTTAGGCGATAAGACCATCAACAAAAGTCCTTTTTTTTTGTCTTTTAATTACGCTTACGCCAACCGTGTACGTGAAATAGGCCTGAAATAGGGTATCGAATTTTTGGTCAGGTCTGAAATAGGGTAGGGAAAATCGCAGATTTTGGTCTGAAATAGGGTAAGGGTTTCAGGAAGCGGGCCGCACACCCCCACCCAATTTTTCTGGGAGTATCCCCACGGGGATAAATCCGAGGCAATTTTAAGAGATTTGCTCTTATTCGCCATTTCCACATCTCTCATAATACACTTTGTCCCCTCTTCCCCATTTTTCCCTGCACCCCCACCCCAAAAAAGAAAAATGCATAAGCATTGGTTTCATCCCCCGCTAAACAGTATGGACAACTAAGTCAATCATAACTAAGTGAAGTACGATAGTCCGGGTGAGTGTACTGGGGTGGTGATGGACTCCTAGCATGTGTCAGAAAAATCCGGAAATTTCGGTTTGAAGTCAAATGGTAAGGTCATTTTCCGGAAATATTTTCGGAAATTTGTGGGCAACCTCCAGAGGTAGCCTCTTTTTCCGTTCGGAACGGAATTTCGGAAATTTGCTTACGTTCCGTTTCCAGGTCCTTTGCGCCAGATCGGGTGAGTGCGCATGACGGACCGCCTTGCAGTAAAAGCTAGTAAATGGTAAGCGTCAATCTCATTCTGTTGGTCGATAAATTCGGAAAATCGCTTACCATTATTCAACGGTCATTCCATCCGGATTTTTCTGACAAATGGTAAACACCTCTGTGCATGAATGTGAGTTGCCGGAAAATGAGTGAGAGGTGACGTACGGCTCGTCTCAGCGGACTTCTTTTGAGTTCATGCGCAAAAGGGCAGCTGTGAGCAGGAGGCCAACATGGCGCTCCTCAACCAGAAAGCGTATGAACGCAAGCTGCAGAATATGTCGTCTACACAAGACAGTGTGCAAACAGTGTCACTGTGGATGATTCATCATAAAAAGCACGCAGAAGATATGGTAGCTGTGTGGTTGGAGCAGCTAAAGAAAGGTAGCTCATTCATCTTTACTTCCACTAAACCAACGATTATTTCACGGGTAATTTAGTTTGAAAATTCAGCCGTTTTCAATGGCTTTCTTCGCTTGTGCTAATTGGATGTAACTTTCATTTTAGCTTCTAAGGCGGATAGACGTCTGGTTCTGTTTTATTTGGCCAACGATGTTTTACAGAATAGCCGAAAGAAAGGAAAGGAATTCTCCAACGCTTTTACGAAGATTCTTCGAGAGGCCATGTTACTTCTGAGGTTCGTGTCTTTTTCGTGTCGCGTGGTTTTAATTCCGTGCTGTACTTTTGCTCTGTATCCCAATTTTTCTTTCATCCTTTGTTTCAGTGACAAAACCATCAAAGGAAGTGTTCAAAGGGTTATAAAAATCTGGGAAGAGAGGCGGTTATTTGAAAGTGATTATCTGGAGAACCTCCGAAGCAGGCTAGGTAGGATGTTACAGTTTTATTGTCAGTTCCAGGATAAAAGCTTTACTGCCCTTTACCTCACTTTTCAGTGTCAACATGTAGCAACACAGAGGACTTAAAAATCTTAAATGAATAGCCTATAAACGAGATTTAACACAATTAAGTCTCCACTTTCAGTTGCTTCTTAGAGATGGGAGAGTCATCTGTTATGATAGTAGGCAGATTTAGCAAAGACAATGCAATGTCGAATGAGAAAAGACTGCAGAAAAGACTACATGCAACTTCTGGTGCTCAATTTGCCGCTCTGCCATTGGTCAATAGCCCAGTCAAAATGTGCTGGCAGCCGGTGATTTTCCCGCTTACTCGACACTTAATGAAGTTAAAAATTTGCTTTTCCTGCTCAAGTAACTGGTAGAAAATGATGAGCAAAGTTCACCCCAAAAGTTTCCATGCTCATCTGTTGTTTGCTATGAGTTAAAGTAACATTCATCTCGCCTAAATCCATATAGTCTAACTTAAACCTGAAATTAAAATAGAACCGTTGTTTGATCCTTGTTTACAAGATTCGCAGCTCATAACATGCACCAGCATTACTTCCAGCCTCAGAATACCTCAAAACCAAAGAATTAAAAGCTATACTCGAAAGGAACTACAAACTAATTGTTCACCTTCAAATCTACAGCATAACATTAACACAAATTGTTTACACTGCTACGGACTATAAAATGAGAAACTTAACACTAACTTTTGCGTCTTTTGCAAATATTCGACTTCAAAATGGCATGAAACAACTTACATAAAATATTATTCATGCATGTTGATCAACGGAAATGCACCATTTGGTAATACTGATATAAATCAAAAGCAAAAACATGGTAACTTTACAGTGGCTCAACTGCAGAAAAAGAAGGCACCCGATGTTCAGGACCTCTGTAAACCTTGTGGGGATGGTTTGTTTCTTGCAGTATCCAATCTAGGCCAGAATTAATACTTCAAGCTTCCTGTATCTGCTTAAAATGTGACATAGATCCCTCCAGTCCAAGTAATGGTACTCGCTCAAAAGGATTTTTGTTGTTCCTGGGTAGATGTATTTTCCTAGAATATCAGTTGTTATCCTTCTTTGAAAGTCAAAGTCAACCGTACCATTTTTTGCAAACCAGTGTCAGAATGCAAATTCTCTCAGCATCTGAGAGAAAACAGAATATCTGGGCAGGCACAAAGTCAGGTAGAGTGTCGATCATGTTTTACTGTTTCCTGAAACTTTTGTTAGTAAAATGAATGACAGCACCTTCTCTCCGGTGGAATTTATCTGTCGCTTTATTTAAAAATAGAATGCCATGGGAATCTACTTAGTCAAGGGCTTGGACACCAACTTACTACCATTTTCGAGCTACAGTGCATGACTAACTTTCTTTTGCATTTGTCCAAGCACAAAACATGACAGTTTGTCTAAACACAAGGTCATGTTTGTCACATGAACCAATTAACATTTAGACCATGAACATGACAAGTTCGACAGCTCCACCTCAATGTTTGTTGCAGTTTTATATTACCACAAAATTCGTACGTTTGGAAATCTTTCCACAAAGTACGTTTGGAAAGAAGCGAGAACATATTAGTCATTTTCCCAGATGCATGAAAAACCCGCCTTCAAAAAAGTGACGTCATTGAATTGTGGTTTTTTGTGTGTTAATTGGTTCATGTGACAAACATGACCATTTGTCTAGTAGACAAACTGACATATTTTGTGCTCGAAAATGGTAGTATTCCACAATATACCTGTTTGTACCACGAAAATAAATTGCTTTTCACTGACAACATTGACACGCATCCATTTTTGGCCGCTTTTCCGAGGTAAGTACTATTGCTCTATCAATTCTCTCATTCAATTGCACAGCACTGAAAGTTCACATCAGTATTATATTAAAACAGGTTTTGGTTATAGCTCAGTCGGCGTGGGCTAATAATTAATTAGGCAAAAAATTCAGTTTTGATTTTATATTTGTCTGGCGAGAAACAAGGTATGACCGAGCTAAAATTTATTTGGCCAGTCATCTCTTGACCAGCCAACATGCAGCCGTTATTTTCAGCCCTGTAGATAAAATTCATTTATATTCAAAGTGATTTTCACTATGCATCATAGGAGACATGTAAAGAATTTGCTATGTTTGGTGCATATGTTTGATCTAAAAAAGTTCTGTTGAATCATCTATCTATGTTAGTGGGTAAGTAAGGTGTTAGCCTTGTCTTCCCTTTTCTCCATTTATATTGTGTTTGTATGGAATAAGTCTTGCATTTGGGATGCTGTCTGTATGCCATCTGTTTGTATGATGTTAGTCTCTCTTATTGCATTTGAATAATCGAAAATATTTTTCTTAGTTATTCTTACTAGTAGTAAACGTAGATCAGGAATGCATTCGAGTATCCATTGCTGTGAACAGTAGTCTGATGTGATAGTACCGAAATTGATTACAGGTTTGTAATATGACGTGACAGGGTTGTGATTGGCGCTTCCATGTCGGCTGGTATTTAGCTGTAATTCAGTAATATTTCAGATCTTGCGATGAGAAAACATTAATAAAGTGTAAATAAGCATTTGATTCTTATTTGCTGCAAATTACTTTGTTGAAATCTTCAGACTAAGCCAGCATTCTCGATACAAGATGTGTTCAGCATTTTATGTCACAAAAGCACATATTCTACAATATACTTTTTCCTTCAAAAGCTAGGGAAAATTATGTTAACAACATCAACGTTGGTTGACTTTGCTCTATGTTGTACAATACAAACAGTACTTGATTATGGGAAGTTTTTTATGATAATGTTACTCGTCACATGCTGGTGCCACAGAGTCTGGCTGCTTCAGGGGTTTCAATAAAATTTGAAGTAGGCAGCAAGTTGGAGTAGAGTAGGCGACGGTATTGAAGAAAAATAAAGAATCGTTCTTTAATTACTTCAGTTTAGGGAAAAAGTAGCCGACGTCTCTGATCGTAGTAGCTGACACTTTTCGTTGGACGTCAGTGCTTATTGAAACCACTGCTGCTTACCGTAGTTCATTTCACTTGAAAACCAGTTTAAACAATATTATTATTTTTGGTCTGCAAAATCTGTGTCAAATGCAGTACTTAACATTAGCCATACTTTACAGTTTAGGTCAACCCAAATTAGTTAAGTTCACCTATTGAGTCAAATGTCAAACTTCACGAGACCATGCATGAATAAACAGAGCGAGGCTGAACCCATGACATTATGACGTAATTCAAGGTGGCACAGAAATGGTACACGAACAACAAAAAATCTCATCACTTAGTATCACAGGGACCCAAGATTAGGATGCGTTCTCTTAACATTGAACGCAACGGCAGTAGACTCGACTAAAGTCTTTAATTTTGAATAATATTGACTCCTCATACTTGAGAACTGGGATAAAACTGTCGTCTTACATACAAATTGCTGAATCAGTCAGTTGCTCTTGTAATAGTGCATATTTTTGTGTAAGAGAAGTTGCAGGTATTCTTTTTGCTGTCTTTCAAAAAACATGTACTTGGCTTGCATATCTCTTTACTGGACATTGTGGGTGATATTGTTTAATGTTTAAGGAATATTTTTTAGACACAGGTACTGTGCCAGTTATAAGCAAGAAGCCAAAAGACAAGCCTGTAGAAAAAGAGAAAGAAAAAGAGGTGAAACCTCCCAAGCAGAAAAGGTTACCTCCAGCAGATTTTAAGGTAAAAAGTATATATTACATTTAACAGTGAAGTGAATTTTTCCTCATTGAACATATATTAAGGATGGTGCCTCTTATTGTTAGTATGCATACACCTGTATGTTCTGTGCACCATGCAACTACCATAAAAGCTCTATTAAGCCCCCCTCTCTAATAAGCCCCCATTTGGAAGTCGAATGTTGTAATAAGCCCCCCCTCTCTAATAAGCCCCTCCTTTGGGACATGAGATTTTGTAGTTGGTCCCTCCTATTCCCTCTCACAAAATCCTCTTCATGCTGCCCAGTTGGTTTGTTTTTAACTAAATATTCATTCAAACACATACAGTACCGGCCGGAGGGATTGCCGCATTACATCATTGCGTGTAATGTGCATGGAGTACACACAGTTTACATGGACCTTACAGTCACTTTACGTGCAGTGTCCACGCAATGTCCACGCAGTGTCCACGCAAATGCTCTTAATGCGTGTAATTTTACACGCAGTGATTGCGTGTAAAACAACACGCAGCCGTTCTACTGGAACTCATTTTACAGCGTGTACCAAGAACAAAACACTAACATATTACAGTATTTGCAGACTGCCTTGTTGGGGTTCTGTCGTTTTTGTATTAACAAGAACACTAACGTATTACGGTATTTGCAGACTGCCTTGTTGGGGTTCTGTCGTTTTTGTATTAAAGTTTTAAGCTAACCCACTGTTTTACAAAGGTATGAATAATGAATGATAGGTTGCAATATTTTGCTCTACTAAAACAGGCGACCTTCAGTATTTTAATTACATAAGCGTGAGAATTCACAGATAAGAGATACAATGTAAATACATTGGAAATATTAGCGGCGCGAACATCGTCTAGACGTGGTTCTTGATATTCAGAACAATAATCTAATACATTTTAGCGATAGCAGGAAAATTTCTTCTAAGTTCAGAATACAGCTTTACTTCTAAAGTTAAGCCCCGGCTAAATGATCAAACATTTTATCCATCCAACATTGTGTTGGACGAGCATATTTGACCGTTTTGGCAACCACCTCTCTCAGCATTTAAATGGTTTCCATTGTTTGATATTTTCATCCAACGTTTCGTGTTACGAACAAATGTTTGATGGTTTTAGCCACCCCAACCAACAAATCATGCACAGCAGGTAAAAAGCAACCAAATGAACAACTTAATGTCGATATTTCAGTTCAATAATACCCAAAAATCGTTCTGCAGACTCAAAACCTGCCCTCCCCGGGGAACAAATCAAACAAGCTATTTGTTGATGAACGAAATTATTTATTATAGAAGCTTAAATTAAAGGTAAGGACAATTACTTGTCTGATAAAAACTACAGTCTTTAAACGTACAAAAAACTAAATATCTTTTACTGTGCACGTTTACAAAGAAACGAAATTGTATTTGATGAGTGAACTTTTTTATTCTTATCTTTGTTTTTGAGAGAAAATGAAACCCGATCTCTTCACAGATTTTGTTGCCTAGCACATGACCAAAATCTACCCTACCCGAGATGATTTATTATCTATGTAAAGTTAATAAACAACAAGAAGCTTAAATTAAGAGTAAGCACATTTACTTGTCTGATAAAAAACTACAATCTTAAAACTTACAAAAAACTAAAAATCATTTACTGCACCAAGCAGATAAATCTTCGCTTGCTGATTTTGATGCCCGCAATGTTCCTCCATTCCAGTTCACTCGGGTTGAAGAACTGTTTGAGAAGTAGGACAGCAAAGTTTGCTCTTGATCTGGCCCTGTTTTTTAGCTGGAAAAGCTCTTCTGCAGGCACACGACAGTATGGTGGCTGATTATTGCTCCCTGATGATTCATCGAACAACGATGGCCTGGAACAAACTGGTTGTCCGATCAAAGAGGCGGTTGATGGTGGGTTAGATGGTAGGGTAGTCTGACATGGTAGTGCAGGTGGCATCTGTGCGATCTGGGGTTGCTGTTCAAATCGGGGTTGATGAATGCTGAGGGTGTGGTGCAGGAGGCATCTGTGTAATTTGGGATTGCTGAACCGAGTTTGATGAGTGCTGATGGTGTAGCACCAGAGACATCTGGGTGATTTTAGTCAGTAGTACCAATACATGGTCAAGTTTGGTTGAAAGGACATCGTGCTTACAGGAGAGCTCGTCAATCTGTCTCTGAATGTGTGCGAATCCTTCACGTGCCTGTACTGTTCAGGAGTTGACGTTTCACACCATGATGGTCGTTCCAAATCTCGGATCACTGATCCAAGAAGGTTTGCAGTTTCTACATTGCTACTGGATGGCTGATCATCCAAGAGTCCCCAGGATGTACTAAAGTCGAGGAGGCTGTGAGGCTCTCCCAACTGGTCATTAGGCTGGAAAAAGAAAAACAAACCAAAGTCAGAACATGTTAACATCTCAGCTTTTTTTCACAGACTAGCGCAAAATGCACATGTGCGTTTAAAAATATGGTAAACTTACCCACTCTTGATGATCAGCAGAATCGGTTATGGGCACACGGAGTTCTTTATTTCCTTGATTACAGCTGGTTACTAAATTGGTCTAAAGTAAGAAAAAAATGAAACACTGTAGTCTGTTTGTTTAATAAACTAAAAAATAATTGATATTAACATTGCGACTTTTATCGCGCTAAAAACAATCAAACAATAATTATTATCCTTCCGACACGCCTACGCATAATTAGTTTGTCAAGAAAACCGATTCCGTTTGCTTTTTGTAGTTTTTTCTTTTCAAACAAGCAAATCTTAAGTTTCAAACACACTTATCAAAGACATTCCTGCTAAAAAAATATGGTAAACTTACCGACTCTCGATGATCAGCAGAATCTGTTATTGGCACACTGCGTTCTTTATTTCCTTGATTACAACTGCTTACTTCATTGTTCTAAAGTAAGAAAAAAAAACGAAACACTGTCTTTAGTTTGCTTGTTAATATTAACATCGTGACTTTTATAGCGCGCCAAAAACAATCAAACAATTATCCTTCTGACACGCCTAAGCATAATTATTTTGTCAAGAAAACCAATTCAGTACAAAAACGTCCTTGCGTGCGCAAAGTCAACTTGCGTGCTTTTTTTAGTTGTTTGTTTTCAAACAAGCAAATGTTAAGTTTCAAACACACTTATCAAAGACACTCACTTTAGTCTGTTTGTTTAATGAACTAAAAAAAAATCATCAGAGAACGTTGTGGGTTTTATAGCGTGCCACAATCAAACAATTATCCTTCTGACACGCTGACGCATAATTGGTTTGTCAAAATGCACATACGTGCTTAAAAATATGGTAAACTTACTGACTCTTGATGATCAGCGGAATCAGTTATTGGCACACTGCATTCTTCATTTCCTTGATTACAGTTGGTAACTTCATTGGGCTAAAGTAAGAAAGAAAACATAACACTTTAGTTTGTTTGTTAAAAAAAATGTTAACATCGCGGCTGTCTGACAATGCGCCATAAGCAATCAAACAATTATCCTTCCGACACGCCCATGCATAATTAGTTTGTCAAGAAAACTGATTCCGCTGTAACATTAAAAAAATCTGAGCGACAAACAAGCAAATTCAAAGTGATCATGTAATTAGCAGAAAATCCATCGCATCATAATTAGTTTGTCAAGAAAACTGATTCTGAACAGACATTAAAAAAACTTCTTCCACAAAGTGCACATGCGTGCTTTTTGTAGTTGTGTGTTTTCAAACAAACAAATGTTAAGTTTCAAATACCAATTCTCTTTGAAATACATGTAGTTGTGAACTCCGCACGCGCCAATACTACATGTACGTGAACGGTCGTAATGAATCAATTATGTAACTGTCGTCAGTAATTAATATATTAACACTGAGTAGTTGAGCACGCGCCAGATAAACATTTAGAAAGACTTTTTTACTCACCGGTAAACTACATGTAGGGTCGGGATGCCTTAGGATAACTGACGCTTCTTCTCTTTTTTCTTCGACTGTTTTTTCGCGACTTCTGTCCCTCTTCCCTTGTCTGCTTGTTTTCACTTTTATCCTGTCCCTGACGCCGATGGAGGTTCGTTTTCCTTGTTGAAGTTGTCAGACCGAGTCAATGGTTGATGGGTGGATTCTGCATCTCGACAGTAAAGCTCGGTTGGATCATCTGTAAAGAAAATGTAATGTAATTAAGACTGTTTGATCTAGTTAAAACTCAATTGAAACACCAGCTAAATGAAATTGTAATTGTTGCTAATGTGCTTTCTTACCTGAAACACCTAAAATGATGGCCTCCAGTTCCTCCTTCCCATACTGTATAAGGACTCTGCTACCTTTGCTTTTGTTGTCCCCACTAATAACCTTGATGATTTTCTTTGTGGCTAACACACTCGTAGAGTTGTCAACTTCAACGTAGAACAGGCCATTGTTTGGTACCTTCAGCAAATTTCTCAGTGACATACTGGCTTAGAACTGAAAGTGTTCTGCTCTTGAATTGTTACCATGAAAGTAGCAGAGATAATTGAAACAATTGTAGCTGAGTGGGAAAATTTATCCTTTTTATAGGTACTGCATAATTAATAAGGATCGAAATCACACAGCATTAAACCAATCAAAGATAAGCTGTGATAGTTTAGTGTTTATCATGTAAATTATTAGAGCTTACCCAATCAACGAACAAAATTCCCTTGTTTCCTCGCGAGTAAGATTGGCTAAACAAAACCAGTACAGAGCGGCATAAATCTGTGTATTTCTATGTTGCTTGCATCCCTTTCCAACATGTTAAATTATTAAATTTAAAGTTATGCCTCGAACATCACTTTACGTCAAGCAAAGAATCCTTGCCTTGCACAGACAAGGTCTAAGTTTTGCAAAAATCGTCCGAGAACTCAGAGGAAGTGAAGGAATCGCAGTGTATCGTTGCACTGTATCAAAATTAGTTAAGAAGTTTAAACAATATGGTATTCCAGGAAGGAAGTCCACTATTTCAGATGAGCACTTGGACTTCATTGATGCCAGAATGGAGGAAAACGATGAACTCACATCACCCGGTAGGTTCATTGCCACCTGTTATTTGCCAGATAGTTAGAGACCAACAGAGTCAAGCGACTAGAATTTGCTACCAAACATCTCTAAGAAAATGAGCAACTGCAATGGTCATTCTCAATTTAAAAAACTTTACTTTTATTTGGTGTCAGCAAAATTAATTAACGACGTTCGCCGAACCAACTAGTTGATAATAAAGAGGTTAAGCATGACGCTTACGGAAAACAGAAAAAGGGAAAAATTGAACTTCTCACCGTGTGATTTTACCTGATTGCACACTTAATTCACTTAATGAATAAATATTTGCAAAATGGTTGTGAACAAGGTCTCTTATAAAAACAACTTCAATGTTTTCCTGACCATCATGGGTATGATTAATCAACTGACTCTGTGAAACAACCCCTTGAGCATTCAGGTGATGAATGGAATAGTCGATTACATAAGTTGCTGTATGGCAAGTTTTCTAAATTATCTGACCATCACGAGTATGATAGATCAATTGACTGAAATGATCCTTTCAGCATTCAGGTGATGAATTGAACAATCCATTACAGGTTTACAGAAGTTGCTGTACGACAAGTTCAATATCCAGTTTTCGATCAGAACAGTCAAGCGAGTGCAGTATAACATTGGATGGAGGAAGTCTGGGCCCCGTTATTACCAGATAGTTAGAGAGGCCAACAGAGTCAAGCGACTAGAATTTGCAACCAAATGTCTTGAAGAAAATGAACAATTTGAAAATGTTGTGTTTACCGACGAGAGTAGGATCTGGCAAAGCAGACACAGCAAACTTTGCTTTTGCAAAATCGACAAACCTGCAAAGATGAAACCAACAGCTAAGCATCCATTTAAGGTGCATATGTGGACAGGAATATTGACGAAAGGTGCTACCCCAATTTTAATATTCACCGGTATCATGGATAGATTTTTCTATGTAGAGGAGATACTGCGTAACACCCTGAAGCCCTTCCTGAGTGCCACTTTTCCGGGTAACAACTACATGTTCCAGCAGGATAATGATCCCAAGCACTCAAGTAAGTAGTAGCGGTGCATGTGACTTCATATTTTATTGACTTGTTGGAAGCTCTCATTTGAGTAGTCTAAATTTAGATATTTTGGGGATGTTTAGTGCGTACAGTTGTAGTTAAATGCAGAATTATTCGGATCAAATATTTTACTTTTCAATCCGATCTCATTTCCAAGATCCCTTGACTTAAGAACATGTAACACGTGTACATAACAAGAACAGTGCAAATTTCAGTAGAGTTATCCTTGTTTACTTCACAGGCAAGCTGGTGAAACAGTTTATCACAGACAACAAAATTAACTACTGGCCTACTCCTGCCAAATTGCCTGATTTAAACCCCATTGAGATGTTATGGCACAAGTGTTTCCTTCGACAAGTTGTAAAGCCTTCGAACAAAGACGAGTTAGTTCGGGGCATTCAGGAGTTTTGGGATATTGTCACACCCAAGAAGTGCCGCAAGTACATCAGTCACTTACAGAAGGTCATTCCAGCTGTAGTTAGATGTCAGGAGAAAGCCTCTGGACACTGACATTAAAATTTCATGCCAGATATTGAGTAATTGTTAGTTTACAGTGTATTTTCATTCTGAAATATTGTTCATAGATTACCTCAGTTTCTCAAGACTTCTGTTCTTTAATATTGCAACGTCAGCGATCAGGTGATGCGCTTTATAGTTGATTTATGTTTGTCAGACAAGTGCATCCTGCGAGTTTCTGTTATAAACCCACTGCTTAAGTTCAGTAGTTTTTAAAGTTTGGGTTGCTATAAATTTCATGTTGATAAGAAACAGGAGGATAACTGAGACAGACAGAATTGAGTGGCAGCCATATCTTGTGTAAGCTTATCTTGAGTTGCGATTTGTTAACATGAAACGAACACGGCTTTGTTTTCCGAAAAGGTCACATAGTACATTGACTGAAGCGCAGAATTTTAGGTTATCTGCCGACGACAATAAGATGCTCTGTTCCAATCTTTAAGGGCCCATTGAAGTATCTCGTTGCTAAGGTACACGGTTGCTAACCAAGTGCAATTTCATTTCAGGTCTGCCCAAATTTTTTCGCGCGCTTTCTTCGGCGTCGGCCGGTCGCTGGCTCGTTCAAGTCGCCGGTAACCTTTTTTTGCGTCGTTGCAACAAATACAAGATCGAAAACCTTTGTTTACATTTTTATTAATTGATTTTCGGGGGCATACAACGAGCCAAATAAACCAAAAGCTGTGGAAAGGCATTTTTAAGTACCTTACGGTGTTTGAAGTCTGTTTTAAGTGATGTTTTTGTTAGCTAGAAAAATTTCATCTGTTCGGACTCCCTAGCTGAAGTTTTAATTGCCCGAAAATGTTAGGGAACAAAATCTTCCTTTGAGAAAATTCAAGCTGAAATGAACTTTCCACGAACTTTCTAGGGAATAATTTTCTCTCCGAAAATGTTAGCTGACGTTTTTAACTGCTAAAAACAGCAGTTATGACCTTTCCGAAAACCTCAGGGGCCATTAATTCCCCATTGCGAATCTTTTAGGCCGAGTGCACTCTTTAATCGACACCGAAAGCCCAAGGCGAACTACCCTCCACCGAACAGATATCTACCGAAACTTGTCGTTGGGTGCCCCTGAATTTTCTGCTTTACGTTTACAACATGTGAGTCGTACCTTTATTTATGAAACTTGAGTGTTCTGCTTGAAAATGTTCAGTTCCACGTACGGCCGTAAACAGAAAGCCGCAGCGATGGTTGCATGTCGATGGGGAAATCTCGAAAAGGTGACAGTAAAAGATTTCCAGTGTCAGGTTGGAAATCGAAATCTCAAAGAATTAAGATGCGGAGACACAAACTGAAATTAGTACTGCGCTATCATCACCTGCAAACTTCAAAAGAAACTCTGTGTCCGCGGCCTTTTTTACCGTTCCGATCTTGCGATAAAACTGTGCGATCCTGTGAACCTGTGTCCGTGAACTGTCCTTCCGAACCTGAGAAACTCCATTGTTTAAATATAACACAAATAAACGAAGTTCTCCCAAGACAGCATGGAGCAAAAGACGGTGAGCATCCTTGAAAGCAGCTCTAGATCACAAGAATTTCATTCTTACATCAAAAATTAATGCTAACCACTTTAACCACTCGATAGAAAGCCTGACTGATAATGGTGAGCTCGAAACTTGTGATGGACAACTTCTCCTTACAACATCAGCCTCGCTTGAGAACCTAGTTAACAGTAATTTAAGTAATCTACAACACCGTGACTGTGAAAAAGAAAGTGAATTCGAATTTTGTTCGATAAAACAAAACACAGATGTGACTGGCCACAATGCTTAGGCGCCAGGCCGCTGAAAATTCGCTCGCCACTTCCGGTGCCGCGAAAAAATTGACTTTTCTCCCCGAGAGATAATTGTAGTTGCTGGATTTTAAAACAATTCGAAAGAACATCATATTTTCTTGAAATTCAAGCATGGGTTTTGCGACAAAATGAAAAACAAAAAAATTATGCTCAAAAGAGTGGTCAAAGAAGCACATTTTCCATTCTCATTTTTTTATTTTTTATCATAAGCCAAAACACATGCTTAAATTTCTTCAAAACGGCTTTTGTGTTGTTACTGTACAGAAAATGAGGGTAAAAGGTTTAATCCATTTAGTTAAAATGCATTTTTCTGTTTCTGGTCACGTGACATTGGGCGTGGTCCGATGACGTCATGCACTGGACCATATTTGCCCCCCACGGGTATTGTCCAAATTTGGTCCAATTGAAGCATACATGTGCAGAGTTATAGCAAATTGATTTTTCCCTAGCAACGGCATCAAAAGATACTTTAATGGGCCCTTAAGGTTCATTGAAAAATCGAGTCTTCAAGGTAGAGTTGTCATAAATTTCAAGGCCATATGTAAATAGAAATAAAGGGATATTGGGTAATTGTGTTTTGCTACCTTTCTCTTGACGATTCGAATAACCAATCGCTTAAATCGTCCATAGTTTACCTTGAAGAATCGAAAATAAAGCTTAGTGAGTAAACAGTGATAATATAAAAACTAAGTGGTTAGTTTCTCATGACTTCTGTTCTTTAATATTGCAACGTCGGCGATTAGGTGATGTGCTTAGTCGCTTCCTGCGAGTTTATGTGTTATAAACCCGCCGCTTAAGTTCAGTATTTTTTTTAAAGTTTCGGTTGCTATAAATTTTAGTTTGCTAAGAAACAGGAACAATCCAGATGAGCAGAAGTTAGTGGCGACGATATCTTTTGTCAACAGTTTCCACATTACGCTTGATCGAACGAAACGAACTCTTTCAGCAGTTTTCCTAAAGCTTACACAGCACTTTGTCGTAGCACAGAATTTTAGGTTATCAGCCGACGAGAGTAAGATGCTGTGTTTCAATTCTTAAATAAGGTTCAAAGAATCGAGTATAGCTAATTAACATGGACGTCCGCTACTTTATTTAATATGTGTTTTGATTTCGGTTCTGTTGCACACAGATAATAGTGACAGTCCTCTGTAGAAGAACATACATGTACAGTTGATTTGCATTGCTACACGCTGTATCTCTGACTTTTTGACAGCAGACTACATGCAAATTGCATGTATGAAGAACAAAAGCTTATGAATACACGCAAAACAATATTTACACGCATGTAAATTACACGCAATGCCCACGCAGTTCCCACGCAGTGTCCACTCAAATTACACTCACATTACATGCATTTTACACATGTGGACATGCTGCAATCCCTCCGGCCGGTACTGTAATACTATTTGCTGCTCTGTATTAAAATATGATAAAGTTTCACTGAAGCTGTTTGAGTTTTGTACAAAAACTTGGTTAAGATCTGAAATAAGCCCCCCTCTCTATTAAGCCCCCCGTTAATGAGGCCTGATTTTAAATAAGCCCCCCAGGGGCTTAACAGAGCTTTTACGGTATCTTGTGACGTGCCCGACTACACGTAAGATATCCTTCGAAAATCTATTGTTTTGATTGTCACCACATTTTTTACAAGTCAAGCTCTTGTTTTAGCGGATAGCTTTACGGGATTGGCAACTTGTTGTGTACAGACTGTATGTTGTGGTTCAATTTTATCCTTGGTTTAATTTAATTGTGTCCCTTTGTTTTTTGGGTATGGTAATATCATAATGATAATTATTAGTTAAAAAAAAGGAGAAAAAAATTAAACCAAGGATAAAATTGAACCACAACATTTACACCGGACAACAGTAAACAAAAGCGTTACTGCACAAGTAATTGACAAAAGTACACAACATGATTTTAGAAATGAAAAATAAAATTAGATATTTCTGTCAGGGACTCATTTGTTTCTTCTGCCAATCTCTCTGAATAGCACATTTGTCAAGAGTCTGCTGTTCTGATTTACTTGACTATTTTTGCTCTTTGTTAAAGCCATCCAAACTGATAGATGCTCTGAAAGCTTTGAGGAATTTTGAGGGTGAATTGACTCTCAAGGAATCTCAGTTGAACTCCCTGAGGATTGATGCGTCAGATTTGGAAAGTGTGCGCCAGTTGAAAGGTTTGATGCATGCTTGTTTGTATACAAATATTTATGCCATTGAATGGGATCCTTGCTTAACCCTTTAATCCCAATAGTGCCATATGGCACAAGATGCAATTACATGCTCAATATTCAGTCAATTTGCATGAAATTTGCACAACTAAAAGATCTTGGAAAGATATCAACAATGAAGGCATAATATCATGCCCCCCTCCTATACAAGACTTGATTTACCACCCCTGCAACTTTTGGAACTTTTTGTCTGTGTACTTTTTCGACCAAGTTAATATCTGACAACAAGCAATGCATTGAGAGCTGCAAATTAAGCTGTAGTTTAGGGGGATACCCAATGTGTACTAGGAACAGGAAAATTTTTAACGTTTTTATTTTTTCATTTTGGGAACTTGTCAGTCCAATCTGTGGCCTCCTCCATTTCTTTTAGTGTGATTTATAGCATACCCCAGAAAATACCTTTCAAATGGTATATCACATGTGGTCTCCTGGTTCATAGTTACCGATTTAGAAAAACTTGGCATTTCCCTTGGGGCTTAAAGGGTTAAGTGAGATTTTTAGTAAACTTTTGAGACTTTTAATTTTGAGTTTAGCCAAATTCTATTGCTTCCTCAATGCTGTAAATAATTGTAATGTTTCAGATAATGTCTGAAGGTCAACTTTGATTACACCTTTTTATCTGAAGAGCTGTTAAAAGTACCAGTGATTATTTTGTATGATTGCAAATGTATCTTGAGTATATTATTTTCTCTGACCAATGCAAGCCACACAAGTCCTTTCAACAATCCATGCATTCCTGTTTCCATCGTAAAATGCAGATACATACAAACTTTATTGGCTCATCCCCTCGGGGCTTTTCAGGGTCAAGACTTCAATAGGATTAAGATACACTAAAGCTAAAAACAAAAGGTAACATACACCGAATGCAAATATGGCGGACCACTCGGTCAGCGCCCGGGACGAGCTACATGAAATTGAGGCTAGTGAGGCCTTGATGTTTTGTTTTGCAGAAATGTCTCAGTTTGTTGTAGATCTGATCTGTTTTGTTTCGCTGTGCCTACAAGTTGCTGTGTTTCTGAATGCCTTGAGAAGGGATAAAAATCTTCCACTGTTCACCCCTAAGGGAAAATAGTGAATTAATGCAATTCGTTGAGACGAAGAAAAGGAGTTCACGATCACCGTGGGAACTAAAGTTTTTCGCTACATCATCATTTCAGGATAGAGGATCTTAGAAAAATCGGTTAAATGACGAGCTTATGTGGTGTCTGGTGTGTTCCAACACGACTTGCATGGCCAGTACCTTCCCCAAGGTAAAGAAAAGCCCTAATCAAAAGACATCCTCTGTCCCAATAGAAGAAGGTTTTGTTTATGTCCGCGCCTCGTCCAAGTCCACTCGCGCGGAATCGCACAAAAGAAATACTACGGTGCCCCGTCTTTGAAACCAGTAAAAGCACTGAGCCAAATGACAACGACTCGGAGGTAAATGCGATCACTTACTCATTTGCTAAGATCTTCCAGGCTGAACTTAAAACAGTTCCTTTGGCGATCGTGAACTCCTTTCCTTCGTCTGTTGTCCCCTCAGAGGCGAACGGGGAAACCGAAAAAAAAAAAAACACTTTCTCTGCTGTGGAAGATTTCACTCTCTTCTGATGGCATTCAGGAACACAAAAACGTGTAGGGAGAGCGGAACAAAGCGAACCAAATCGACGACGAAGCAAGACTTTCTGTCAAAAAAATAAACTTCGAAGCCTTACTAGCCTTCCTTTCATGCGACTCGTCCCAAGCGCCGACCTAGTGATCCGCCATATTTGCATTCGGTGTATAAAAAGGAAAAAAAGTCCAATAAAAGCCAAACTAAAAAACATTCTGTTGTATACGCCTGAGAAGATGCTTCAGAACAGTCATGGATTCACTCAGTTTGAGCGTGGGCTGTAGTTCGTTCCACAAGAAAGTTGCTCTGTATTTTGGCCTTTGGCCACTGGCAGTGTGAAAAAAGGACACTTGTTCATGTACAGTGGTAAAGAAAGGTTTTGTAGAATCATCTGTCAACTAGAAGCTCCCTGCTTTTGATGAAAGTAATATTTTATCAAGGAAGGAACTAAGTGCAATTTCCATTTGTTGGAACTGGATGGACAGAATGGTCAGTTTGTAAATTGTTTGTATTTTGAAGGGCTGGCTCAGTGAAATTCCCACACCTGTGAATTATAATATGTTCCATTTGGAAGGAATTTGAAGGACTATTTTGCAACTAGTCAGTTAAAATCATCATTATCATTATTTCCTTAGCACCCAGTGGAACGTAGGTCATCAGTCACTCCTCCATCGGACTCGGCTCTGGGCTGTCCTTCCTGCCTCACTCAAGCTAATTCCCTGTCTCTTAAGCTCTGCTTCATTGTCCTGCCTTCAGCTGTTTTTGGGATGTCCCCTCTTCCACTTACCATCGGGTTTCCAGGTCAGGGCCTGGCGTGTGGTACTAGACATCCGTTTGCTCAGGGTATGGCCGAATCATTCCCACTTTCGCCTCAGAATCTGTTTCTCCAGGGGCTCCTGCCCCCTCTCTGCCTCAGTTCTTCAGTTGTGATTTTTTCTGGCTACTAGAAATGCATCTCAGACAGATGTTGATGAAGGTCTGAATCCTCTGCAATGTCTTTTTTGCCATTCTCTGATCCATATACCTGTAGAAGGATGGAGTTCATATTGGAATTGAAGATGACGTGGTGTTTTGTTCTTGTCTCTATTTCCTTGGAGGCCCAGATGTTGGTGAGGGTGATGAAGGCTGCTCTACACTGTAGCTTTGCCCACTCTGGCAGTGAGGTCAGCCAAATCAGTGCATTTCATTTAGAAAGTTGCCGGTCTGACGGGCCAGTTCTAACAAATGGAAAGTGCCTTAAGAGTCTCCTAAGTCAACTTATGAAGTATTAGTTCCTTTGAGCTGCTTAGCTGGTTCAGTCTTCTGGACTGATAACAGACAATCTTGTTATTTCATTTCCATAATTTACCTATTATCCTTCTGATCTTAGGCTTAATAATGTAAATAATGTTATTTGATGCCTTTAGTCAGCACACAAGTTTGTCATTTTCCTCTGCTCAAAAACATTGTTGTTTTCAGATCGTACTGGTGGTGGCAAATTTTGTGAAGAGTATGAACTGGCTACTGGCAAACTTGAGGAATTTTCAGAAATTTTGAAACGAGAACAACAGGAAAGGCAGGATTTGATAAAAGTGTTAGAAGATGGGGAAGCCTTCTATGATACTTCATATGGAGAAGTAAAAGTGATTGTACATGTAAGTACTACTGTTTAGTTTTTAGGTAGAAGGTATACACATATAAAATGTCATATTTCTGTGCAGTTGAGAACACCTTAGTTTGCAAGGAGTTACATCATAATAAACAAATGTGGAATTTTGCTGCTCTTTTTCTTATTCTTTTTCACTTTTGTCCCCATTGCTACAATCCTCCAGTGAAATTTATTATTATTATTAAGGCTGGTTTTCACTAGTAACAGAGTCAGAGTTGGAGTCATGAGAGAGCTTATGACCCAATGAAAATAGAAGTTGAGTCATAAGCTTGACGGAATCGGAGCTGGAAGAATTGGAATGTTTCCATTTTCTTCCGATTCTGCTTATGACTCTGTCGCTTATGATCCAGTGAAAACTAGATTGTTGGAGTCAGAAGAAGAAGCGGAAGAACCAACCAATCACAATGCTTGTTCTCACACTCTCTCTTGAAATAGTGCTAGTGAAATAGTGACTCCGACAATCTAGTTTTCACTAGATCATAAGCAACAGAGTCATAACAGAATCAGTATTTTGTTTCTGACTCCGTCGCTTTGATTTTCACTAGATCGTAATGCTCCACACTTCTGATTATGACTCTGACTCCGACTCCATCACTAGTGAAAACCAGCAATTAGTATTAGTATTAGTACTATGACAGTTTTGAACTTCTGGATGCCATATAAAATGTGCTATCCCTGGGGCATCAGATATAACCAAGGAGCTATATTTAAAGGAATAACCCAGTTAAGACTAGAGAATCAGAATCTTAAATGATGAAAATATAAATGCACTAACTGATCTTCATGGCTTGCATGTAATAATTTAATTTATCTTAGTGCTTAAAAAAAATCTCAGTCCTGTTATTATTATTATTATTATTATTATTATTATTATTATTATTATAAATATAAAACTTATATTGCGCATATACAATACAAATATTTTCATATGCGCATAACAAGCAATAAGATTAAAATTAATAAGTCGGTTAAAAAGCTATCGTAAAAATGTATATTATTATTATTATTATTATTATTATTATTATTATTATTGTGATCATCATCGTCATTTCTCATCCACTGCATCTCTTCCTTTCTTGTACGCCAGGTCCAAACTGTAGTGTAAGGGCAATGGAGTGATCCCCTTTCTGCCCTTAGTTTACATGTACCTGGGATTACCCTTTCTGTTATTAGTTGCTGAAAATGTTGCTTTTTTAACGTCTTTTTTCTTTTCCCAATTAAGGCTTACAAGACGTTTGGAAATCGCCTGACTTCCTTGAAGAAGAAAGTTGATGCCAAGGTGAACAGGCTTGCTCAGAAAGCAGCAGAGAAGGCTAAAACGGGACCTGTATCTGCACCACAAGCTTCTTTCTTAACCTCAGGTCTCCCAGATGTTAGTGAAGAATCAGCATCTTCCACCCCCTTACAGACACAGCTTGAAACAGATAAATTGCTGGAGGAGGGAAAAGCCATTGATCCAACAGTAGACAACATTGAAGTTGCTGATATGGACATTGAAGATGATTCAGACAGCGAGAAATCGGACACCAGTGAGGAGGCAAGTGCAGATGACCCCAAAAGTAGCAATGACCAAACTCCCAACTCCACTGAAAGTCCCGATTCTCAAACAGCAAAGTCAACACCAAAGGAGATAGAGAATACTGCATCGATTTCTCCTGCTGTTAGTACAGCTCCTGCTCAGCCACTAGCTCCAACTGTTGGAGCCATGATGCCAGTTCAAGGTTCCATATTGGCAGGTCAGCCGCCAATAGTTGCTCCTCAGCCAGCAGTTGGAATGGTTATTCGCCCGTTCATAGGTGTACAGGGTTTTGCTGGCCCTGCTCCTCAATTCAGGACCGGCGTTCCTCCAATGCAACCTACCCCTGGCATCCCTCGGAATCCATTGTTGCAGCCAATGGGAACTTTGCCTGGTCATGGACAGCTTCCAAGTCAAGGACAGCCTTTCGCACAGATGCCAAGACCACCAGGTTTACTTCCTAGCACAAATGTACCAATACCAGGTGGCTTGGGGACTTTGCCACAATTTCCGCTTGGAAGAGGCTTTGTACGCAGCCAAGCACCACTGCCGGTTGCAGCAGCAACTGTTCCAGCACCTGTTCAGATGACACCTATTTCAGCCCCATCAAGCAAGACGTCTCAAGGCGGTGGAGGTCTTTCACAGGATGATGTGCATGTGGGATCACCAGATTCTGAGGCTTCTGCTCCATCACCAGTGGGATCACCAGAGCTACACTTGGAGGAAGGCGACGAGACACCTGAAACAACTCCAGCACCTCTTGGTGATATTGATGTTAATGACAAGACAGGTTTTGACACAAATGAGTCATTTTTTGACAATCCGGTAAAAAACCCAACAACAGGCTTAGGACTTGGCTTTTCGGGCTCACCCTCTGTAGCCAAACCTTTTCCTGGCTCTCCTTCCTCTTCAAACAGTACACCATCCACTTCTGACCAGTTGGGAGGACAGCAGCAGGATGTTGCATTGGCAAAAAAGGACAATGGACAAAAAGTGACTGCTGTAGACATTTTAGCTCAGTTGCTAAGCAGAGGAAGGAAGTTGCAGGAAACAGTCGTCCAAGTTTCGCATGCTGCACCCGTGACTGTTAATCAACCTGTTCATGTCTCTGCTACTGTTCCTGAGACTTCAGGAGAGAACTCTGGGAATCCACCAAGTAAACCACTTCTATCCTTAATTGACTCGTTATTTCCAAAGCTGAGCGACTCTTTAAAAACTCTCAAAGAAAAGGAAAAAACTGTTAATCCACCTGAGGCACAATCTCAACCTCCAAGCTTGCCAGTTGTTAACTCTCCAGCCAGTTTACCTGTGCGTCCGTTGCCAAGTGAAGGCCAGTTTCAAGCACCTCCTGGTGTTGTAAGTGAACCACCATTCGAGCGAACAGAGTTGAGAAGTATTCTTAAAAAACGCCCGAAAAGTGATCAAGATATGGTGGAATTTGGATCGAGCCATGTTGATGTTCAAGATGCCCACCACCAAGATTCTGGGCTGGGCACTAACGAAGAGACAACCCTACCTTCACCTACAACCCCTGTCACCCAGCCAGAACCACGGTTCCGTAATCCTCCTGTCAGAGGAAGTTTTCCTCCCTTGTCACAAGAAAGGCCATTTGAGCGATCCCCTGGAATGATACCCCGTGGACCACCACCATTTCGACCGAGAGGGCCATTTCACGGACCTCATGGTCCATCTTTTGACCAGTCCAGCAATACCACAGGTCCTTCATTTGGCGATGGGCCACCTGATCTGCGTGGGCCTCCCCAACTCCATTCACCAAGATGCCCACCATTTGAGGGGCCACCTGACATACCTGTTCAGGTACCTCCTGGTCATCTCCAACATGGTCGTCCACTCAGAGGTCCACCAGATATAAATGAGCAGGTACCTCCTTATGGACCACCAAACATCCGTTCACCTAGAGGTCCACCATTTGAAAGACACCCTGAAGATCAAGCAGATAAGCCTGGGGACGTATCTACTGAGCAACCACAACATCTTGAGCATGTACCTCCTCACCGACCACCAAATGTTGGTTCTCCGAGAGTTCCATCAGGGGGTGCACCTGATAGTGTTGTTCCTGAGCATTCACCTCGTAGCCATTCCCCCAGAGGTTCATTAAAAGATGGTCCTCCCCATAGGCCTTCAGATACTCCACATATTTATGGTCAGCCTTCAGATCCTGTCCCTTCTCTTGATGCTCCCCAGAAACCATCTGATGTACCTGAGGAGGAAAAACATCCAAACAATACGGAAAAGGGCAGTTACATAAATGGTCCCCCTGGATTTAGAAGGTTCCAACATGAAGGGCCGCATCACAGACCTCATGAACAAATGCCCAGGGACGATGGCCCTCCACCTCACCGTGCGTCGTTTCCTGGAGTTATAGATGATGAGGAGCGACGAAGAGAGTTTGAGCATTGGGAGCAATACCGAGGAGAACGATATCGAGATCACGTAAGAGGTCCTTGGGAATTTCCCCACGATCATCCCGGGGGTCCTCCTTCAGACTGGAGGCCCCCACCAGTGTCACCTCGTGGTGATCCAAATCGAGCGGATTTTCGCGAGGACGATCCATCCATGTGGACTTCATTTGAAAACCCAGGAAAGTTACCTGGTCGTCATATGGATTTTCCGAATAGAACTCGCGAAGGATTTCGAGAAGGTCCACCTGGATTCGGCAGATTTCGTAATTATGGGCCTCCTGGCGGAAGGCGGCATTCTTTAGGAGACTTTGAGGGCGAATGGGTCCGATATCCAGGACCTTTAAAAAGACCAGGGCCGCCTCCGGTGCCGTTCCCGGGCCCTTCAAAACGTCCCTATTATTAATGAACGCGCTTCCAGTTGTTTTGTTCCTCGGTGTGTAATTTGTTTCTGAAAACGTAACTACGCAAACTGTAATGCAGTCGTCAGCCAAAGAGTTACGCTCAGTATAGAGGGATATGTCTGAGCGCTCCTTTTGGCAGTGGATCTTACGCTTTTTACTTTCGCTAGGAAAGCTTCAGTCAGTGGATTTTCCGTCAAACTGGGGGAAACTGGCATCGCTCGCAAGTTCTGGAAACCATCTTTAAGACTGGAACATTCCTAAGCCAGTATGAATTTGTTTAGTAAAAATCGTTTCACGGTTGGGAAAAACTCAGATTTTTTCTCTTCCAGTAGATGACAACTTTGTTAATTGAATTGTTCCCGTAGGTCATGGAGAAAGACTCGCAACAAAAACCCCAGTTCTTTATCTCTTTTAATTTTTAAAAATCCGTTGTCATGTAGGGTCGCTTTGGTGTTTAGTGAAAAGACTTCCTCGGTGAAGGCTCTGTTTGATAGTTACGGTATGCTCGTATGGCCCTTTCTTTGTTTTGACGAAAATATATTATACTTCAAACCAGTTCAGTGTATCCGATCTGCTCGCACTTTATTCGTTCCGTCCGTTGGAATGAGAACTATAATTAATGCAAAACTGGACCCTTCAAAGTTCAACGAGAGTATTGTAAAGCTGAGTCCTTGTATTGCCGCCTGACAACTCCGTCCAGGGAATGGAAAATGAACCAGTTGCTTTACATTAGAGTTGTACTTATGCTGTACAGATAACTGAAGTACGGAGGTGAAGTTTCTCCATTTGTGGTGGAATGCGGCGAATTTCCAGAGATAAATATTCGAGAGTACAGTCTCCAGTTGTAAACTTTGTTCATTGCCTCGTTCTTTTTTTCTGAACAACAACAAAAGACAACAGAAAGCCTGATAGAAGGCGACGGCAAACCGTACTCTTCTGTCCAGTGTGTAAAGGTTTGCGTTTTACATGGACAACGATAGTCACTATTTTTGTCGCTTCGTTCCAAAAGCCTGTGTTTACCACGTTTCCCCAAAGCTGCCTTCTAGCAAAAGTGACTTGAATTGAGACGCGGGGCTTTTAAAATCTAGCTAAATCGCCAAATGTCCCATTCTGGCGGTTTACTGCTCAAATTCAACATTTTACAGTGCCATAGCAGGGTTGAATTTATTAGGGGGGCGGGGGCACATCACGAGCGCCGCGAGTTTCTGATGGGGTCCGGGGCATGCTCTCCCGGGAGATTTTGAAATGTTGCCTCTGAAATAGCATTTCCAGCCTTCCTAGAGTAGCTTCCAGCAATTTGTAAATGACCAAAACCACTGATCGGATATGTTACTTAATTGCTGTCTTCTTCTTATTGAACAGGTTTTATTATTTATTATACAAACTGACATGCAACTTGTCAGTGTTGTGTGATAAATTAATCACTTCATAGACCCCATGGACTATAACATTTTTTTGCCTAATTCGGATGTTTGACTGAGTTGACTTCAAGACGGGGCAAATCGTTTATTGTAAATTTTTATACATGAAGAAGAAGGGATTGATAGATTAACGTGTCTCTGCTGTGTATACATTGTGTTTCTGAAATAGTTTTGCTTTAACAAGCTTTCCCTTTTCTGCATGCAAGAGATCAAGGGACGTTTCTTTAATTTTTTTCCGAGTGTTGGTTGACTTTGGATTAAATGCTATTGTCCATAAGTGTTATTCAAAACCTTTCAAAGCTGGGTTGCAGTTGCGTAGCAAAGAGCATAATTCTCTTTTTCTTTTTTCTCTTTTGCTGCCTTTCTGTTTTTGAAGTGAACTTCTGTGAGGCTTTTATCCACCAGATCACTGGGATATCTCCTAGAAGTGAGGCGTGTTCTGAATTTTGATTCTAGATGAGTTTATCCTCAGAAGCGTAAGACTTTCTCCTTTTACAAAACCCTTTTTAAAAGGCAAAGGTGCCTGCCAAAATTATTGGGGAGGACCGCGAGTCCCTCCGGCCCCTCCCTAGACTACGGCCCTGTTTAGCTTCTTTCTTGTAGAGAACAAGAAAAAAAAATTAAAAAATTAATGTGATCAAGTAAGCTGAAGCCACTCAAAACGCACTAAGGCCACAAGGTAGCGGGCATTACCCCTTAAATCTACCAAAGCAAATTAATGTGATCAAGCTGCTTACTTGATCACATTAATTTGTGAAGTATCCTTGTCACTCCAGCCACATCCCACAAGCTTTACGTTTTCATTGCTTGTTTTATTGATATGTGGGTACTTGAGCCTGAGCATTAGCTATGCCATGCTGATGAGGCCTAACAAGGCCGAAACAGTGTCCATGGCTGCTAATGCTTGGGCTCAATCTTTGCTTTGGTAGAGCCCGCTACCTTGTGGCCTTAGTGCCTTTTGAGTGGCTTCAGCTTACTTGATCACATTAATTTGTGAAGTATCCTTGTCACTCCAGACACATCCCACAAGCTTTACGTTTTCATTGCTTAATTAAATATACCGTGGCCATTTTTTCTCCCATTATCGCGAAATTAAATGCTCGCGAAATATGCGTTGAGATTTTTCGCGAAAATTAATGAGAATAAGTGAGGGTTATTTACCTGGAACCAGGGGGTATGCGATATATTCACCTGGCACCGACCCGAGGGCGTAGCCAGCTAGTGAGGTTTTCTAAGAGGAAAAAAAGGCAATTAAATAACGAAAACCTAACTATCTACTTGGTCGATTTTTATTTTAAAATGCTTTATAAAGTAGATTGTAGGCGGCGAGGTTTCGACTGTAAACATGTTTTTCTCGATTTGCGGTTTTCGGTAATTTTTCTTTACAACAATGCGTAGACAACGTGTTTTGTTATATTGGTACACAGTGGGATTGAATTTAGTTCTGTATTATTTACACAACAATATGTATAGACCTTTTCTTTTGTCTCGTGCTATGCGTTGTAAACATGTTTGTCACTTTTGCATAAACAGTGCATTCAGTACACTACAGTCGCGTAGTTGAACGACTGCCGTTAAATTTTGAGAAAAAGTGAGCTCTCGGCTAGCACTGTTTGTAAACAACGATGGTGAAGATGGATTTGCTTTGTGGATGGGCAAGTCAGACTCGCAGCCAGGATGCTCAGGATTTTAACACTCCTGGAGAAAATCATGATTTATTGATTGAAGGTCCACCCGCTACTAATGTCATTGCAGCGAGTAAGCCCCACGAAGAAGGAGGAAATAAACCAGGGGCACCATACGAAACGTATCGGTAGATATCTGTTCGGTGGAGGGTAGTTCGCCTTAGGCTTTCGGCGTCAATTAAAGAGTGCACTCGGATTTTCGTAAGTAAAACGTGGCCTAAAAGATTCGTAATGTGGAAATCATAGACCCTGAGGTTTTCGGAAAGGTCGTTATTGCTGTTTTAGGCTGTCGAAAACGTCAGCTATCATTTTCGGAAAGAAAAATGGTTCCCTAGAAAGTTAACTTCAGCTAGGATTTTCTCAAAGGAAGATTTCATTCCCTAACATTTTCTGGCAATTAAAATTTCAGCTAGGGAATCCGAACAGATGAAATTCTTCTAGCTATTGAAAACATCACTTTAAACACACTTCAAACACCATAAGGTACTTAAAAATACAGCTTTTGGCTGATTCGGCTCGTTGGGTGCCCCTGATATATCAACGTTTATGGACGAGAGAAGGCGAAAAAAGCGGTATACAAGTCGTTGCCGACGAAGAGGTTGCTAAGCGAAGCAGTGGCTAGATAGTGGCTAGATAGCAGCGAACACACGAAAGACCTCCCCGTGGTCGGCAACTGTTTTCTTCTTTAGAGTTCACAAGTAATGGGAGACTAAGTCGAGGGGAATATGAACAGGGGACAAGTCGAGGGGAATATGAGCAGGGGAAATATATATTGCATTGTTTTTTGTTTCAGCCCCGCACTCCCCTGTTACAATCAAAGCTGCCACCAACTTTTCAGACAGTGAATAATGATGAGGGGTTATGTAATATATTCCCCTGAAAAGAACAAAGGAAACCGAGCCAACTGACAAATAAGGTAAACCATTGCTTTCATCATGCGCATGCACCAACATGTACACTTATAGTCGGCATGATTATTTTATTTTATATTAATTTATTTATTTATTTATTTATATAACTCCTAGCATAGTGTATACTGTTTTAGGAGTATATCTATTAAAGTATGATTTCAAACCCTGGAAGCCCAACCGCTGGTTGGCTTCATCCGAGAGGTAAAAAACCCATCAGAAAAACTATCCTTGGCGAGCAAGAGACATAACTGGCTCCCATCCCTTTACTCTCCAAAGCTATCAGTCTTTCTCGTCTGCGATGGTTTATGCATACGGTAACAAATTGTTTCCAAGAATTCAGATCTTTTCTCTAACCACACCTTTTGGTTATTCTTAGCTCCTTGTAAGTCCTTTTGCCAGAAATTGTTATTTCATAGGGTTTTAAAAGGATTTTACCTACGTCATTGAAATGAACTGTCCACATTAACCCGGCTATTTGCCAAAATTTCAAAGGGTCTGGGGAAATCTGAAATCTAATCTTGCTACACATATACACTCCGCCACTTAGGAGGCTACATTGCTAGCAGTACCTTTATGGATAATCAAGTGCAAGCCAAGGAAAACGCGGCGATACAGGGGCATGGAGGGAAAAAACCTCCCATTATAGCCCCACACGGTTTCATTCGCTTTTTCGCGCGTACGCTCGACTATTCATGGAGGCACTGCTAGTGGCTTCTCCATAACCGGAAATCGACGCGGACGTTTCATAGTGTTTTAACATATTTGCAGCAGTTTCTGCGAATAAATATTTCCCTTCCAGTGTTTTTCTTACGATTTTGATTTTTGCCATTTGACAGTACGCGAAGGACTGGTAACAAGGTATAAGAAGCAATCGAAAACATTGGGGTGGTAAGTTGGTTGGCGAAACAGTGATTTTTTTTCGAAACGCAGCTTGATAGAGGTTATGCGGCCAAATATACCAAATTTTAATCATTAAAAAGACACTGGTAGTACCAGAGGAGGGCAAGCACAATAAGAAATCTGTGAGCAGACAAGAACCTGACAGGTGTCCCTTCTTCGCAGGATTGATAAAAAAGTTGGAAAACATCTATGCATAATTCTAGAAAGTACTAGATGACCACTTTTTCTACACAATATTATGATCAGAACCGTTGCTGCGTCAGTACAACGTCAAGCACTCACTTCGATTATTAATCCATGGAAGCTACGGTTTACAAACCAGATTTGTACGTGCAAAGGAGTCCTTTTGCATGGAACTCTAACTCGATATGTTTGTGGTACTACGTCCAAGCTGTTGAAAACTGACGAAGAAGCATTGGAATATCCATTAGAGGTAAGTAAAATCAATAATGTCTTCTTAGAAAAGAGAAAAATTACATTTCGTTTACATAACATGGCAGAAAACTTTCCGCCATATTGGACGAGTCAGCGAAATGTCAGCTGTATCAGCCTTTGACCATGATCAGTAAACACGTTTTTTTCGAAGAACATCGGAAATCCACGTTGAACCTATAGTGAAATGTCTGATGCTGGCTTGGAAGACAAAGTGGAAAACATGAATGTGGATGAGAAGGAGCCTACAGACCGAAAGGGAGGCAAAGGTGGGGAGAAAGCTAAGGGAGAGAAAAAGAAGAAGGACGACCATAGCGGCTTTCCCCTCGAAGTAAGTTTGTTCACGCGCGATTGCGTGCGTGTCACTCCCTCACGCGTTATATATTTGTAGTAAGTCTTAAATTTGATTTCCGTTTTGATACTTTATGTAGTTTTATTCAAGATGTTCCTGTAGCGTACCACTCCTCTATAATTTACGTATCAGACGCTCTTTCCAATGGCAGGGCCTAATGTCGAGTAAAGGTATCAAATTATTCGATCCACAGCGAGCGGAAAAATGTGCATTGTATCTTCACGTGCGTGCAGCACTTAATTTGTACACCTTTCTGCTATTAATCTCTGGTAAACATTCATTTAGAAATTATGGAAACACTACTGAAATGAGTTTTAATAGAAATGCTACGAACGTGGAGGACAATAATTATTATATGATTGTTGAATTCAAGTTGTTATTAGTTAAGCTTATAAGCGTAGAGGATATCGCACGCCTGAGTGGCTGATGCAATATTTTGATCAAGTGTTTGGTTGGGCAGGACTTGTGATACAAATGGACACAGGTTATCCTTGCGGCTAGATTACAGAATACCCGGCCAAATCATTTACATACATTGTTTATTTGTTTATTTATTTATCAATTACAATTTATGGTTTACAAAAGAAGAAAAAAAGTCAAGGGATGAAATGCAAAAGAGTCGAAACCCCATATAATGAAGCGGATCACCAATGTACTAGAATGATTATGAATACGGATTAAAATATGGAAGTAATAAATTATGGTGATGAGAATTAAATAATTAACACTGTGACAATAACAACAGTCAGTGAGACCATTAGAGAGACTAATAGAGAGACTATAAGGATAATAGAGACTAAAAAGACTAAGAGACTAATTTACTAATTAATAAAAATAACAATAGCGTCCATTGTAATATGCCTTGTTCTTTAAAAGACTCCGACACATGTAGATGATGTGGACGGGTATTCTGTAATTGCTCCGTTGCCTGGGGACCAGGCATTATTTTATGTAGAAAAGTTGGGTGGGGTGGGGGGAGGGGGAGTGGGAGATTAGAAATGAATGAGTTTTTTTTTTTAAGCGTGCTCACATATAAAAAACCTTATATTAAATTATGAAAACTAATACTAAAATTGTTTAGTTATAATTACTTTTGCTACTTCTACTACTACTACTACTACTGCTGCTACTTTTGGTACTGGAACATAAAAGTTTCCAAGCCATCCTAGCCTTTCCCAGGTGTGAACTTGGTAAATGGAATCCCTCCCTAATTTCAGTACAATTTTGTGGGTGGTCACTTCCACAACATTTTGCTACTGCATAATTGTTAACAGTCTAATTGGGTGCATCAGCCAGTCTAGCCAATGCTGTGGCTTTTTACATCTTATGGTGTCTAATTACATATGATAATTTTGTTGTGTTGATGGATTGGTGATGGTTTCATGTAAACTGGAGAAATTTGCAGTCCCATTAGTGAATGAAAATTTTTGCATGTGATTTGATGAAAAAATCTGTGATAACATTGTCTGTTGGCAAGAAAGGGAAATCCAACATGGACCTGCACATCAGATGTACCTTACAGCTTCAGACTTGAACTCACTTTGTGAGCTAAAGCCACTCACATCTGTTGGTTGGTTTAAAAGTTTTTGGGATATGATTTGTGATAATTAAGATTTTGAGAGGCTGTTTTGGCACAAGTGAACAAAGGGGATTAGTTTCTAAAGAAACTGTGGTGCTGCGTCGGTAGGGGAGTGAGACATGAAAATTTGGTTTATCAACGGGGTTGATAATGTAAATTGACCAATGTACAGGGATTCAATTAGCTGACGTTTCAAGCTTTAGCCCTTCGTCGGAGCAAATCAAGGAATTGTGGGTTGTGTATGGTTTATATACAGAAAATGGAACTACGCTATTCGTGGTAACATGGTAACGTGAAAAACAGGAATAAATTAATTGAATGAAAAGCACTCGTTGATACCGTGGGGATTAAGAGTGCCGATTTGAAAGATCAATTTTTGCTTGAGATTTTTACGGCTTTCTGTGGTACCTTGACGTAGGGAAAGGCTGGAGATTGACATGTGTTGTTTGGAATGGCTAAGGAGAATAAAATGCCAAGTGACTGGTTTGGATACATCTTTGTCATCTTTCTCAACGAAGATATTCTCGGAATCGGTCACCTAGTTGTCTTCCTGTTTCGCTGATGTATAACTTTTTGCATCATGTGCAGGTTATGCAATAGATAACATTTGCGGAGGTACACGTGAAACGATCAGTGATCTCAACAGATCGCTTAGGGCCCAATATTTTGTCAGTGTTTTGAATGAAAGGACAAGTTTTGCATTGCGAGCGCGCGCATTTAAAAGTGCCAGGTTGTTCAGTTGTTTTGAATGCACTTCTAACTAGAAAGTTACCTACATTTTTGTCGCGTTTGAATGAAATCAGCGGTGGTTGTGAAAAGATTCTAGCTGTTTCTGGATCATTTTGCAGTATCTTAAAGTTATTAAGAATGATGGCTTTAACTGGGTTATTATGAGGGTGAAATGTGAGGGTGAATGGAATTCTGTTATTCTTTTCCTTATGTGATGTCTGTAGTGCTGACTGTTGATCAATCTGCTGGGCATGGTGATGGCCCGATTGAAGGTTCCATAGAGTCAGGATAGCCACGTTTCTCGAAGAACTGGCACATTTCCTCTGATTTGAAGGAAAAATCAGAGTCATCACTACATAGAGGTCGAAGTCTAAGAAATTGAGAATAGGGAATGGCATTTTTGACATGAGATCGATGTGAAGATGAATACAACAAATAACTGTGAGAATCAGTGGGTTTGTAGTGCACACTGGTACATAAACCATTGCCGCTGATAAAAACTTTGATATCAAGAAAGGGCAGCGAAGTTTCCGAATTTCCCAGGTATATTTTGGAGCTGGATGAAAGGAATTAATGGCGGTTATCAATTGATTGATTTCCTCCTTGCTAGACGAAATTGCGCCGATGCAATCGTCAATGTAGCGACCGTAGAGTTCAGGTTTAGGACCGTTGTACTGATTGAAGAATTGGTGCTCAATGTAACCTACAAAAAGATTGGCGTAGCTAGGTCCCATTTTTGTGCCCATCGCTACACCATTAATTTGCTTGTAATAGTTGTCAGCAAAAGAAAAACAGTTAAGTGTTAAAACTAGTTCAGCTAGGCGGAGTAGCGTTTCCGAGCTTGGTTCCTTGACGGTTGTGTTGATAGAACTTCGCCATTTGGAATGACGGTGTATAGAGATGTAATATCCATAGTGTGAAAATTAGTTTGTCTTTGCCGGTGAAATTGAAATTGCAGAAAAATTTAAAGTGCATGTTGACTGTCTTTAATGTAAGATGGCATAGATTTGACGATGGGCGCCATAATCTTGTCCAAATAGCTAGAAATAAGTTCGGTAGGGCAACTACAGGCAGAAACTATAGGTCGAGCCGGGTTGTTAGGTTTGTGGATTTTGGGTAAAAAGTAAATGCACAAGGTTCTCAGAGTAGTGATGATAAGATTAGTAGCAGTAACCGGCAATTCTTGTTTGACTATAAGGTCATGAATAGTGTCTTTGACAATCTTTTGGTTGGTGGAAGTGAGATCTTTCTCGACTTTAGCATAAAAGGAGGTGTCAGAAAGTTGCCGCAAAGCTTCTTCTTGGTAAAGTTCGGACCGCCAAACAACTACTGCGCCACCTTTGTTGGCCGATTTGACAATTATATCTTTCGCTTGCTAAGATTTTTGAACGCTGCCCACTCTTCCGAAGAAAGGTTGGAAAATTTAGTGTCACAATTGAATTTTAGTTTTTGAATGTCATGACAGCATTTTTTTGATGAAAAATCTAAAGAGGCGAACTGGCCTTCTGGGGGAGTCCATTTTGATTTGGGAACACGAAGTGTTTCAAAAATATCTTTGTCAGAGGTGTTAGAATCATCTTCTTTGTCTTTTTAACTGAATGCGGCGAAAGAATTTTTCGACGTCTCACTTAACTGAAAATTTGTTGGTACGTTTGGCAATTGGAACAAAATTAAGGCCCTTACTGAGAACAGATTTCTCTGAGTCAGTTAACAGAAGATTTTCTGGAATGGTAACTACGATATTATGGTTATCAAATGACTGTCGTTTGACTGGTAATTTTAGGACCTATTAAGTGTTCAAGTTTTTGGCTCTTAATTTGGTGTAAGCAGTTAAAAAGTTTAGAATTAAGCTCCTGGATTTTGGTGCGAATAGAATTTACCAAAACAGCTGGACAGATTTTGGACAATTGGAGTGGCACTGGAGAATTTGTTTGTCTAGGTCATTACGCTTTTGGCACATAGCTCTGATTGTGATCCTCATGATGTTGCGTGAAAAAGAATCTTGACCGCATTGAATTTGGTAGAGATATTGATTGGAGCGACAGAATGTAGACGCTTGAAAAGTAGAGCGAAAACCATTTGGAATAACTTTAGATTGTAGGCAATGGCCTATGAAGTTGACGTGGCTACAAAACCTGATTTTAGAGAAAATGAGTGTGGCTAAACGGAAAGCTAAATTACTACAAAAAGGGGGAAAAGGAAAAAGATAACTTACCATTTCCTGGCGTAGCTCCTTGGTGAGTTTCTTCAGGCTTGGCATCTTCGTCTTTGGTCTCCTGGTCAGAAATCTGTGGATTGAAAAATACTAAGACAAGAGGTTAATGGTCGCAGCGATTAAACAACAAATGAATAAAGGGGATTAGTTTCTAAAGAAACTGTGGTGCTGCGTCGGTGGGGGAGTGAAACACGAAAATTTGGTTTATCAACGGAGTTGATAATGTAAATTAACCACCGTACAGGGATTCGATTAGCTGATGTTTCGAGTGTTAGCCCTTTGTCGGAGTGAATCGAGGAATTGTGGGTTGTGTATGGTTTATATAGAGAAAATGGAGCTACGCTATTGGTGGTAACATGGTAACGTGAAAAACAGGAATAAATTAATTGAATGAAAAGTGCTCGTTGATACCGTGGAGATTAAGAGTGCCGATTTGAAAGATCAATTTTTGCTCGAGATTTTTACGGCTTTCCATGGTACCTTGATGTAGGGAAAGGCCGGAGATCGACATGTATTGTTTGGAATGGCTAGGGAGATTAAAATGCCGAGTAACTGGTTTTGGCACAAGGTCTGGTGTGTTTAGCAGGTTTTGACAAGCCTTGGCAAATGTGTGTTTTCAAAAATGTGGATTTTATGAGGAAGCATTTATTATTACCCCTCCTCCTCCTCTCTTATTCATACTTTAATGTTTGCTCTGCAACAAAACCTATAGAAATGCTTGTTTCATGTAGGCTACTGATATATTTATCTATTGGTCTATCCTCAGTTGAATCCACCACCAGCCTTCATAGACGAGAGAATTGTATTATTTGACAAACTGAAGGCAGAGCATGATGCACAGATTGAAGGTACCAAAATGTATTTTTTCCTTACCACTGATATATTATTTTGTAACTTCTGAGACTGGTGAAGTTTAAGATGATGTTGATTATGAAAGTTATGATGATAACAAGAAACAGAATTACAGCAACAGTATGGATGATCATGATGATAGTTTTGTAATTATTGTCATCATGTATTCAAGGGATTGCCAGTTTTGTTGTGATTTCTTCTTAAATCTCTTGGATAGTGAGAATGAATTTGCGCTTTTTTTGTTTCTAACTAGCCAAAGATAAAACACCAATCAAAGTGACTTTACGTGATGGTAAAGTTGTGGATGGATTGGCTTGGAAAACCACACCATATGAAATTGCAGCTTCAATCAGGTATGTATTGTTTTCTTTATTTAGGGATGAGGTATCTAAAAAAATTTTGAAGAAGAATGCAAAACTTTCTATTTAACAATTAGATTATGAGCTTGAGATTTCTATCACGTGATCACGTGATAGCTGATTAGGGCGCAGCCCAAATCAGCTATCACACATAGAAATCGAGAGCAAATAATCTAATTGTTTTAGTATAAATCTACTAGTCGTTCAAACCTAAACAATTAAATTATCAAAATTCTCCTCACAGACACTTTGAAAATGCGAAGAAGCAGGCACCATTTTATTGACAGCCGCTACTCACTATCTATCACAGAATAGATAGCGAGTCGCGTAGCCAATCAGAGAATGGCATTCGTGATTGAATGCTAGTAGATTTATACTAATTCTTAGTATAAAAGATATTTAGCATTCAAATCAATGCACATAGTCACAGTTTCTTTTGTCAAAGTACAAAGTGTTTGGTAGTGCTTAGAGAGGACAGTCTGTTTTGTTCCTTTTAGTGACCTGCAGCTCTTGCTACAGTGTACCTGTGTACCAATACATCACTGGCCAGACACATTTCACTTAACCCATAGTTAAGAGTAAGTGCACAGGAAAATCGAGCAAAAGGCAGCCACAGTCGAAAACCTAACCTACCCTCATTTTAAGTCTATAGAGAGGTACTGACGAGTTTACAAACCTCCTGGGGTTTATTTTCCGAAATACGGTCGATTTTTGGAATTATTTGAGATCTTTGATTTCGCCCATCTGACGCCTGAAATTAGCCGCCTCACAAGGGAAAATAGACTGGCTGAAATAACTGCTTCACGTTACCAAACACGTCAACCTATTGGCAATCTAACACTTAATTTCTATAAAATGGACATCTAGCATCCTATTTACGACAGATTTCCGATTCTGAAGTGTAAAATCAACGCTTGTTAACCGCTTTCTAAATGGCCGGTTGACAAGAGCTCACGAATGCGAAAAATTTTAGGCAAAACTGAAATCGAGCTCCTGGTTATGGGAATTCTCCGAATTGCCCCAAATTTTAGTTTTGAAGTCTCAAGATATAGTGTTTTAACGTACCTACATTAAAATTTTGTTTGGGTTTTTTAGCGAGCACTTCAGAATAAGTCGATCAATTTGAAGAATTTTGCACTAAGTGACCTCAAATTGACCTCAGAGTGTTTGTTTACATTGACTAGTCGCATCGGTTACATTGAAATGAGCGCTCCATATTAACTAATATTCTCATTCCATATTTCATTTGAGAATGAATTTGACTTACCATTGTATAATAGCGTCGAATAGTAGCGTGTGTTGTCTTGAAGCGGCAGAATGAAGCCGATAGAGGCTGCAATCGGGTTCAGTTGTTGTCCAAACTATTGTAGATCTGATATAAAACTTTCAGAAACTCCTTCGTCGAATTTGCGTAGTATTATATCTGATTGTAAGAAACGCTGCAGCTCATCAACCATATGCCTGGGTAAGTTGTTGAGACATCTGTGACACATTTAGATCTGTTTTAGTGTTGGAACTGGAGCTGATAAGAGGTCATTATGGAGCTGATTAGACCCGAACTTGTGTAGGGCGTTATTGTCGATTGCGCGACACCCCTCGGGCGAAATCCTTGGCACTTTCGAAAACCCGGTTGTTCCCTTAGTAAATCAAATGGAACGGATTTTTGCACCGGAATTTGTTCAAAACATATAAGGAATACCTTCTGAGGTATTCCTCTTTCTTGTGTTTGTCGGAATGATCCTAAAATCCTGTAACATCTGCAGCGTTCCACTAGTTCCATGCTCCTTGACTTCCGACGTGCGACTTAGTGTTGTTTTTGTTAGTACCTAGTTTCTTAAAGAGTACACCCTCAGTGTGAAAAGAATACTCTAGTCCAGTTCTATTTTGATTGAGGAAAAATTTTCCGTTCCTTAAGACAGAAAATTCTCCCCGGTTTTTCCATTCAAATGAAAAGCGCTTCTTGAGTCTCCGAAAATCCCCACCCCAGCCTCCCATCGCTTTTGCAATGGTCTATCCCTAAAAATAAAGTAGCCTTAAAAAAGAATACCCAAGGGGTAAATTCACGCAACAATGGCCCTTTGAAAAAGCGTCTCATTTTCATATCAACACAACGTGTACCAGCATCCTTATTATGATGTTGCTTCCCCAAAATTCTCGCAGAGAAACAACCCTAATAACTATTCGTTTCTTCGTTATTTATGTTAGTCCTGGGGTCGAGAACAGCCTCTCGGGTGCAGTCGATTGGCAAATTTGGATTCAGATCTTAAAATCTGGAAATTTCGGATTTCACTGCAGTCGAACACAAAATCCGAAAACAGATTTCGCGACGGATTTTGATGATTGAAATCCATGGCAGGGAAAGACTCCTATTAACAAAATCCGCCGCGAAATCCGTTTTCGATTGGAAATTCGGATCCAGATTTCCCAATCGACTCGGCACTCCTACTTAGCTGAATTCCAGGTTGCGCAAATAGTGCTTGCGCGTCTTTGCCAAAGACGTGAATTGACCAATCCCCACAGTCAGGGTTTTGCACTAGAGTGCGGAAATCATGTTTTTACTCTATGGAAGGTGAAACGTGTTCATTTCAAGAGATCGTTGGCGGGCAGTGTGGTTTCAGTAGCAAGGATAATGTCTGTCAAAGTCTTGCATGCCATTGCTCAACTGCAGCCGTACTATGGATAAGCATGAGTACTATAGATAAGTTGAGCTTATTCTCGTAAGAGCGCATCACTTTTCACGCCCGCAAAACATTGATCAACTCAAGATATGTCCTCGCCATCAGGAGACACTTGGTCTTGGCTGTAACCGCAACTTTCGTTAAACCTGCAGGGATTTAGAGGGACCGCGCAGCAAGTATTTTTTTTTGGGGGGGGGGGGAGCTAAAGAAGAACGCGTGGACGAAATTTGGGGAAGGGGGGCATAAATAGCCTCCTTCGCAGACGTCTTTGGGCTCGTCACGCGTTCCTTGCCCACTAACGTCTGCTGAACTGAACAGCCACTTCTGTTCACGGTGGTTAGCCAATCATAGTTCGTTTTCCAATTTTTTGAAAGTAGGACTTCGACCCGGGATTATTTTCACAGACGATGTACGTGAATCGGGTGTCGATTTCTATTCTTCCGCAGCTCGTTATTGGTTAGTTCAAAACAAAGGCTAACCGCCGGCGAACGGAAGTGGCAGTTCAGTTCAGCAGACATTCGTGGGCAAGGAACGCGTGATGAGCCCAAAGACGTCTGCGAGGCTAGGGCATAAAGTGACGGAGAATGCTTTTATACTGATAAAACTATTAATTTTTTTCCACATCTTAATGGATGTTGCTATCGGATCTCAAAATTCACCATCACTAAATTGAAATATCATAGACTGTTATACTGCTGATATCAACCTGTAACAAGACGCTCTATGAGCGTTAACTCGGGATACTTTTTTGTTCCAGAAGCCGGACGCACGCTTTCTGATTCTCGAAACTATCCGGCTAATGGTTTGCTTTTGGGTTCACGTAAGACCTTTTTGTTCATGTTCGAGCAAAGCTCGTTAAACCGTTTTGAGAGTTGCCATCCATATTCGTTGTCAGCTGTTGTTGTTTACTTCTAGATTAAGTGGCACCATCTGGAGTTTTTTTTCTCTCTGCGAAGCTTGAAAACAAACTCGAAAACACAAGGCGAATCGTTTCCGTGTATGTGACATGTTTCTCAGAAGCAATCCAGATGTCGCGCATTGTAAAAAGAACTTGAAATTCAAACTGCTCTATTTTCAAAACAAAGCGTGTTACTTGGCTTAAATGTCATTTACCTGTTGAAGGTAAAAAATCTAAATGTTTAATTTTAGTTTTTTTTCTGACGCACGTGAAAACCAAAAATTCGCAAACTTGTCTCTAAATATAGAACTGTCACAGCGATTGAGTTGTGGTATAATCCAGATCAAATTACATCAAAACAACTTTGCGATTATCTAAATATAGAACTGTCACAACGTTCTAATTCAAGTCGATACTCACAGCATGTGCGAGGCTTCCAACCTTGTCTTAAATTCGGCAAACCTTTTCACACGGACAGTCTGTACTGTATTAAAATCCAGCTTCACAACTTTACAAAGATATGTGTAGGAAAATTTGTTCCGCAGTCGAAGTGGATTATTTAACCTTGAGTGTTCACTTGCGGTCACGTATTAAATGGAAGGTATTACATTACGAAAACAAAATCTGCAAAATCTGTAATTTTTCTGTCACAGCATTTGATTTCGACTTGTGATATTGATTAGCCGATAAGCACTACATGTGCGAGGCTTCCAACTTTTTCTTAACACTCGGCAAACCTTTTCACGGGGACAGACTGTGCTGTCTTAAAATATCTAGCTTCACAACTCAAACACGATGAATTTGCATAACTTGTAAACAACCGTCGCGTGATGTTAGCCTTTCGACCTTTGGACTATGTGGTTTGCTTTAACCAATGAACACACCGCCACGTGCCTGCTATTGTGCATTGGCCAATCCAAACACCGGAATGTAATTGTATTGTGCATTTTGCTGCACAGGAAAAAAAAAAAAAGAAAAAAAAAAAGACTGAAATCTGACACATTTTATAACTCGGTATACTTACAGTATCCCGAGTAATTACCTGTAATTACGATTTTGCTTGGGCTGCCTTGAACTCAACGCTGTATAATTCACCCTCCGAGATCTGCATATCTTCATATCATACAAAAGCCGAGTTCAATAATTGTTTAATTATTCATTCAAAATATTTCCACGGCTCTGAAATTTAACAAAACGGTAACTGAAAATAATTAACCCATTGGCACCCGTGCCAGCCAAAACCGGCCGTAAAAAACTCCCATGCTTCAAAACATTGCAACTTTCTTAATCGCACGAATATTGCCTTAACTGTTAGTTGTGAGCACGAAATGGAATACCCTTTAAATTTGGATATCCAATAAATGCAAGAAACGTAGCGATTTTTACCAAATATGGCCTTTTGAGTTTGGACAAGAACGAAACTGGCCGTTTTTAACGTCAAAGAGAAACAACAAAAATGCCCCTTTTTGCCTTCATGTTTTTTAGGGAAATCATCGTCCAAAAACAAAATTCAACCATCATAACAAAATTCAGTCCTTTTTCTAGCTTAGAAATGACTTTTTTTGTTCATATTCTTCTCCCGAGCGTAGATACAGCCTTTTGTTCCAGTGCATTCGGGCCTTCCCGACATTTTCAACATCTTGAGTGCATTGCATGCTGGGAACTAGCGAGAATTTTTGACAGCGCCCGTTCCTTCCCCCAATTCTTTCACATATAAACTAAGTCTACAGCCACTCCGACCTACTGCCAAAATTTCCTGCTTGTAGTCATCTTCAGTACACAGAAATTCCAAAATATGTGGCGGTAGGTCGAGAAATTCATCAATAGTCGAGTCCCAAAGGTACTAAGTGTTCGACCGGCCAAATTCCCAGTTCGTCGAGTAACAAGCCAAATTCAACAACAAAGTACATCACCTTGCTCGATTCTTTGAGAAAGTGGACTCTTAGCTACCGTCACGCTTAATGATGCTCATCAGGCAGCCACTAAAGATGAAAAATGGCTGTAAATTTAGCAGAAATCGCAAGGAAACCGAACTTGGGCCATTGTTGTCGCTTCACGGATAAAAAATAGCTACGTCAAAATGACGTTTTCAGAAACCTTGAGCCTCCAGTGGCTTAGGACAGCACCACTTTTCCCTGGTAGTTCAAATAAAGAGTCACGAATTGCTATTCATCGTTTATAGGTGGAAAATCACTCCGAAAATGTAAAAACCTGCGGTAGTCAATGGGTTAAGTGGATGATATTAAAGTTACTGCACAGCATTACTTGAAAAGTGCCAAATTTACGCTTTCTGTTTGTGTTGCGGTCGGTAAATTCGTTTGCGATGTCAATGGTGGAAAGCCTGTCAGTTCTTTCTTTGTGTGTGTTTAAAACTGTCAGGTTGCTAAATCGTTCGCGGTTCATCCTTGAACGGAGCCATGTTTTTAGCCTCCGAGCAGTCGAAAAGGATCTTTCACCGGCTTCACCGGTTACCGGATTTACGATAATGAGCTCACATAACGTGATAACTTCTTTTATTACATTCATTTTGAAATCACTGGTGATCCTTGCAATCTGACTGGATCTCAACAGCGCAATTTATTCCCAAATCGCACCATTTTTTACTCTAAATCGCATCCTTTCTGTAACCGATCAAAATGAAAGTGAAATAATACTAACCTATCAAATTTCATGGATAAGCAAATATTAATATTGACAAAAAAACTGAGATTTCGAAATGGCTGTAATAAAGTTTTAATAATATTGAACTTCGTGTCATGTAATATTGGTCTGAAATCATATTTGTGATTTCAAATGGAACTTGCGCTGCGCGCTTGTTCGATTTTGAATCACGCGTATGATTTCAGACCAAATTGCACTCCACTCAGTTAAATTATTACCATTATTTATCATTTCCTGTTCTGGGTTGGGTAGCTCTTTAATTCTTACTATGATGTCGTCAAAATGCGAATAATCACCATCCTTCAGCAGGTTTGTAAAATTTCCATCTGGGCAGTTAACATTGAAATATTAACATCATCGTTATACAGTTTTTCCATAAACTTTAGCTCTTCGGATTTGTCCTGGCAATTGAGAGTCTTAATTAAGAGAGACTCAATGTTTGCATACGTATCAAAGCTTGGCTGGTCAAAACACTGGTCAATAGCGTTCATCATAAAGTCAAAAGCTTCAAACTATATTCACCTGTAATAGTCTTGTGCGGTCACAGGATATGTTGGCTCTCCAGTGCCAATTTCAATTCTTCTCGGCGCGCGAGTTCTCCTTGGTAACATCGGTCCTGTCATGGACGGATAGTTTTTACTTTTCAGTAAAACTACATCATAAAATAATCTGCAGCTCGTATTTCATTATAATTGTAACGACTAATACTTCTTTCTGTCTATTTATCTGCGTGTTTGTCTTTGCCAGTAACTCTGGTCACTTTCGAATAAACAATTTTTTGCTATTTTTGGCTCCGTTATTTTTGTTAAAATATATTTTTTTATTTTTGCAAAAAAGTGGGGAGAGGGGGGGCTAAAGCTCCTCCAGCTCCTCCCTCTGTGCGGTCCCTGATTTAGCGTCCTCTCTTTTTATGCGCGCCAAATGTGCGGCTTAAAACAATGCTAAGCCAACAATGTTTTAAAAACTCTCTTTAACAAGAGTTAGTTTGATTTGAATTCGCTTCGGTAGTTTCGGTGGTTTCGTTCCGGTGGTTCCGGTTGTTTCGGTGGTTTTGTTCCGGTGTTCTGGTTTTAGCACATGCCGATTTTTAGAGCTAAATCCAAACAGCTGCCACTCGATTGCACCTGAGGGACTGTTTTCTCGACCCGGACTAACATAAATAATTCGTTTAACCTACCGAAAAATAAAGAATCGAATAGTTATATTAATGTATTTTCTTTGAGGAATTTTGCGGACGAAACACCATGATGGAGATGCTGACACACGTTTTGTTCAGATATGCAACCGAGACGCTTCATGGCTATTGTTACGTGAATATACCCTTGATTATTATTTTTTAGATATTTATCTTTAAAGATGGACCATTAGAAAAGTGATTTGGGGGTGGGGGGAAATTTATCCCGTAGGGTGTTTCAAAATCTGTTACGCAATCAACAATAATGCCCGGCATCAGTCGGGTCTTACCAGCGCTAGAGTGAGCTCTTATCAGCTCCAGTTCCAACACTAAAACAGATCTAAGTGTGTCACAGATGTCTCAACAACTTACCCAGGCATTTGGTTGATGAGCTGCAGCATTTCTTACATTCACATATAATTATAGGCAAATTTGACAAAGGAATTTCTGAAAATTTTACATCAAATCTAGTTTGGACAACAACTCGGCTTCATTCTGCCGCTTCAAGACAATCCTTGCACCTATTCGACTCCATCATATAGTGGTAAGTCAAATTCATTATCAAATGAAATATGGAATTAGAATATTGGTTAATATGGAGCGCTCATTCCAATGTAACGATGCGACTAGTCAATGTAAACAAACACTCTGAGGTCAATTTGAGGTCACTTAGTGCAAAATTTCTTCAAATTGATCGACTTATTCTGAAGCGCTCACTAAAAAACCCATTAAAACAAAATTTTAATGTACGTTAAAACACTATATCTTGAGACTTCAAAACTAAAATTTGGGGCAATTCGGAGAATTCCCATAACCAGGAGCTCGGTTTCAGTTTTGCCCGTAAACTTTCGCATTCGTGAGCTCTTGTCAACTGGCCATTTAGAAAGCGGTTAACAAGCGTTGATTTTACACTTCAGAATCGGAAATCTGTCGTAAATAGGATGCTAGATGTCCATTTTATAGAAATTAAGTGTTAGATTGCCGATAGGTTGATGTGTTTGGTTACGCGAAGCAGTTATTTCGGCCGGTCTATTTTCCCTTGTGAGGTGACTAATTTCAGGCTTCAGATGGGCGAAATAAAAAATCTCAAATAATTCCAAATATCGGCCGTATTTCGGAAAATAAACCCCAGGAGGTTTGTAAACTCGTCAGTACCTCTCTATAGACTTAAAATGAGGGTAGGTTAGGTTTTCAACTGTGGCCACAAATTTTCCATTTTGCTCGATTTTCCTGTGCATTCTCTCTTAAGGAGTCATGTTTTCATGTCCTCTGACACTTTGCCTATGTTTTCATTGTACTGCTGGCTGTACCTCGTATCTACTTGAACAGAAAGGGTTCAACACTTTTGGTCCCAGTGAAATAGTTAGAACATCTTTAATTGCTTCCAGAAATCTTAAATTAAAGAGTTCAGTTGCTTTCCTCAAAGACAATCTGTGGCCACAAAGATTACTTTTTGTAATTGCAGCATGTTTGCTCACTCAAAAATTGGATAAAGAGATCTATTGTGGGTTCAAGAGAGCACATGAAACTTGTACTTCATGTCTAAAATGTCATGCAAGTCTTCTGTTGATTATTTTACCAAGTGTAATGTGAATTGTAAGCTTTTATGAAGCAAGTAAGTTTTGGTTACCTTTCTCAAGACTCATCCTGTGACCTTATCAAAAACCTCCTTCCAACACAATCATGAGACCATTGTCTTGGGGTGTGTCTTACATCTGTGGATGTGGCTATCTATGCGCTGGCTTGTGCAATAGTAAGCAGGAACTTTGTATATGCTACAGGTCAAATTTGATTTCAGGTTAATTTTGGTTTAACCTAGTTTGAATCTCAATTCACGTTGTTTTCTAATATTAACTGATTAACAAGGGTTAGGAAACAAAGGGAATTGAGATTCTACCTACCTGAAAAATTTTAACCTGTAATCAAATTTGACCTGTGACATTTATAAAACAAATTTTAAACGTATTATTTAATATCCCCTATATATATATATATATATATATATATATATATATATATATATATATATATATATATATATTAGGAGATATTACATAATACTTTTAAAATTCGTTTTATAAAAGGTTATCACTGAAATGTTCAAAAAATTCTTTGTTTTCCTTCCAGTCAAGGGCTTGCTGATAACACTGTTGTTTGTAAGGTTAGTGATGGTTGATATTGCACAGCTTACTCAGCTTAGTGGTTATGCCAACATCATTACTTACACCTGTCTATAGAAAGGAAGGCAGTAATTTTATATTTTGGTAATAAAAGAAATAAGAAAGACAAACATCACATGTTTCTATTTGAAATTCTGTTTAATTTATGTCACATTTCCCTAGTTGCCTATTTACATTAATGAAAGACTTCAATAACAAATTACAAAAAATAATAATGTTTGGCGAAATGTGGGAACACTGCTTCTTGATTGCTGTGATGGACAACTCTCATGGCATCACTGAAAGCCTAAACATACTTAGACAAATTTCTAGGACTAAACCAGTTGCGGTGATTAACTTACCATCCAGCTCAAGAAACCATGTAGTACTCAACACAACAGTCATGAATAGAAGGAGTTGTTCCTTTTAGCCGTGCAGAACAAAAGATATAAAATTAATGTTACTAGTAGACAATATTGAAACATGGATACAGAATTTCCATAGTATTTGTCAGAGTATGAATGTACATTCATGTCTTGTTTGCATTACTGGCATGCACTTTAAATTACAATATAGCGTGACAAAGGATTGAGAGGCTCCTTTAACTACATTTTACAATGCTGTTGTAAAATTTTGGATATTTTTGATTTCAGATGGAAAGTTTTGTCTGTGGTAAGATCAGGTGTAGTGCTAGCATGTCATAGTTGTTACTGAATGTGTCCAATATGCTTTTTAGGTTAATGGTGAAGTGTTTGATTTGGACCGTGTTCTTGAAGGAGATTGTACTCTTGAATTTCTTAGATTTGAAGATGATGAGGGTAAGTAAAAACTATGGAATGAGATGGCTTGTAGATGAAATTGGCAAAATTTGAGAGTAACATTGACTGTATATATGATTAACAAAGTTAAATACATTTTTCAGCTAGGGCAGTGTTTTGGCATTCCAGTGCACACATCATGGGTGAAGCTATGGAAAGACACTATGGAGGGTTTCTCTGTTATGGACCACCAATAGAAGAGGGATATTACTATGATATGTTCTGTGATGGAAGGTTATTTTGCTTTTTTATTTAGTTCTGTATGTAGCAAATCAAAAAGCCTTAACAAAAAGCATACTTTGTTCTGTTACAAGGCACTCAAGGAAGTGCTGAGAGCACAAAAGAAGCTATATTTATTACTGTGAGAATGAATATATGAAAATCATATATTTGAACTGTGGATTTAATAATGATTGAATATGTGACCTCTCACGCGAAAACGTAAACAAACGGGTTCCGTGCATGGGTGAAACGCACGGCTACTGAACGGGTAAGAAACGAGTCATCAACCCGTTTGAAACGCACGATACTGAACTGTGAACGGCTCATTGAAAATTTCAAACGAGTTGCTATGAACCCTGAACGGCTGATTAAAAATTTCGCATGGATGGTCATGAACGACTGAATGGCTCATTGAAAATTTCGAACGAGTAGCTATGAACGCCCAGACGGCTCGTTGAAAATATATTGATGGGAGATCATTAACGAGTAAGCAGCTCACGTAAACATTGCGAATTTAGATGACCATGAACGGAAAACTTCGAACGCATAGCCGAGAACCGGTGACTGACCGAAGACCCAATACAAGGGAAGGCGAATGAAAAATAATTATATTCAAGACTTTGCGAGACATTGAGACTAATATATTTCCTGCGAGCCCGAGACTTTCCCAGCTTTGCAAAAGAAATCGACACTCCAAGACGACAAAGTGAAAAGATTTGAGACTCCAAGACCTGTGAAATTTGACAAAAATTCTGCGAGACATGTATTCAGTTGAAGAACCATTCGCCACCCCAAATACAAAAACTTGTTTTGAACGAACATCGGTGAACTTGTAACCACAGCTATGTAAAACGCCAAGCAAACTGATCACCTCACAACATCCAAAAATAAGTGTGAACGGTTTTAATAGCAAACGAATAGGTAAGCCACGATTACACACGGAAAGTAGCCAAACGCTAAACAAAACAAACGTTCTGAACTAGGATCTAAAAACAAATTCAGCTAATTAAATTGATCTAAACTTTGCGAATCCAAACGAAACCACAAAGGTCATTCGGCAACTTAATAATCACTCACTAAAAATTTGCATACGAGTTTGGAACATGTGACAGATAACGCAACAACAGCCACGAAAAAAAAATTCATATCCTGTGAACATTTTCGTTAAAGCGGAATGAATAGAGACCAAAATTACTGCAAGAATACAAATCGAACGCAAGTTATAATCTTTTCTTTTTGGGAACACAAATATTTCGATAATTGACTGCGTTGACTGAAAATGACAACATGATCCGCCTCTTTGTAGTTGGAGAGAGATAAGATTACTGTCTGTAATTTATAAAGTTTAGAATTCAGTTGTGGTTCTGCACCTCTTTACAACTTTTCTTTCATATCAAAAGGAAGAAAAAATCGAAAAAGCTCCTAAAACAATTCATAACATTAAAATAATCATTGATCTGCCTGCGATGCGAACATTTATACGCGAACATGCATAATAATTAATTTTCATTCAACAACAATTGCACATCAGTGGCGAGAACCACCAACTTGTGAGTTTTTTAGCGCATCATTGACTTTACAATGATTCAGTCTTTTCTTTTTTTTCTCCCTTATAATCGTGCGTGATTAAATATAGAATATATAAATATAAATATAAATATATATATATAAATATTTTTTTTAGCAGAAAACTTGTCCGTCATGCGCTGTCACATGTGTTGCTGACGGGCTTTGAAACTTTATCAGTCAGATCAGTGGCGTGAACCGCCAACTTGTGAGTTTTTTTAGCTGCATCATTGAGTTTACAGTGATTCAGTCTTTTCTTTTTTTCTCTGTTATAATCCCGTGTGAATGAATACAGAACAGTGTTTTAATAAAAGCAACGTTTTTTTAAGCAGAAAACTTGTCCGTCACGCGTTTCTGTCTGGGTTTGGTAATCTTGTCGCCACATTTAGTTCACACGTCGGCGTCTTCAGATATGAAATAACCTCACCCGCTCCCTTCATTTTCAACTCGTGTTGCAGCGTAGTTCAACGCTCCACAGTTTCCGATGAACAGAACTTGAAGGACACTAAAGAGTGCTCAATGTTTTGTTTTTGTTCTCTATGGCTTTTGCGCGGCACAAAAACAACCGGTGACATAAAGTCTGACAAATGAAACAATGAATTCAATCCTAAACAACCTGTTTTATTTATGTTACAGTGATATCTCTGGTCCCACAAGGTGCACAGAGAGGACTGAAACGGCAAAATACTCTGTCCTTACATGCTGAATTTCGGTTACAAAAGTGCTTATGATGCGCCGTTTATTGATGAGTAATTTCTTTACAAGCTTATTTTGCAAGTGTCAACAAGCGTGAATTTGTGGTGTCACGAGAAACAAAAATCGCGGGTTCTACTGACGTCCTCTACTTCGAACGGATGGAGGATTTTTATGAACGGCTGATCGAAGGCATTCAAACGAGTGCAGATGTTTTCTGCACGGGTACCCAAGCCGTGAGAACGGATGGAAACTTTTTCTGAACGGCTACCCAAGTCGTTTGTACGGATGACCCAAGCCGTTCGAACGGATAAGAAACGACTGGTGAATGGAATTCCGTTCTAAATGGGAACTCGTTTGTTAACGTTTTCGCGTGAGAGGTCACATATGTGAATGATCATTGCAGTTATGAACCCTACTTAAGCAGTAGTGAAAATAAGGCCTGGAAAAAAATTCAGGTTTGTACGGGATTCGAACCCACGACCTCTGCGATACCGGTGCAACGCTCTACCTACTGAGCTAACAAGCCATCTGGGAGCTCCCAGATGGCTTGTTAGCTCAGTAGGTAGAGCGTTGCACCGGTATCGCAGAGGTCGTGGGTTCGAATCCCGTACAAACCTGAATTTTTTTTCCAGGCCTTATTTTCACTACTGCTTAAGTAGGGTTCATAACTGCAATGATCATTCACATATTCAATTTATTACTGTCTGACTAAATGTCTTTTCTTTTATGGTGGGGGAACTTAGGAGAAAAGAATATGGCAGGTGGAGCTAGGAGAAAATTGTCCCGGTTACCTCCTCCTCCCCCTCCCCTCCTCCCCCCCACCCCCACCCCGAACTACTGGATGTTAACCTTAGGGTATCCATGAACAAAGGCAATTTCTTCGATTATTTATCTTCAAAATATCAATCTATATGATATTTTGGGTAGTGTAGTCATCTGTCTGTAGATTATCTCCTGTCTGAAAATCAAGATGTTGTCCAACCTTTTAAATGAATACTATTCTAAGTTGCTATCTTTCTGTTGATTGTAGACAAGTATCATCCAATGACTATCCTGCCCTAGACACTTTGACCAAGTCCATTGTGAAAGAGAAGCAGCCATTTGTCAGACTTGAGATAACAAAGGAAGACCTATTAGAAATGTTTAAGGTAACAGGTCTTTTAACGTTGTAATTTCTGAAAGGGGGTAATTACCATATATTGATCTGGCTAAGGCTTAAATGATTGAAAGTGGTTCGTTGGTAATCCTCGATGGCTGTTAAAGGAGTAACTTAAAGGGCTGTCTCGATGTCTTTTTTAATTCAGTTTGTTGGCATTGTTCCGATTTAAATTTACAATCTTAATGTGATTAAATGAAGGCAAAGTTAAAGGTGAGACAGTGGGCTCAGTGGTCCTTCCCATGGTCCCACAAGGCGGGGGAGCCTTGCAGCTTTACAGGGGCAGTTGTCGTGTTACAACTCTCCGCATGGTGTCACTTATTTTGGCTTTGCATATGGCCTGTTGAAACATTTGCTCCCTGGCCATCCCTCCCATTAGGTGAGTATGTTACTACCTGTATGAAAAAGTCTGACCTGGCAAACATGAAACAATGAACAAACTGCTCTGTGTTTCTTCTGTATTTAAACTCTGTAATTTGGCAGCTGGTGACAAATTCTTTTAGATGATTGTAGTTGATGCAATTCACTGGATTGTAATAGGTCGAAAATTTGCTGTGTGTTCATCAGCGAACATGAATTTAATGTCATCTTGGAGATTAATCAAATAATTTACTTACCAATAATTGGTAGAATTGTTTTTATGTGGTCCATGGTAGACAGTGTCATTTTATAATTATAGCTGTACTAATAAGCTGACAATTCTTAAAGAACAAAGTTCCCTATACAATGTGTATAGTAGTGTTTTGTTATGATTTTATGCAAAGATGTTAGCCTCATTATTTTGACTTCATTTGGTGTTCGTCAACAACAGCCCCATAGGCCCTTCAAATATCAGAAAAAATGTACATTGCATGTTAGCCAAAGAAGCTTGCCTTTTTAAGCCTAATAAGCCTTCTTTTTAAGCCTTACTATTGCTTTGTGAGCATTATAATAATAATTAGTATAAATCTACTAGCGTTCTATCATGAATACCGTTCTCTGATTGGCTACACTACCCACTATCTATTCTGTGATAGATAGTGAGTAGCAGCTGTCAACAAAATGGCTGCCTCTTCCTCGCATTTTCGAAGTGTCTGTGGGGAAGATGTAGATAATTTACTTGAGCAGGCAGTTCCAGCGAAGACAAAAATTGCAACGAAATATGGCGTGAAAATTTTTCATGGTAAGAACAGAGTCGAAAATAGAGTTAGAGTGAACTTATTTTCTTCAACATTCAAAGTTGCATTTTAATTGACACGTTTTTTCATAAATAAACTTTAGAGTGGTATGTAAGCCAACAGAAATTCACCATCCTATTCAAGAGCAGTTAAAAGAAGAGCTCAACAGATGTTTGCAGGTTTTTTTACGCATCTGTATGGCAGAAAAATGGAAGTGAGTTCAAAGTTTCTTCCCTGTGAGCGATTCATGGCGCCATTGACCGGTATTTGAAGCAGCCACCTCATAACAAGCCCTGGTCAATTATAGGAGATTCTGAATTTGCAAAGGCGAACCAAACACTTAATGCTATTTGCAAAAACATGATGAGAGAAGGCAAAGTAGGCCCAGTGGTGCATAAAACTTCAATAACCAGGGAACAAATGAAAGAGTTGATTAGAAGTGGTCAGCTTGGCAATGCTAGCACTAAAAACCCCTCACAGCTTCTGCGAACAGTGTGGTTTTACTTAACTCTCTACTTTGGAAAACAAGGACAGGAAAATCAAAGAAGACTCACCAAAAATGTTGGTTCTACAGACTACTCCCCAAGGAAGACAATACTCTGAGTTCAGAAGGGATGCTTTGATGTCCACCAAAAACCACCAGGGAGGGCTTAACGATTCTACAGATGAATCCGATGGAAAGATGTTTGAAGTAATTAATTCCAGTCACTGCCCTGTCAAAACAATTGAGAATTTCCTCCAGCATCTCAATCCCAAACTGGACTGCCTGTTCCAACAGCCGAGAGAATTGTCAGCAAAATTCAACCCTGACAGCAAAAGTGTCTGGTATTGTAATTCACCAATTGGAGAGTCCACTCTCGCCAGTATGATGAAACTGACCATGAGTATGGCTCACGAGGATCCAGAGCCAGCTAAATTTTTGTGCGGCACATCAAAGAATTTGGAACGTAATGGTGGATTCCTGAAATATTTTCTCCCGGAGACCAACAACGAAAGTGCGAAAGATCCCCAGGAGCCCAAACCACACGTCAATTAAGATAACACCCTAACTTTCATTAAAGTAATTACTCGAATTGAGATCACATAATGCAGCGTTATGAATCAGGAATAAAAATAGCAATTGGAAAACCTTTTTGTTGTTGTCCGTGTGCATGCGGCATGAGTGTGTGTTTTTTGTTTTCATTCTGAGTGTTGTGCGTGTCTCATTCTGAGTGTCTGTGTTCTGTGTGGTAAGACCTTAATGAAAGAAAAATGTTTACCGCACCAGAATTGGAATTAATGACATTTGGAGATAGGAACTTATCTTAAAAAACAGCAGAATTTCAGAACGTTAATTAGGTTGATTTGGTGGTTAACTTGTGATGATATCATAGAACATGTTCATTGCAGTTACTCCTTGACCTATTTGGAAACATATGAGTTTAAATTAATACAGTGCATGGAGATGCATAAGGTTAGCCATGATGTAACAAAGCTAGAATGGTGACATGGTAAGTTACAGATTGGATACCTCAGGTATTTCTACCCAAGAAGTAAATAGGTTAGAATGGTGACATGGCAAGTTACAGATTGGATACCTCAGGTATTTCTACCCAAGAAGTAAATAAGTTAGAATGGTGACATGGCGAGTTACATTGTATAGATTAGATACCTCAGGTATTTCTACCCAAGAAGTAAATAAGTTAGAATGGTGACATGGCGAGTTATAGATTGGATACCTCAGGTATTTCTACCCAATAAGTAAATAAGTTAGAATGGTGAAATGGCAAGTTACAGATTGGATACCTCAGGTATTTCTACCCAAGAAGTAAAATATAATAAGTTAGAATGGTGACATGGCGAGTTATAGATTGGATACCTCAGGTATTTCTACCCAAGAAGTAAATAAGTTAGAATAGTGAAATGGCAAGTTACAGATTGGATACCTCAGTTATTTCTACCCAAGAAGTAAATAAGTTAGAATGGTGAAATGGCGAGTTATAGATTGGATACCTCAGGTATCCTCAGGTATTTCTACCCAAGAAGTAAATGAGTTAGAATGGTGACATGGCGAGTTACAGATTGGATACCTCAGGTATTTCTATGCAAGAAGTAAATACCAGTAAGTTAAAATGGTGAAATGGCGAGTTATAGATTGGATACCTCAGGTATTTCTACCCAAGAAGTAAATGAGTTGGAAGGAATGGTGACATGGTGAGTTATAGATTGGATACCTTAGGTATTTCTACCCAAGAAGTATATAAGTTAGAATGGTGAAATGGCGAGTTATAGATTGGATACTTCAGGTATTTCTACCCAAGCCGTACGATTGTCTAATAAATCAGAGGTATTATACCCGCTATAGATGTCGAACGTCTTCCATCGATCAGAGAACTTCTACTGTGCTTTTTTACTAATCCTCTCCTTCTTTCTCTTGGGCGATTTTGTTGATTTCTTGGGGGCGCTGCTAGATGTAGGCCTTTGGTCAGATGTATAAAGAAATCTTGATTGTGTCATTGGCTTCGTTCAGGTCCTTTCCAGTGACAGTCATGTCTACAAAATTCACGCCATTTCCTGGGAGGCTAGTGATTGCACAATGACTATTTACCACTTGCCAGATTCTTTTTAAGGAATCACTATTCAAGTTGCTATGATAACTCAATTCGTGTAGGTGAATCAATCCGTGACAAAGGCCAAGAGTTGGCACAACGAGAACGTCACATTTTTTTGTATGTGACACCAAACAAAGCTGGATCAATAGGATTTCCGCTTCCATCGCTTCGTTCGCAGAAAGGAAACTTTTTTACTTTGTGCGCAAAGAGCCGAAGAAAACTAATTATCCGCGTATTTTCGAAATGCTGACCCAAATAATTCCTCATTCAATACATACCAGCCTTTTCTTCGATCAAGGCAGTTGCTGTAAACTTCAAACAGCATCTCGACTACTACTGCTTTGAGAACTCGATCGAAATGCCGTGTAAACTTCAAATCTGGTGCCCTTAGCAACAAAACAACAACACTTTATTCACATTTCCATTACACGGTTTGTAAAACTTATTAAATAATTAGCGACTTAACACATAGAATAAAATTATTCAATTACAATTTAAACTAAATATTATTATATAGAAGGAAATGCCTAGCAGCTAGATAACTGTAACCCTAAACCGAACAGTAGTTAAAACGGAACTTATTTTGACTGAACATGACTGTTTTAACATCATTGCATATCACAAAAACAGCAATGTAAGAACTATACATACCTTATTATTGGCTTGCACGTCACACAAGTATCACGCAAATAAAATATAAAATTGCTTATCTTTCAATAAATTAAGTCAAGAAATTGAGATAGTGTAGAGGAGTAATAAATAAACAACGTATCAAAGTTTCTGGGTTGTGCGATATTCCGAACTTGAGTTATTTGCCAAAGGGTACCACTAAAAAATTACAGTGTTTAGTATGGAGACGCCATGCTGGGGTTCCTCTCTGGAACCCCAACATGGCGGCCGGAAATCCATTGGAAACATCTGGAGCTCACTTTTGCTCTCGCAAACGATTTTTCCTCTCTACTAAACTTCAAAACATTCGCATAGACGTTTCTGTTAACATATTGGTTATTCAGAACTCGAAAACACAACGTAAATCGATTTTTTCATGTACGTGATATGTTTCTCAGATGCAACCATGATGTCACGCATTGTAAAAAAAATCTAAATTTAAACTGCTCTATTTTCAAAACAAGGCATGCTACCGAGGTGAAAACAAGCAAGCAGATATAAAGATTATCTTTAAAATGTCTTTAACCTGATGAAGGTAAAACCTCAAAATTTTTAATTTGTTTTTTCTGACGTCACGTGCAAGCCAAGAATACAGGCGTATACATAAAATACATGTATACTACGTACTGTCTGAAGATTGCCTAGTACGTGAAACTCAGATACATCCTTTCGTCATTTCATTTGTACTACGGTACATGGGGGGTAAATGTATTGGAATAATTACGTTACATGTAACGTTCCCCTCACTGAGGAAAGATGAGCTCAGTTACGATTAAAATCATTTGAGCCGTGGGTTATGGCACGGTTTGATGATGTGTACACTGTAAGGGTTTGACTTTCCTTAACAACAACAGCTCATCCTGTTTTCTTTTCCTTTCTTTTATTTTTGGAGGAAAACTAAGACGATTGCTTGGCACAAGCTAAGAATTTTTCTGCCGATTGCTGCCATTAAAAATTAGTTTTTCTCTGCTTGCATCAGGCCATTTGACCACAGCCAGAAACTGCAATGTCACACGAGAAAAGGTTGCGACTTCATCAAGGCACGGAGACGGTGGCGTTGATGTTTTGTGGGAAACCATCTTTCAAGCAGTCCCTTTAATGTTCAAACCGACCTGTCATCTTTTCCACAGAAGGAAGACATGTCAAATATTCTAAGCAGATTTGTCTCTGGAGAAGAACCATCAAAACAAGCACTTGCTATTCAGAATCATTCCGATATTTGGCTTCAAATTCAGAACGAGAATTATCCATCCAGCTCTTCTAATGCTGTTGCCCCCCAAGTTTACATGTATCAACAGTCAAACACTCATCTTCCACAGTTGTTCAGCTTCCACAGTTGCACAGTCTCCATTGTGAACAACAACTTCTTTCGTTGAACTGTCAAGCCTTTAACTTTTTAAAATTTGCTAGCCTTTGACGTTTTCTTGATTAAAAAAGTGGCTTTGTTTCGGTTTAGAGCGAGTGATGTGAGTGATGTAAATTCTTCAATGAAGTGCAAAGGCGCGCACACAGATACCAACACAATGTGGTACAGTTGTCAGTCATCCTCACATGGTGTGACCTATTTATATCATTAAAAACAAAACTTGCCTTGTTATTAAGTTTTGAACGACTAGTAGATTTATACTAAAACAATTAGATTATTAATTTTGCTCTCGATTTCTAAACATTTTGGTGTTAGGTGCCAGGGCTTGAAACAATGGCATGTCAACGGACAATGTCCAGTCATAATTGGGTAGTGACTGGACAAATCTTTGAATTGCCGGACATGTTGTTGGTCATTCTATTTGATAATCACAAGAGACATAATTCGTGTTCCTGAAAAAAATAATATAAATGTAGACAGATTGAGTTGTGGCACTTATTGAGAAATTCTAGCTGGCATCCTACTCACTTTCGCAGCACTCTTTGAAAATTCTAATAACTATGTATGAAATTTCACATTGCTGCTTGAAATTTCAATCAAATTTTTCATTCGAACTTTCGTACGCCGGGAAGTTTGAAATGTTGAAATTTTTAAGGCAAATACGGCTTTGAAAATTGGTTCGAGAATTTGCTGAAATTTGATATGACAGAAAAGTTTGCTCATTTTTGCCGAAAAAGATGATCAGAAGTGTTTTGAAATTTGTCGAAATTCACTCTCATTTCTTTTGCACAGTACGGTAGTAGCAATTTGGTCAAACAACGAGTCAGTTACTTTACAGTGGCTCAATTCTAAAAAACTCAGGTTCTTGATATTTAACATTTCAGTGATCAAGTCTGGGACAATGTCCTTCATCTTAAGTGGTAAAAAAAAGGGTCATGTCCAAGCAAAATCATGTTTGACTGGACAATGTGACCGGCGCCTGCCCATAGATATTTCAAGCCCTGAGTGCACTTTAATGTCAGATTTCTGTAAAACCCCCTGGCCATGTTTAAATATTATTCTTGCTTACGTCAAAAGATACAAACACTGTGAATGTATTTGGAAATACAGTAAAGGATTGAAATTACTTCTAAGCGAGCATAATTTGGCCTGATGTACATTTTTGTGTGAAATAAGAATCTCAGTATCCAGTACAGAAGTATTGTTTGTTGCAGTGAGTGAAGCTTTGCAACAAGGGTAAAGGTCTGTGCTGATACTAATACATGGGCTGTTTACATTCTAACATTTAACTGGGCTGAGGAAAGAGTCTCTCTGACCATGGATTTATTGCCGTCATTTATTTTTCAGTATAATGAATTCAAGTGCAGGATTATAAGGGAAAAAGTACAAACCCCAACCACCACTGTGTACCGGTGAGTAGCTTATACATGTAGCCTATTTAAGGGCAGTAACCTCAACAACACATCTCGCATATTACGAAGGGGGTCTTACTGTTTATATATATATATATATATATATATATATATATATATATATATATATATATTTAGCCAAGCCTACTGGCATCAGGCATCTTTGCGTGGCTTTTCTTGAGCCAATTTAGTGTGCAAAACATTTAGCTGCAGCAGGGAAATGGAAGAGTTTTACAATCCTTATGAACAATTCGATAGCAAACATTTGAAAAAAACAAACAAACATTCTTGAGTGCAAACTACTTTCAGATGAAAGTGTAAACAAATTTACAATGGGTCAAAAACTGTGACTTGCCATTCAAAAGGTGAATGTTGAACTTGAAATAACTGCAGAATTTTCCAACAAAGGAATGGGAAAAAAGTACACACCAAAAGTGGAATAAAGTCACTTATATTTCACGTATTCATCTATCTCAATCATTGTCTCTTTCAAGGTGTGGTCCACTTATTGACTTGTGCCGAGGACCTCATGTACGGCATACTGGAAAGATTAAGGCCATGCAAGTCACCAAGGTAAAAAATAAAATAATGTAACCACTCCCATAAAGGTATAGGTATAGGTAAAGTTGTAAAGTGTGATGTTTTTGCACTGTCTAAAAGCTTGGCAGTTTAAGGAATAATGAGAGTTTTCATTTCCCTTGCATTAAGCTGATTCACTTGCTTGACAGTATAGCAATGAGAATTAAGCTATGTCAATCTCTTGCATTATTTGTATTACTTTTTTTACCACAAATTGGAAGCTAAAAATGTTTTCCTTGCTTTTCCCCTCTCTGGCTTTCCTCTTTCACAAAATAAAGCTAATTCCAGCCCTTCATTGTATATACACTACAAAGATGAGATATAGACAACTCATGCAAGTAATGTGGCTCCTCTTTTTGTCTGCCATTACATTTGTATGGTCCTTTCTGTCTTTGTTTTGTTGTTAGAACTCTGCAACTTACTGGGAAGGAAACTGTGAGGCAGAATCTCTTCAGCGGCTTTATGGAATCTCATTCCCCAATGATAAACAGGTGAAAATGCCAGAAAATTGCTGTTAAATAATCTCAGTTTGTCACTTTTGTAAACTTTCAGGTAGGAACAATAAATGAACTAGAAATGGTCATAAGATGTATAGTGTAATGTTGATAGGTTAAATCCGGAAGTAAAATTGTTGATGGTTTCCTTCAAAGAACAGACTATGTTAAAATGAAGTGAAGGTGTTCTTCTGGTTTAAATCAAAGGCTTCTGTGAGCAACCCTTGAATACTGAGGATAAATTGTGACATATATATACATGTATGTATAATTATTACAGTGCAAGAGATTCTATTGTCAATGCAATCAAATTGCAAATGAAGCCATGGCTCTTGTGGAAGAAGAAATGGTTGTTGGCTACAAACACCGGGAAGTTTTTGGTCGTGAGCGATGCAACCATAATAATTCCTGTGTATATATATCATGTTTCATTGTGAGAAAGCAACATGTAAGCAGAATAAAATACATTTATCATGGTTCTTAAAAGGAAAAAAATTGCTGACTTGTACATCTGAGCTTTGTTTTTGTAAGAGAAGTAGTGATAGTTATTGTACTTGAATCAAACAGTACTTCATAAGTTTTCAAGATTCTCAGTTTCCTCTTTGTTTTTTCCCCATTTACTGCAGTTTTTCGGTTATAAGGCAAGTTGTTTTTTCAAAGATAATCACTATTTTGACGGAAAATTACTCTTAAACTTGGGGTGCGCCTTTTAGGCAAATATTTCCAAAACAATTTTTTAAATTTGCATTTTCCACTATGATTAAGCACCAACTTTGATAAATTTGGAGGTTTTTTGAATCCACTCTTTAGTTCCCATGATGAGGGTAAAGACAATTTGATTCAAAACTTGTAATGCGAGATAACAAGACATCACAAGTATTTTTCAAAACAAAGCCATATTTGCACATTGGGCGTGCTCAAAAGCACATGCTCTGTAATGTGATACTTAACACGCTAACATCGCAAACACCTCCATTGCAAGAAATGCAAACTGTGTTTCTTCCTTCTTTGTCCATCCATCCATTTTTGTGCACTGACATTTGAAGCCAGTTAACTCAAGCATTCTCGCCGCTGGCAACTCAAATCAAATAGTCAATGAGGGTGTGTAACAATTTACGCTTTTGCGTAATCAAGGTAAATCAGCTTTAGTTTTATTCAAGTGACAATTTCACTCAAATTGAATTGGGATGCAATTTTTGTTTGCTTTGTTTAGCAACATTTGGTTATTTAGTGGATCACTTGATAAAATGTGTTCCCTCTACTTTTTCGGCTCTTTGTTTATGCACGGCTTTTTTGCTCCATGTGTCGCTCCAGGTGTATTTCCTTCTGATGTTCCTTCTCAGTTTATGGTGCGTCTTATAACCAAGTGTTTTATGGAAATTTTCCATTGGAAAAATTGACACAGTTGAGTTGCTGAGTTGGGGGTGCGTCTTATAGCCGAGTGCGCCTTATAACAGAAAAAAAAAAATACAGTTTAAAGCCATCAAAGGGGTGGGGGTCAAGCTATTGATGTTTCAAACTGTATCTATTAATCACCTTTGTTGTATTGGCACATAGTTTTTGACTTTAGAGACCTTAAGTGACTCCATCACTTTTGAGATTCTCATTGTCAGCCACAAAGTGGTCAGGCAAAATACTGCTTTTCCACTATCCTGCTAAAAGCTATCTTTATTCACTGGCCAGTGGAATCAACAAAGTTTGCTACCAACCGACCTACTGACCAACCAAATTTTTTTTCCCAACGAACTGCAAAAACTTGTTCATTGCTTTGCATTCACATGTTACTCTCCATTTTGTGGGACAGAAGAACTTAACACTTTGTTTGATATTTTACCATGATTTAGATGAAAGAGTGGAAGAAATTTCAAGAGGAAGCTGCCAAAAGAGACCATCGGAAACTGGGAAGGGTACAGTGTTTATTTTGTCTTTCTTTTGCAAATGGTATGCTTAATATTACTTAAGTAACTATTTAACTTTTTAACTTTCTAAAATCGTTTCTCAATACAGCACATGTATTGAAGCAAAACCCTGAACTGAAGCACTTGTGCTAAGTATTAGGTTGGACAACCAGTGTGGTCATAGCCAAGGTTCTTTATGCAACTAGTGGTCCCACAGAATCAATTATCTTAGGAGCTTCAATTATGTTAGAATGTTTAGATCACAAATGATAAAACTAAGTTGGAAAAAGAGTAATATTTTGGTAAGAACTATACCATTGTCACCCTAAAATATGCATATAAGTTAAACAGTGTGTTAAAGAGCAATAAAATTGATCCCATCTTTTTATTTCTATTTTTTCCCACAGGATCATGAGCTGTTCTTCTTCCATGAGCTAAGTCCTGGAAGCTGTTTCTTTTTGCCCAAGGGGGCTCACATATACAACACACTTATAAACTTTATCAAGGTTGGATTTCCTTTAATTCTGTGACTTAACAACACCTTCCTTTAAAATAGCACCCCAAATCCAGAATGTCTAGGTTAAAAACCAAAGTATGTTCACTTGTCATTTGTGATTTCAAGGCCTGAATTCGGAAAATTAGCATATTACTGGAGCCTGCAATGAAACTGAAGTGATGCATGAGTGATTTCTTTTGAAAGCCAAACCAAAAGAAAACTACTGAAATGCAATATGCTAATTCATTGAATTCCAGAATTTAGGCCACATGATAACCAGTCTGTAGGCCAAAGTAGAGTGAATTTAGAGAGATGTGGATTTGAAGGCCAATCATCACTTTTGCTTTTCTTGCATAAACCCTTCAAGTGTGTTGGAAACTTGGAGAAATCTGGATTGCCATTCATTTCCAGCTGTATTGTAATGTATTAGAGGGTGTCTTCACCCCATGGAATAATTCTGTCTTCATAGTTCTGAGCATGGGTCTATTGATTTATGGTCTACTGAGTGCTGATTATACATTATTTTGTTACACAGTGAAGTGTGAAGTAACTTTGTCTAAATTTAACTGGAAGCATAACCAAAATAATGATGCCTTATCCTAAACAAAAATAACTATAGAAACGTGCATTGCATCATTCCCATGCAAAGATTTTTCTTGGCTGAAAAAGGTAAAATGTATGTACATGTATGCAAGATAACAGCTAACTATAACAGTCCGGAACATCCCTATTTTTTAGGACAGGCCTGACTCGTGTTTCAACCAATGAGAATCCATGTTAGAATCTGCATGTCATGTGTCAAAACACATTCAAAACAAAACCACACTTCAAAATGGTGGGCAGTGGATGATTGTTCAAACTTAAAGCACACTTCACAACGCTTCATTATCTCTTTTTTCGAACGAGAAATGACGAGCAGTGATTTTGTGACCGGACCAGACAATAGCCAGAAGGTTCCCGAACTTCAGATGCACTGGATGCAAAATCAACGTAACGTCAGAGCTCAGAGCTTTGATATGAAAAATTGTCTCTAAAGTCGTAAGCAATTATTATGTGTCTTCGCCTCAGTTATGTTCACCATTAGCTTTCCAGGATTTGCTGAGAAAAATTGCTGACCGCTTTATGGCTACAACAGCTACAAGCTTAAACAAGTCATCTTCATAAATTTACTGTCCTCCTTGTCTAGCCTGTGTCAGATTCTCAGACATCTGGGGTGACCGTGCTTGACTGCTCGTGTTTCGCTCTTCGTTGGCCCCAAATACCTGAGATCCTGGAACAGGCTATCCATTTTCTTGTTAATAAACCTGTAAGGATTGGACATATTTAGAAGGGGACTGGTCAGTTGAAAACAAATAAAAATGACTATACATTGTATTGTCAGAAATTTCAAGCTCACGATACAACTTTTTAAAGACATGTTTCGGCATGACTCATGCCATCATCAGTTTAATGTGTTGTTTCCTTTTCCAGTGTTTATAAGTACGTTTGCAATTTGAGTACGTTAGCAATTTGAAATTTAAAATACAGTAACAGTTACAATTATGCGCGTGCAAATGCATGAGTGTGAATTACGTAATCGACTCACAAGAAGCAAAAATCGTTGTTGTGTTGTAATTGCGCATTTAGTTCTGGTTTTAAGCGGCTGATGTAGATCGCTTCTTTGAGCTTAAGACAATGTCTAGTTTTAGCTGAATCTATAATCTTGAAGCAGTCAACCGAGCATTTGTGTTTACAACTAGGTGAACTGTTCAGGTGTTTGAAAACATGAGAATTTTTGTCAGTTGAGAGATGCTCTTTTACCCTGGTTGTAAAGTGGCGTGACGTCTCGCCAATGTATTTTAAATTTCAAATTGCTGACGTACTCAAATTGTAAACGTACTTATAAACACTGGAAAAGGAAACAACACATTAAACTGATGATGGCATGAGTCATGCCGAAACATGTCTTTAAAAAGTTGTATCGTGAGCTTGAAATTTCTGTTAATACTGTTATTGTCACAAAGTTATGGCAATGTTATTTATGACATTGTATTGTATGATGAATTAAATTAATAACTGCTAATGCCCACTTGAATATCGCCCTTTTACAAGTACAAATTAAAATATTCATGCAGGCCTATTTCAAGGAAATACCGTTATTCCATTTTGTGGCAGGTTTGATAAACAAATACCATGTGAAAATTGAACCTCTCATAACAACCATACAACCAGAGGTATCAGTAACTGTTGCTTTGATTTGACTGAATAAAAATAGGAATTAGGTAGCATGGCAATTGGGTGTTTAGAAGATGTGATTGCATTGTATTTTAATCATGAAAGACTGAAGTTGTGTTGATTCTTTTTAAGTTCATTTATGATTTTCGGGACACCTAAAGCCCCTTTTAAGCAATGCCTAGTGCAAAGCCCTTTTTTGGAAATTAGCATTATTTACCTTATTTACAGTTGGCTGCAATTTCAAAGTAAGACCTGAAGACATTAAAAATTACACTTTTGTCTATGATTTAATCTGGGATTGAAGAATACATGGTAAAGCAAGCTGGATTCAAATACCCACAAACATGTGACTCCCCTTGTATCAAGAAGCAATGGTGAAACAAACGACCAGGATGACAATTTATTTTTAATCATTTTATTTGTACATTTTTTTGGCTAATGAAAGGACCTGAAATAAAAAAAAATAGACAGCATCAACTATAACTGTATTTGAATGTGCTGAACTTAGCTGAAGTGTACAGCATTACTGGTATAATCTAAATACAATGGAGCTCCACTAATTTTGTGACATTCTCCAATACTTTGTAATACTATGGCCACATATTTTGTTGCCACCATTAAAAACTCAAGTAGTGTGTAAATCCTTTTGTTCAATTTTTGACTCTAATGTGGTGCTCAAACTGACAGACCCTACACTGAGAAATTGTTGTTTGTGGTTTGTGTATCTGTTTTCATAACCTGTACAATGTTTCAGTTGAGCAAAAAGTGAACCCAAGTTGCAAAGGAGTGAACATATTTTACTTTATTACAAAATTTTCCTTGCAAAATTAATGTTGTGGAGGCATACCCCCGTTTACATAGGCTGGTCAAAAATATAAAATAAAACCGGTTGTTATGAGCACAAAGAAACATAACAATCCTCAAGTCTTGCTACAACAGCGGTTTCAGTAAACATCAATACCTAACCTTCAAAAAGAGTTTACAAAAAAATCAGAGTTGTTTACAATGCTGGGATTTGGCATGATGACACTTCAAGAACACTAGAATCAGTAAAATATCCGAATAGATACAGGAAAATTCGAAAAAGGCTAGAATCTGAGCCAATTCTCAACCTACCTTTGAAAAACGATCCGAAAATTGCGGCTACCTTGGGTTCATGATCAAAGATTTTGGCAAAAATTCTACTTGTTTCTCTTCCACTTCGCTTTCAAAATGGCTGCTGAAGACTCCTCTTGCTGTTTTGTTGTCAAAAGTTCCAGATGAACATTTTATTTGTCAGAAAACAAAAGATTTCTTACGACCCGAGCCACCTTTGAGAAACAGCTGCCATCTTCCTCAAGAACAATGGATTTGTGATGTCACCGGTGTCCTTAAAAATAGGGATATTCCAGACTGTATAAGGGTAATTATTGACCTGTGCACTTCTGTGTTTTAATGTTTCATTTGGCTTTGTTATCAGGAGGAGTACAAGAAGAGAGGGTTCCAAGAAGTGGTGTCTCCAAATATTTACAGCACAAAGTTATGGGAGACATCAGGACACTGGCAGCATTACTCAGTAAGAATCAAACTTATATTATTGTTGTCAGGATTAAATAAATGTGGCAGTTATTATCCATGAACACTATAAGTGGCATGCATGTAAAGTCACTGTAGGCAATGAACATTCTTGGCAATGTAAGCATTAGCACAAGGATGTTGATGTGTGCAAAATAAAGTAAAAACACAGTGTGACATGTCAAGGCATGTTCCCTGAAACTGCAGTCAGTTGATAGGAGTCTAGTGTGGCAGATGATGCAAGAAGGGGTTTCAATAAAATTTGAAGTAGGCAGCGAGTTGGATTAGAGTAGGCAACGGTATTAAAGAAAAAATAAAGAATTGTTCTTTAATTACTTCAGTTTAGGGAAAAAGTAGCCGACATCTCTGATCGAAGTAGCCGACACTTTTCATCAGACGTCAGTGCTTATTGAAACCACTGTGCAAGTATATAAGTTTTTTGTGGTTGGGTTACTTTATTCTTGTGTCTAAGACGTTTAGCCAAAAAGTGAACATCAGGCATCTGGCATGTATATCTCCTATGGTTAGAAATTTTGGTAAATTATGGCAAGGTGAAGTCTTAGTGAATGTGAATCCTTTCAAAGAAGGGAGTTCACATCTTTCTGGCCTTTGAAATCCTGATGTACCCCTCTGCTGTCAAAAAGTTGCTTACCATTACACTCTTTGTTGCTTTCCTTTTTCTTCCAGGAAAACATGTTCTCATTTGAAGTGGAAAAGGAAAAATATGCTTTGAAGCCCATGAATTGTCCAGGACATTGGTAAGTCTTGTGATTTTATCAACGGAGACCTCTAGTGTCCATAAATAAAATATTTGTAACATAAAGAATGAACTGCTTGCATAAGGCATTTATTGCAGTTATTCATTTTATTAAACTGAATTTCACACCTGTATTGTTGCAGTTGTTGTTTTTGTCTGCCAGGTTATGGTGCAAAAGACGAAGCCTTTATGTGTGTGTAGTTAGTCTCGGTATTTTGCATAATATTGCTGGTTCCAGAAAGTCCAATGTTTGAGTGCACATCATGTATCAGCAAATATAGGTCCATCAGTGTGACTCTGACAACTTACTGTTATTTGTATTCTATAACATCTTACTGTTGATTTCAAGAAATAAAAATTACATTGCCAATCAGTTGTGCTGACAGTTTTCATTTTAATTTTCAGTGTAATGTTTGACCACCGTCCACGTTCATGGCGTGAACTTCCTCTTAGGATGGCTGACTTTGGAGTTCTCCATCGTAATGAGCTGTCAGGTACACTGACTGGGTTGACACGAGTCAGGAGATTCCAGCAGGATGATGCTCACATATTTTGCCGACCAGACCAGGTAAGAAGGTTTGAGGACATACCGGTAATCCTATACTCCGCATCATGTTGTTACTAGTTTCATTCATCACTGGAGGTTTTCTTCTTCCCCATCCCCCCCTACCCACCCTGTTACCTTTACTCCAGAGGATGTGGGGAGACGGGGACAAAAGAGAAATCATTTGATTTCTATGTCTCTGAGAGTGTTAATAGTAGCAAGTACCCAGTATGTGATGAATGAACGAAAAACTTTATTTGTGTCTTATCTTCTAGCTGCAACACATAGCCTACTAATTGGAGACACCTAATAATTAAGAACTAATTAAGTATAAGATTGCAATATTTACAATGAAATAATAATTGCAATTTTCCTTTCTAACAACTCTAAATGTAAGGCTATGTAAAAGGTATATATTAAAATTAAAATGTACATAAAATTCCATAATAGCATTTATAACATCATGAGCAAAGGTTTATGTAAGCACTGTGAAGTGTCACTGTCATTAAACCAGGCAAAGCCTTAATGTGAACCTATTCCTGTGTATTTGCAGTAGATTTTGCTGATTATAATGCCTGTGGTTGTGCAAGAGAGTTTCAGTTCAGTGAGATTTTGAATTTGTGTTCTTTGTTTTATTACAGATTGGAGAGGAAATTAAAGGTTGTCTTGATTTCCTTAGATTTGTCTACAACAAGTTTGGTTTCTCTTTCAAACTGTACTTGTCTACCAGACCTGACAAGTACATGGTAAGCTAGAGCTGTGGAAGCAGTGCTGAGAAGGTAAGAATGCTTCAAGGCAATGGGTATTTCTTTTCTTCAAATTACAATAGTTGTATTTTCCAGTGTGGCTATAGAAGAGTTGATTGGATGTTACAGTAATTTAAAAATTAAATAAAATGGCAAGAAAATGGTCATATTGTTCTTTCTTTAAACTTCAATTTCAAAGATAAGCAATTCTTGTGGATCAATGATTCTATTTAAATGCAGTTTTGACTAGTTTCGCTAGACTCCTGTATTCAAAGCTGGTGTGTCAAAGTGTTTTATAAAGTAATTTTATAAGTAATCAGAAGGAAATAAATTAAAAAACTTAATTCCACTGATATTAAGTAGGCAGCGAGTTGGATTAGAGTAGGCAACGTGTATTAAAGAAAAAATAAAGAATTGTTCTTTAATTACTTTCAGTTTAGGGAAAAAGTAGCCGACATCTCTGATCGAAGTAGCTGACACTTTCATCAGACGTCAGTGCTTATTGAAACCACTGTGCAAGTATATAAGTTTTTTGTGGTTGGGTTTATTCTTGTGTCCTAAGACGTTTAGCCAAAAAGTGAACATCAAGCATCTGGCATGTATATCTCGTATGGTTAGAAATTTTTGGTAAATTATGGCAAGGTGAAGTCTTAGTGAATGTGAATCCTTTCAAAGAAGGGAGTTCACATCTTTCTGGCCTTTGAAATCCTGATGTACCCCTCTGCTGTCAAAAAGTTGCTTACCATTACACTCTTTGTTGCTTTCCTTTTTCTTCCAGGAAAACATGTTCTCATTTGAAGTGGAAAAGGAAAAATATGCTTTGAAGCCCATGAATTGTCCAGGACATTGGTAAGTCTTGTGATTTTATCAACGGAGACCTCTAGTGTCCATAAATAAAATATTTGTAACATAAAGAATGAACTGCTTGCATAAGGCATTTATTGCAGTTATTCATTTTATTAAACTGAATTTCACACCTGTATTGTTGCAGTTGTTGTTTTTGTCTGCCAGTTATGGTGCAAAAGACGAAGCCTTTATGTGTGTGTAGTTAGTCTCAGTATTTTGCATAATATTGCTGGTTCCAGAAAGTCCAATGTTTGAGTGCACATCGAGTATCAGCAAATATTGGTCCATCAGTGTGACTCTGACAACTTACTGTTATTTGTATTCTATAACATCTTACTGTTGATTTCAAGAAATAAAAATTACATTGCCAATCAGTTGTGCTGACAGTTTTCATTTTAATTTTCAGTGTAATGTTTGACCACCGTCCACGTTCATGGCGTGAACTTCCTCTTAGGATGGCTGACTTTGGAGTTCTCCATCGTAATGAGCTGTCAGGTACACTGACTGGGTTGACACGAGTCAGGAGATTCCAGCAGGATGATGCTCACATATTTTGCCGACCAGACCAGGTAAGAAGGTGTTCCTTGAGGACATACCGGTAATCCTATACTCCGCATCATGTTGTTACTAGTTTCATTCATCACTGGAGGTTTTCTTCTTCACCCATCCCCCCTACCCACCCTGTTACCTTTACTCCAGAGGATGTGGGGAGACTGGGACAAAAGAGAAATCATTTGATTTCTATGTCTCTGAGAGTGTTAATAGTAGCGAGTACGCCAGTATGTGATGAATGAACGAAAAACTTTATTTGTGTCTTATCTTCTAGCTGGCAACACATAGCCTACTAATTGGAGACACCTAATAATTAAGAACTAATTAAGTATAAGATTGCAATATTTACAATGAAATAATAATTGCAATTTTCCTTTCTAACAACTCTAAATGTAAGACTATGTAAAAGGTATATATTAAAATTAAAATGTACATAAAATTCCATTAATAGCATTTATAACATCATGAGCAAAGGTTTATGTAAGCACTGTGAAGTGTCACTGTCATTAAACCAGGCAAAGCCTTAAATGTGAACCTATTCCTGTGTATTTGCAGTAGATTTTGCTGATTATAATGCCTGTGGTTGTGCAAGAGAGTCTCAGTTCAGTGAGATTTTGAATTTGTGTTCTTTGTTTTATTACAGATTGGAGAGGAAATTAAAGGTTGCCTTGATTTCCTTAGATTTGTCTACAACAAGTTTGGTTTCTCTTTCAAACTGTACTTGTCTACCAGACCTGACAAGTACATGGGTAAGCTAGAGCTGTGGAACAGTGCTGAGAAGGTAAGAATGCTTCAAGGCAATGGGTCTTCTTTTCTTCAAATTACAATAGTTGTATTTTCCAGTGTGGCTATAGAAGAGTTGATTGGATGTTACAGTAATTTAAAAATTAAATAAAATGGCAAGAAAATGGTCATATTGTTCTTTCTTTAAACTTCAATTTCAAAGATAAGCAATTCTTGTGGATCAATGATTCTATTTTAAATGCAGTTTTGACTAGTTTCGCTAGACTCCTGTATTCAAAGCTGGTGTGTCAAAGTGTTTTTATAAAGTAATTTCATAAGTAATCAGAAGGAAATAAATTAAAAAACTTAATTCCACTGATATTGTGGAAAATCAGTGCATAAGCATTACCAGCTTTTTCTATAGTTAACCTTCCCTCTTCAACATATTTTTGCATTGGCATGGCACATGACTTCCTTGATCTTCCAGTCAGAAGTTGCTGTTTACACCTAAATTCAACCTTAAGACCTATGGTGGCCGCTCCTTCTGTTTGGAACACCCTGCCACTTGAGCTCAGAGCTTGTGATTCCCTTTCTTATTTCAAATCTAAGTTGAAGACATGGCTTTTTAAATTGTCTTATAAAGTAGTTTTATAACTTTAACAGTACTGTTTACTTAGTATCATTAGGCTAATGCCTAATTTGCTTGATTTTTTTATTTAAAGCGTGTTTGGACCCTGGGGAATTATTGCTATATAAATATTGTATTATTATTATATTATTATATTATTATTATTATTATTATTATTATTATTATTATTATTATTATTATTATTATTATTATTATTATTATTATTATTATTATTAAATGCCTAGATGTGATACAAGTCTTGCTTCCTTGTGTGACATGTTGTGATTTTAGGAACTGGAAAATTCACTGAATCAATTTGGAATGGCCTGGACTTTGAACCCTGGAGATGGAGCTTTTTATGGGCCAAAGGTACAGTTATTTCCTCAGCCTTGACAGAATAATTACATTATGAAACGTCAAAGTGAAGGCAAAGTTTTTTTTGGGTTGATTGAACTGTCTGCATTTAGGGTAACTGAGCCATTTGAGGATTGTCTCTCAGTAAACAGTCAAATTACTTCTATTTGAGGAGGACAAATGAGGGTATTACCACTCTTGATGAACTTTTTCTCCATTTAATGGACTACTTAACAACAGTCACTAGTAGGTTAAAAAAATAGATAATTGGAACTTGAAGAGTCTCAGTAGGAGGGTGGTTCAATATACACGCACTGTAATGGTCCGTATAAGTGTTATTTCAACCCATACGGATCGTACGGAGCATCAACCTGGCAGTCGGTCTGTATAGAGTGGCATATGGTCCGTGAATTGCATCTCATTAGTGGGACTTGTGGCAACTGTTGGTGTGGGTGGTCATATGGTTTGTGGATTGGTATGGTCCATAAGGAGCGTACGAATCGACACACTGTGCCCTGATGTAATAATGAGATGCACTCCTGATGTGCTAATGAGATTCACGCTCTGTATGAATTCAGCAAACAGACCATAAGCAAGGTTGTCAGTTCGTACGGTCCGTTTGATCCATCTGCTGCGACTGATGGTCTGTAACCGTGTGTTAGTATTGGACATGAGTGATTGGACACTGTCATAGTGTCACTGATGAATATGTTATTATTGTCTGCTGGCAGATTGATATTCAGATTCAAGATGCACTGCGTAGATATCACCAGTGTGCTACCATCCAACTGGATTTCCAGCTCCCAGAGAGATTCAATCTGCATTATGTCAGGTCAGAGCTTGATTCAGTCTTGCTGATCTTATTTCCCTTTGTTGACATGTTGTTATTGCAGACAGTTTTCTTGGTCCAGGTGCCAGCATACCCTTGCCCTATTCATTACAGACACCTTTCAGTATACCCAAGTATTCTGTGCACTCAGAGGTGTACAGTAATGGGTTTTGACTGTACATGTCTGACTGATTGAATATCGTTGACACAATAAAATCTGCTGCACTGGGGGTTGTATTGAAATGGGCTGGGCTCGCCATGTGTTCAGTCAACCCTCCCTAGAGTTTACAAGTCACATAATTGAGGAATGTGACTTAATGACTTCATTGATTGACTCCATACAATATAGGACACAAGGAGTTCTGATGATTATGTTTTTGTTTTACCGTAGTGGTGAAGGTGATGAAAAGAAAAGGCCAGTTATCATCCACCGTGCCATTCTAGGCTCTGTAGAAAGAATGATTGCCATTTTGACAGAAAACTTTGGTGGAAAGTGGTAATGTGTAGTTAACAAACCAAGTCTAGTATATCAATGCTAATGAACTGACCTAAATTGTATGATTTCATTTCCACTTTGGACAAGCCACAGAACACAAAGGCGAAAATTAACTCAAAGTCATAGTTCGTGGCATAGTTTATGGTTGTGTTTTGTGTGGCAGGTTGGGTAGCAACTACTGCTTAGCATGCAAGACCTTTAGTCCCACTGTTCACTTTAGATTTGTTGGTACTTTGACTGTGAAGTCAACCATGAAGCTGTCAAGAAGAATGTTTTTAACCTCTCCTGTGATTTTGAATATTTATGGATTGGATCCTTAAAGTGTGACCATTAAAAGCCGCAGTCACGCATACTTTTGCTATGCTGCCGTTAATTATGCTCTACAAGGTACATACTTCTAATTTTAAGTCTCTGGATGAAATCCTGAAGTGTGACCACACAGATAGATACTATCGAACTTAACTAGCTTTCCTGTGCCACTGTAAATCTTGCCTCACGAAGTGGTTCTAACTTAAGCGTCAGCTTAAAAACATTTAACTTTCTTATTGTGAATACGTCAAGCTGATTTTCTTTACAGTTAAAGCTACAGTATAGGTTGTTTCTTGTCTTGCAGGCCTTTCTGGTTTCATAGCTCTTGCAGAGTTACTAAAATTAAAATTGTTTGCTGATTTAAATGTAACAAAAATATGAAATCTTTTCAATTGAAAACAAATCTGATAAAAATTAGCTTACCCTCAGGGTGCTCGGTTAGGAGCAATTAAAAGTACAAAGGAGTCATAACCACGTTTAGTGTTAAACTGCCATTATCTTGAATACACAAAATTAATTGGTTGAAGGTTCTCGAAAGTTAGTAGTCAAACGTTGCAGTTTCATTCAACAGGGCTTTTCTAATCAGTTGTTTGCAAACCAAGGGAGGTCATTGTCAAAGATATAGTCACTCACCAAATCATATGTGTTTATATGTATCTTTAATAAGCAACATAACACGATATTCCCTTTTTACAATAAAAATAGTTACATGGTGGTTTTATAACTTTGGTTTCTGTTAGACTTACATGTATTGCCGACAAACAGTTCACGATTGGCTTCTTCAAGTTCCACTTCCAGAATAACCTCATGGGTTGTTCACAGGTTTTCCTTCCTATCAGCTTCACAAATGGATGGTTTTTCATTTTTCCTGCATTTTCTATTATCTCTGACAGAGATGGCCCCCTCGACTCAGTTGGCTTTTTTCTTTGGTTGTGGTCCAGCTGCTTAGCAAATATTTTAACTTGATTGCGCTCAAAACTTCAGGACCACTGGCTTTTTACCATTTCCTAAATTGACAGCTAAACACTCTTGAGTGCTTATTGGGGTCTCGGTCTTTCCTCCTGTTGAAAAAAAGTCATTGTCTTTATTAAAAGTTGTACATGAAGCAACATTAATGCATACACACATAGTTTATCTGGCCAGGTTAAAATTAGGCAAGACTTAAAGTCTTGATGTGGACCTGCACTAACTGATATATAAGAGAATTTCTTAAATAAATCAAAAAAGGAGATTGACCTCTACAGTATACGTATAGTATTACATGTATATCTAAAAATATTGAAAGTCCACTGACCTAAAAGAAATGCTGCAGGAAGCTTTGTCAAAACTTATGGTTTTTAGACATTTCTTGGCTTAAAATAACTAAGACTGGTAGGGTTTTAAAAGGAATAAGGGAGGAGGTTCCAACACAGGGCAGCTCTGTGTTTACTGAGATGATCTGCCGATCTCAGTTCTTGGCCTGGGAATCTCAATGTTTGCACGGGCCCATCGAAAACTTCAAAAACGTCTCGATCGATGGAGGGGATTTTTCCTACCAAGGCATAATTCTCTAATAGTGTATTAAAACAAAGCAAAAGATACACAGTGTATGCTAAAGCCGTAAGAGATTCACGTTCTGTCTGATCAAGCCTTAAGCGATGTCACACATTTGGCATCAATCAGTGCCGGTAAACTCGCTTGAAACCACGCAATTCGCCATAACTACAGCGGTGGTCACATTCATGAATATCAGTTCTTACCTTATAACTAGAATCCATCGCCGGTATTCGCTGTTATTCTTTAAAGCGTTTGGAAAGGCGAAGAAAGAGCAAGTGTTGCCTTCGGATGAATGGTTGCAAGTCGGGGCAAAACAGAAACCATTTCTTTCCGTTTGTGTATTTCCCCTCACAAATCTTAGACACCAAATGATCCTTTGATGTTCTTTCAACCTTATCTGTCTTTTCAAATGTCTTTCTTTGGTTAACAGTGGATAATTACAGGCTTTCACCTTTCAAACAAAGACTGCGTGACCCCCGCGCAAGTAATTCTGACTTTTGTTTGGAACTGAAAATTTTAGCGCCATGGCAACGTGACGTCACACTTAAGGACTCTCATTTGCGTTAAGAGTTGTCTGGCGCACGGGGCGTTAAAAATCGGCTCGTGTAACATCACCTTCAGAAACATTTTTTGTTGCAGCAACATTGTTGCCTCGTTTTAGCCTGAGCTTTAGGATCTTTCTAGGTATTTTCAGATATATTCAAGTACATCACCCCTTTGGGATACACTTTTGTTTTCAAAATTGTCCATCGAGGATATTTTGGTGTAAAACTGTCTCAGGTTTTGTATTTTCGATCATTTTCAATTTAAAACGCTTTCGCTCGATTCCCTGTTTTCAAGTAAGAATGGTTTAGTTTCCTGTGTTAGGTGTGATATGCGATGCCATTGTGAGTAGGGATATATTTTGGAGGATAATTTCGTGTGATCACATGTTCCTGGAAACGATGATCTCAAAGGTAACCACCTAGCTTGCATGTGTGTAATATTTGAGGGCGTCCTATTAACTTTGCGTATTTATAGGTGAAGCAGATTGTGTGGGATGCAGGATACTTGGCTGATGTGGACATGGATCATGGAACCACACTCAACAAGAAGATCAGAAACGCTCAGCTTGCGCAATACAACTTTATCTTTGGTAAGAGTAGAGTAGAGTAGAGTAAAACTGTATTTACACAGGGTAGCCCATTCACTTCTAAGGCTGGTCTCCATTGACAAATGGTACCTTTCCTATACCTAAAACAGGAGGTCTTCAAGTCATTTTCATGTAGCGTTTAATAAATTAAAAGAGTACGGTCATAAGGTACGTTTGTTTGAAATATTTTAATGAAAGGCCCTTTTTAAATACCTCAATGACAGATTTCCCTACCCTTCCACATACTCCGACTCGTGAAATCCCTACCTTTTCGTACACCTGAAGAGTGAAAAAGGTACCCCTTTCGGGCGGAACCTCCCCGTATAGTCCATTATAGGGAGTACCCCCCCCCCCCGGTGGAATTCACCATGTCACATTTTTAACGGCTTTGTTGTGACCGATATGTAACAAGTCATAGTTATTCGAACTTAGCGTCCCACCAACACGTAACGATATTCAAAAGACACTGATTCCAGAATGAGCCAGAGTCTCTGCTTTCGGAACTGTACGGGATTTTTTTGTGCGTGTGTTTTATACGTCCATCGTCGCAGTTTTTGATTAAAGACAATCAAAGAGTGATTTATCAAACTGGTTTCTTGTTGAATAGAAGTGAAAATTATTATTGGAAGGGATCCCAGTTTTTCCCGCCTCTTGGTAGTAGTTGCTTTTTATTATTAATCGAGTTCTAATTGGTTGTTTTTTCTGTGGTTTCCGGATCACATGTCACATGGGGCTAAAATCCCTGTATGATGACGATCGTAGTGGTTTCCAAATCTTCGGAACACCGGAAAAACAAGATAGTATTTTTGCGACCAAAGATAAGCTTGCATTTTGCGATGTTTATTTATGTGATTATCACAATTCTTTTCAGTGGTTGGCGAAAAGGAAGAAAACTCGAACACAGTCAACGTTCGAACGCGAGACAACAAGGTTCACGGCGAGAAAAGCATCGATCAGGTGCTTGAAAAGTTTGCTCACCTCGCCAAAGAACGAGTCAGGAACAGTGAAGATGAATTTTAAACATTCCATTCTCTTGTTCAGTTCATGACACGAAGAAGCGAAGCTTTGATGTGCTATTCTGAGTGTTACCAGAAGCGGAATTCTACAGCGTACTACACTTGTATCGATGGTTTTGAAAGGGATGGTAGAATTGAAAAAGCTATTAGTTTTAAGGTACTGAGATAGAAAAGCTACCGTTTAAGTATTTTCCTTTGAATTCTGGTCCCTGCCCTGCACTTCCGCTTGAAAAATTGTATTGTATATGAGAGGTATACGCTCTGTTTATTTTTTTTCTGTATCAGAATAAGAGCCACCTTAAACGGCTGCTCTTTTCATCAGTTATAATTGTCGCCTGGGACACTAACAGTTATGCAGTTATTTCCCAGCTGAATGAATTAGACAGAATTTTTTGAGAGATCGACTTCAGGTGAGGTAGTGCACTTTGCCGATCTATAGACTGGAAGTGAGCACCGACTAATGATAATAAAAATGCGGTAAAACGAGCAGCTGACCCCTTAATGTCACTTTCCTTCCTACTGTTGTTATAAAATATGCTGAATAAAAAGTTACCGGAAACGTATCTTGGTGTGACTTTTTGGAAAGACTTTTGCAGGGGATTTTAGTTAATTTTTTTGGCGTTGATGGTGGCTTTCAGCATTTATTTGTTTGGGTAACTGACATTTATGATTCCTTGTGATTCCACCGAAGAAACTCACTCATTCTCCATTTGTTACTCGGCGTTCTCCTTCACAATGAATGTCCGATGCTAATAAAGTACCTGACCAGAACACGAATAATAAGCCCTGTTTCGACTGAGGAAGTATTCGCATATTTGCCAGCACCAAAACGGCAAAGCGCTCTCTAAAATGGTTCACAACGTGCGAAGTTTGAACTGAAGAGGCAAGGTCAACAATTACTTGAAAGCGGAGGCGTGGCACTTGTGATTGTTTCCTGTACGCGCCAGTGTTATCTTAAACAATTGAGTTTGACATAAATAGTTAGGACAGCAGGGCTGAGGCAAATGGACAAACACTTCACTGTCAATTTCTTGCAGTTATCTCGATACGTTTAATTATAATGACATGTGAAGAGTTTTAGTTATCTCGAGATAGTTTTTGATGGGAATAAGTTGAGGCGATTCTTTTTACTTCTTAGTGTACGTGATTAGGGCGTCACTTCTTCTTAATTGCGGTTAAGATGCGGTTGGGTCCAGGCGTTCCAATATTATGGGACTAGGTCACGCTGCATTTGTTGATTATGATCAGATCTTGTCACTTTTAAGCGACCAAAAGGAGCAAACTGTTAAAATAAAGTAGGGGTGATAAGCTTCTGGTAAAACTCGTAAGCTGGCTTTCAGCTAGCCTGCGTGCAGACGTCTCCTATTTCAATATCAAATGTTCAAGCAAGCAACCGTGGACAATAATCCTGCTGGTATACGTTGGATCAAGCTGGTGATCTGATCGGCGTAATAAAATCAAGAAAGAGTATAAAAGCAAGGACCGATACAACGTAGAATGGTTTTAAGTTTTGAGTACTATATTTCGGCTGGCCAAACCAGCCTTCTTCAGGTACAATGAGAATTTACATTGGAAGGGGTGTTTATGTATTACTAAACCGGAAACACGTAAAACTAAAATGATTGACAGTGTAAAATAAAATGCTAGAAAAAAGTGTCAAAAAAGATAAACTTAACTAATATGTTTCTTCGCGGATGTTAAGACCTTCAGGATCAATTGTTCTGCCTTTTGAAATTAAAAAAAAGCTTCCCTGGCCTTACGGATTGAATCTCTATTAGAAAATATTTTCTCAATGGGGATTAATTGCATGTCGTTAGCAGTGTGGTTAGGAGAGGAGAGGAAATGTTCCGCGACTGTGGTTGATACGGCGGTGTTCATTAAATCGGTCTTTTAAACGTCGTTTAGTCTCTCCTATGTATTGTAAATTACAGCGGTTGCATTGAATCATGTAGATGAGGTTTTTAGTGTCACAGGTCAGGTTAGATTTAATATGGCGCGTTTCACCTGTAGAAGAGAAAGTGTAGCTTGTGAGTCCATCTGAAATGTAGGAACAAGTGGCGCAATTTTTACCGCAACGGAAGAACCGGAAGGGAGTTGTGGGTGTGAATTAGTAGAATTAGAAGAAAGTTTAGCTGTGACTAGTAGGTCACGGAGATTACCGACGGGAACGTCTGAAGGCAACAACAGGCAAATGTTGAAAAATGTTTTTGCAGCGGTTAGAAGATAGCAGTAAATTGTAATGTTTTTTGATGATGCTAGAGATGTGAGGAAGTGATGGATTAAAAGTCGTTATTAAAGGTATACGTTTCGGTTTCTTGACGTCTTTGGTTTGTAAAGTGAGTCTGCGGGGATGTCGGCGGCACGTTGTATTTGTTTAGTGATGAAGCTGCGGCTGTAACCTCGTTTGAGGAGATATGTAGTGAGGCTTTGCAGGCGAGCTTTTAGCCAGCGAACAAGCTCTCTGCAGCTTACTAAGAGCGGAACCCACTGGCGGGGCAAGATATTGTGGGGTTTTTTGGGGGGACGCGTATTGCAAACAAACAGTCGCGTCCCCCCCCCCCCCCCGAAAAAAAATCCCACAATCCTTCACGGGGCACTCGATCTCAGTCTTTTTCAAAGCGAACTATTAGGATTTCACGCGAGATTATTTCGCCCCCGGCCTTCGAAATCTCGCGTGAGATCATGAGACCTCAATAAAAGACCTTGCTTGCAGGCTGGCTGCCATCAACACACACTCGGCGCAAACAGCTTGTGAAGCAAGTGGAGCGTGACCTATCCCTGCCATTGTGCGCTGGCTTTCATCCTATTGCCTTCACATTTGCATTACTTGTTGTAAATCGCTCTGGTTTGCGAGTTTTTTGTGATTGGTGAATTAGTTTCTATACTTCAGCTGTTGTGGTGCCGTATACAAACACGTGTTCAAAGTTGTAAATTAAAGAAGCAAAACTGAAGGAGAAGGCGTACGCGTGACCTAACCCTGCCATTGTGCGCTGGCTTTCATCCTATTGCCTTCACATTTGCATTACTTGTTGTAATTCGCTCTGGTTTGCGAGTTTTTTGTGATTGGTGAATTAGTTTCTATACTTCAGCTGATGTGGTGCCGTATACAAACACGTGTTCAAAGTTGTAAATTAAAGAAGCAAAACTGAAGGAGAAGGCATACGCGACAATGCACAGCTCTCTTCACCCTAAGTTAACTCTTTCTTTTATTTATCAGGTTTTAAACCCCATTCCCAGTATCCAAATAAAACGTTTCTCTCGCAATATCAGGGGCACCCAGCGACAAGTTTCGGTACTATGATATCTGTTCGGTGGAGGGTAGTTCGTCTCAGGCTTTCGGCGTCGATTAACGGAGTGCTCTCGGATTTTCGCAACTGAAACGTGGCCCAACAGATTCGCAATAGGGAAATCAAAGCACCTGAGGTTTTCGGAAAGGTCAAAATTGCCGTTTTTGGCAGCCAAAAACGTCAGCATTTTCGGAACAAAATATAGTTCCCTATAAAGCTCGTGGAAAGTTAATTTCAGCAGGCTTTTTCTCAAAGGAAGATTTTGTTTCCTAAAATTTTCTGGCAATTAAAATTTCAGCTAAGGAATGCGAAAAGATCATTTAGCTAGATCAATTCTTTTAACTAACGAAAACGTCACTTGAAACAGACTTCAAACACCATAAGTTAATTAAAAATGCCTTTCTACAGCTTTTGGTTGATTTGGCTCGTTCGGTGCCCCTGCAATATTACAGTTACTGTCATTCGTCCAATCTGCATCACTTCACTTCACTTTATTTCAATAATTTATAATAGACAATTTAGAAAAATACACAACCCGCATGTATCAAAGCTAATCGAGGTGGGTTGTGTAGCTTACACTCAGATTTAGCAAAATAAATTATTAGTAAATCAAGTTTAAAAAAAAATAAAAATAAAAAATAAAAATAAACAAATAAATAAATATAAATAAAATAAATAAGTAAATATCTAAATAAACAAAAAATAAATAAATAGGTACACACATACATTCACAGATAGCTAGCATTTACACGAGAAGAGCAAGAACCTTTAAGACGACATAGAACATAAGGAAGTAATAATAATAGCTAGTTTGGTTAATGATAATTAGAAATTTTTAAGGTTAACGTCGGGGCATCAACATAATCATCCTCATCACCAAGCACCGCAAGTAAGTATTGGTGAATTTTGTTTTTAAAAGGTTTTTTTCCTATGCTTACGCAGGTCAGGTTTCAGGCAATTCCATAACTTAGCTCCGAAAATGGAAAACGAATTAAGTCGAATACTCAGTCTTGATTTATTAACATATAAGTTACCAGCATCAGAAAATCTAGTATTATATGTATGAACGTCGGATGAATAGGTAAAAAGATCACAGATATTCTGAGGCGCAGAATTGGTTGATACGTCGTGCACAAGAGAGCATACTGTTTCAAAATAAAGCATATTGAGGGGTAAGACATCAGTAGAGACAAGCAAAGGAATAGCATGAGATCTATTACCAGTAAAGAAATTACCCGAAGAGCTCTTTTTTGTAAAATAAAGATCTTCCTCAAATAAACCTGTGCAGCTTGGCCCCAGGCAGCAATTCCGTAGTATGTATATGGAAAAATAAATAAATTTTGATATTTAAAGGGCGGAGTGCCTTACCGGTAATTGTGAAATAATTTCAATCTCCATCATCACTGGAAAGCGTGAAAGCAAGGAAAACCAATTTGTTCCACCACCTCCAGATTTTGTTTCAATCCTGTAGATACAATGGACACCAGAACGAGCACTGTTATGATGACCCATGAGATATGAATGTTGTTCCTTCCTGTTAAGTTCGTGTTAATTATAGGGGAAAATACAATCCAGCGTTTCGAATTTCCGGAAATAACGTTTGCACGGAAGAGAATGGTTAGGCAATTCTCTTTGGGTGGACGAGAAATGGATATTCTCACGGTATAGGGATATTATGGTCACGTCTTTGAAAATGAGATAATAATATGCTAGAAAACGGTAAAAAACAAGCAAGGCTGATTACACGGCTAGGAATATATATTTAAACCAATATTTCGGGAGGCACAGCCTTCCTTCATCAGGGTGTTACATATTATGACCCTAAGATGAAACGACGTTACAGTTTAAAAAAAAGTTGTACATGTAACATGATATTATAATAAAGGTAAACAATACAACGTAAAATAAAAAAACGTTACAGTTTGAAAATTTGAAAAAAACGTAACATGAAAACAAAAAGATAGGTATTATATTTCTTCTTTTCTGTTGATACCTAACGGTTCAAGAGTTTGACCTCTATCAATCAGATATGCTTCTCTGGCTCTTCGTACACCGTCACGATTAGATTTGGACAGTTCTAGTGGAATTAGTTGCATGTCAGAAGCGCTGTGACCGTTAGAGAGAAAATGTTCTGATACTGCAGTGGGTTTAGAGCTGTTGGTTTGTTTGTCGACTGTTCTACGATGTTCGTTGAAACGGTCCTTTAGTCGTCGTTTAGTTTCGGCTATGTATTGTTTGTGACAGTGATTGCATTGTACCATGTATATGACATTTTTGGAATTACAGTCAATGTGATGTTTGATAAATCTAGTTTCGCCGGTGGAATGAAAAGTAGTATAGTAGTATAGTATACTAGATTTATCAAACATCACATTGACTGTAAGTGTGAATTGTACAAAAAGACAATATTATAATCTAATTATTAATTGAATTGTTTTAACAATTAAAATTATTTATTGATTTATTTTTGCGCCGCTTCGCCGGTTCTTCCAAACTGGAGAAAATGGGCGTTTAATTTGTTCACCATCATGTGTTAGTCAAAGAAAGCAGTTTCTAGAATAAACTGCCATTACTGCCTATACTCGATCCTTGACACATGATTTCTCTTCACTGTGCAAAAGCGTGAGCTGATTCACAATCATCCAGTTAGGCACGAGGCACGATTACTGCGCTTGCTCTTATCTTTCATAGGGGATATTAACAATTACGTCATGGCCATGCAAAGGTCACCGTCAAATTTTTACTTGCTCTTTCTTTTTTTTTTTTTTTTTTTAATTTTGCTTCTTTGCAAACCCACTGTCTACTGGGTAATAGGACAGACGTTTCCAGGCGTCTTTGCAATAATTTTAAGTCGACTAGTATTTTTTGTAGTCTTAAAAACATTTTAGAATTATCATTCAACAAAACAATGCCGTAACATACCCCGGTTACTTCCTGTGCTGTCCTTAAATGGCTTTTCTGCGTCATAATACGTTTGTTCAACAGTTGCTATGGTCAACTATCACTGCTCCACATTCAAAAGACAGCGACCGGCAGTTAAGAGACATCATTTTATTAGCTGAAAATCTTTGCCCGGGTACAGTGCATCCTAGATCTTGGTTTATTAACCAGTTTTTGCGAAGCACGTTTCGTTACAACGGTGAAATTGTATGCACATATCCTTGAATGAGACCGGAAGTTTCACGGTTGACTGACCATTTTGAGGATAATTGAAAGCGACGCACGGAATTTTGTTCAGATCAAAGGGGACTGTGAGTCGTAGAAACTTCCTGTGTTTGGTCGAGTCGTTGGTGAAGACAGAGAGTGAACTGTCTTTCTAGCATTGTAATCAAGTGTACATTTATCTTTGTATCAGTGAAACGATCCTTTGCATCGTAACCAGGGTATCTATCTTCATTTAAAACCAACCTCTGCGTGGAGATAGCAGTTCGAGAGTGGCAAACGTGATAACAAAGGGATTTTGCTCCAGACCAGCGAATTCTCAACTTGTGTGTATTATCGTCTTTTCAAGCGACTGAATCAAACATTTGTACAATCGCATCTTAACGGGAGAATGAACAGTTTGGATTTGTGTGATCCTTACGAGGAACAAATGCTTAATATTAACGGCAAGCCGATAACATTGGACGATATCTTGGAGGAGACTAGCTTTTACATAAACTCAAGCTTGTTTCCGATGCCTAATGACCCAGGTACGTTCCCTTTATGACTAGTACAGTTTGCAAATAGGAGTGAACAGCTCTTTGCTTAACAACTGAAATCAAATTAGGTTTCCTTGCAAGAGTATTTGAAGACCCGTGCAATCTAAAGCGTGTCTAACTTGCACTTAAAACTCAGTTCATAGAACCAGCCTATGAAGGAGAATGGTGAAATATATATTTTTCATCATTTTTCTTCAAGCTCTTTTACTGCTCCCGGTTACCGTTTGAGTTTCAAAAACTGGTAATTTCCGGGACCACCTGCTTGTATAATGCAGACGGACTGACAACTGCCATAGCGTGAATCAGATTGCACCATCGAGCTCACATATTTATTGCAAGTTGTGTGCCAATGATTACGCAGAACGGCGATCGATCGTCTGGGATGGACACATCTAAATGCTGATTCACTCCTGATCTGTTATCCATTTTATTGACATAAGCTGGCATTGACAATTTCCTAATCACCCCGAGGTTGATATTTCATTTCGTTGTACATTTAATTCCAAGAGATTTGCATCATTTATTTACTGATAGAGCTTTTTATTAAGGAAATAAATGGGGTAGGCAGTGATCAGTTGAAGCGATTGGATATTTAAAGTTAAATTACTCAATGCAAATGTTTTTGTACTTGACATTTGAACGCGATGTGTTTTTCCTAAAATCATGCGGCTTATCACACTGTCATTAATATTGGCAGCTCCGCTCCTGTTGATTAGATCTATATGGTTTATATGGAATTATGAAAATTTCTTTTAACTTATTGGATGCTGTCTGTTCTTTAAATAGTCCGCATGTTAAAAATATGGTATTTGACTTGGCATTTCCGACATTAAAACGTAGCGAACCTAGGCGTTCAGATAGTAAGCGGAGCGCGAAAGTACCGGCAGAGAGAGGCGAAAATAAAGCAGCGAAAAATCTCTCTATGCCGATACTACCGCGCTCCGTCTACTATCTGAACGCGTGGAACAGGCTATAGCGGACCACACATAAGCATTGAACGTGTCAACATCATTTCTTATACAGACTGCATTTTATAATACAGTTTTTACGGATGATTTGGTGTTCATGTTGTTCGTGAACAGAACATCAAGAGCGATCTCGCCCATGATGTTAAAATAAAACGATTAATTTACAGATATTTTTATTGTGCAAAAGTTTGCTTCGCTCATGACCACGAAAATGTTGTGTGACGCAAAAAGTAATTCTTTCTGAAACTGAATAAACGAGTCGAGTGTCTCAAAAAGACAGCCTTCAACAATTAAAAAAGAGTAGAATTACCATTGTCTCGAAAATCCCCTTGAAATAAAAACGACTGTCGTGTTTCGCTACCCTCCCATTCTAATTATTTTGCATCGTGAGGTGAAGAGGGTATTTATGACTCGATATTGCTCAATGTAAATTGCACTATCAGGAGAAAAAAACGAGTTTGACCAGTTTACAATGCAGATAGTGACTCACATGGGCGGTTGTTTCTCTTATGGCTCGACGTACGTGAGCGCATGGCACGAGGGGTTGTGCAATGCACCGATGTCATTAAAATGCAAGACACGTCTGAAATTTTCTTGTCAGGGCAGCAACATGAGATGCACCAGCTTGAGGGGTGAATATTATTTGAACCAGATCACTCCTTGAATTTGGCCAACTGGAACTTTTTGAAGCATTTTTAGAAGCATCAACGTCATGAAATACGTCAATATTTTGTATTTGTATATTGTGTTACCATGGGCGGAAAGAAGAGTCATTAAATAACTAGTAAAATATCAGCCATATGTACTAAAAACATCATTTCAACCAAACAGCGGTCAACATCGTCATTCGTGTTCTGAATTCTGCTTTAAGTATCTAACATTCTTTGCTTCTAAAAACAAACTGCATCTTTGCAGTGATGTTTTTCCTTGTTCAGTTACTGTCTTTCAAGGCGAGTTTAGGAGAACGCCAAAAGAAACTATGAGGAAAATAATGAATAAATGATAGATTGGAGATTGTGGCGAAAGTGGTGAACTAAATTTAATCGGCTGAAACTGCAGAAGCTGCAGAAGTGTGGTAAAGAAAATAATTGATTTCGCGGCGGAGTTTTTCATCAACTAATGTACTTTGAAGGTTAATGGGTCAGACAATCCACAAAAGTAAACAAAACGGAAGCGAGCCCAAAAATGGAGACAGTCGCTTAGTAATGCCATTTGGAAACAAGAATAGTGCTGAGATCATTACGCACTGAAACAGCAGGAGATAGCCCGGCCCTTGCATGGCCGAAAGTGCTTAAGGGATGCTCCTCAGTACCACGATATTTCTGAGTTTGTTCGATGTAGGGTAGTTTTTGTTATACATGTTTACACAATTGTTTTCTCAAGCAGGCTAGGAGTGGAAAAAACCTCCTTACCAAACGGTTCAGAAATATCCGGCGTTTGGTCTTCACATGCGGTCCAATGTTGTAAGAGTCGCAATCTCATAAAATGTCGTGATCCAGATATTTTACAGGCTTACTGGATTGATTGATTGTTAGTGTAAAAAATATCCTTCCGCGGTTTTTTCGATGATTGTGGGTATCGAATGGCGAAAATGTATCGTTACTGCTGGAAAGAGTACATCATAAAAAGTTAGTAATGTGGCCAAGTTTGAGTGATAACTTCCAAATGTGCCACACAGTAAGGGATTTACAGTCGTTTGTTCCCTGAGGTGAACTTTTTGATTTTACAACATACGTCTCGCGAACTCGGTTATTTTATTTATTTTGAAGTGTCCTCACCAGTAGTCTTCATATAATTTTTCTAAAGGTAATATTAGACTTTCTCAAAGTCCGTTTTCGTGTGGTCTGCGGTCGGGGGAAAAACTTCTCGCGACTCCGTCGCTCACTCCTTCGCTCGCTCGCTTGCCAAAGTCGACTTGTGTTCAAGCCTAGGCTGATATCAGAATTTTATCGAATTTAAAAAAGCGGGGAGGGATCTATATTTCGCTTTGGAACGGACACTTTCCGATTACTCTGCCTTAATATGTGGATAATACTTGATCATAAAAATATACAGTACATCGCTAACCAGTCAATGGATTACTCATGCTGATATTAGGAAATCGGAAGGGGACTCTTGTTTTATGGTAGGTTGTTGTCATGGCAAGTATAAGACACACCATTTTTCCAAATACATGTCATTGTCCGTTAGATAAGACATGCATGTTATCTGAATGGCAGCACACTTTGCACGTTTTGTTATGAAAGTGCCCTTGACTTCAATGATGTAATTTTCAGTGTTTTTCACTATACCGGAATTGCCAGTTTACCAAGAACCAACTTGATCAGCCCCCACTGAAATTCACACCACTATCATTGAATGAATTTTAGGGAACTTGTTTGGAAGAAACAACATTTCGATCGCGACAAAAATTGTTTCCATGTCCCCTTTCGTTGGCAAAACCCCAACAAGAACGAATATTTTTGTTTCAGAGTCTTTTCCTTTCACGTGATTCGTGGCATAGGTACGGGCCGTCACGTGCAGTGACGTCAGTAGTATCCAGGGTCATTGAAACAGCTGGGGCATTCAGTCTAATTTTAAAATGCTGACACGCACCAAGAAATGTGGCACACAGACTGAGGGCTGCAGTCGTATGTTTTGCCACCGACTTTAACACAATAAAGACTTTTTGAATCGTTCTCAGTTGAACCGATAAACAGCAATTGGTCGATATGTTCAGCATAAGTATTTATACCGGTTATATTCATAAATACCCCTCCCCCTCCTCATAATTTTATTTAAAAGCCCTGGGATTGTTATGGTTGACCTGCTGCTGTCCTAACATCTCAAGCTGTATAAGGGGAGGAATGACTGTTTACTAACGGTTTTAAGTGCAACAAAAAATTACAGAGTTAATGTTTAATATAATAGAAGTAAGTTTTGAGATCTTTTTTTTTTGGCTTCTTTTCAGTAATTCCCGGTTTGGACCTTTCCTATACTGATGATACAAAGGCAAACGTGACTGTTTTGGATTTGAAAGAATTTTACGAGAAGGGACAGAGTCGGCGCAAAGCTAACTCGGAACAGAGATTACTAAAAGCTGATGTTAATCTGAAGGCAACGGCGCACAAACAATTTCAGGTAACTGAACTAACGTAAGCCCGCGCCAAACGAACGCTGAGTTGGCTGTCGAAGAGCGTTGGGTGTTGACACCGTGAGAGTCAGTGAGGCTGCAAGGGCTTTGGAGGCCAAACAAAAAAACCCGAGCTGTTTAAAGTCCTATCGATACACGTGCACGTTGCTGAGAACATGTGTTAGTTTCGGATGTCGAGAGTATGTTTCATTAAAACTCCGCTTGGGAACTAACACGTTCATTTTTAACCGTCGGGTATTCTAGTTTTATGGGAACACTTTTTGTAAGAGTAAAGGTACTGAACAATGCGTTTTAATACAAAAATAGCAAAAAACCGACGTCCTCACAGTGCCAATTATTAAAACACTTTATTATTCAACACATTGTGACAATGTCCAAATATGATCATAGCGAGCTCAAAATTTGTCGTGTGCACTCAACAGATATCCTGCGATATACGTCATATCGTTTGTCGCGGAGAAAAATGGCGGCTTTTCCAGCTTATCTCCAATACATTGTACTTTATTATCAATGTGTTGAATAATTAAACAATTTTCCTGCTCAATCTTGCGGAATATCTCACTCCTGATTTTAGCCAACTAGGCCTAAGGCCAAGTTGGCTATATCCGCGCGATTTCGGAGGATAATTGTTAAATATATGTTGAACACCAAACGAATGTCAGATAATCAGTTTTCATTTAAAATTCTTGTTAAACCTCCTTCAGTAACTTGACAAATTCACTACCCTCTCCACGCCCCTAAGAGCAGCACTGTGGATAGCAGTATTCGACAGCACTCATTTGAACTTGGACATGAGACGGTTGAGGCCACCAAAACGATGAAACTCAACCACAGAAACAGAAGCGTTAACTGAGTAACTTCTCAGGCTTGGTCATTTTACTTGAAGTGTGAACAGCGTCTTGTGTTTTTTGCAGGGTGTGTGTGCGTATGTGGAAAGATGTCCCGAGGCAGCGAGGATTCTTCAGGACACGAACGGTCGCGTTCCGTTGGAAGTTGTGTACAACAAAAAGGAACCATTGTCCTTGCACTTTTCTGTGAACCTTGATTCAGTTTACATGTCCCATAAGGGAATTAAAGTGTATGAACTTTCCCGTGTGAAAGGCGAAGAGAGGAATATTTTCCGTTTGATCGTTGTGCTCCATTTCTTTGATGGAACGACTAAAGAATTTACGAGCAAGCATTTTCAAGTGCTAAGCAAGAAGAACGCGAAGCCCGGTCAAGGTTTGTTTTGCGTTGTCATGGTTTGCAGCTTTTATTTTGCTGGCCCTTTCTCAGCTAACATGACGAAGAACTCTAGACTATTTTCTAATTGACAGCTTCCCAAAGACTAAAACAAACAAAACATTGGCACAGAGAGAGAACTTTCTTGGCAGTCAGGCCTCGCATGAAAAGTCAAACTACTGGCATTGTGGCCTTTAGCATGAAATTAAAACAAACTTGAAAGATATAACGGCTGATACGATCCCAGGGTGAACAGACAAATTAGCTATACAGCTATTCCGCAGTTCGTTGTCCACGAACGCGTCTCCGAGGAATGTGTGTAAATTGAACTACCCCCCTCCCCACTCCCCCTACCAACCGAAATTACTTGTTGGGACGGCAAACAAGGTACCAAATGTATAACTTACTTGTTAAAAATCCTTTTTGCCATTAAAATCAGATTGTGGGGCAGATGAAAGACAAATTAAGGCAACCAATAATTCCATTTTACTCTTCTTCTTTCTCAGATGAAGATTGCGGCAGTGACCACGGCTACTATGGCACTCCCAGTCCAGACCATAAGAGAAAGAGGCCTAAAAGTGAGTGTTAATGGGTGACATGATAGTTTATATCGTGATTCAAATGTGAAAGGGGTGACAGGTGATTTTAGGAATAGAGGGAAGAAAGGAGTATTGGGGGAGGGGAAGAGGGAGGGACGGAAGGGGGGAGGGAGGGGCGGAAGGGGGGAGGGAGGGGCGGAAGGAAGGGGGGGAGTTGTCAGGGGTGGACTTACACGTTTGTTTAAGTTCGTTTCTATCAGTGAGGAAAGGTGTGTTGCTTGAGTAATGAAAATAAATGTACCACTTTAGAGTTACGTTGGTGTTTCTTTTTTGTCACTGAACTGTATCGTTTGTTCTTTCAGTTGAAGAGACGAGCCCACTTGGTAGCGTGAGTAGTGACCTGAATAGCGACAGCAGTAAGTTATTCGTCCATTTGAAATGTATTTCAGTCACATAAATGTTTGTAAATAGATAGCCTGCGTAGCTGGCGGTTTTGTTTGGGAGCGCGCGAGCGAAGCCGCGAACTTGCGGCTTTGCCGCTCGCTTGCGCGCTCCCCAAAACAACCGCCAGCTACACAGGCTAGTAAATAGAAAACAATGCAAAGGGAAAGGGTGATGGTTGTATTTTGTAATACAGATCACGTAGAATAGGAGCCACTGAATCGCATTAGAGAGCACTTCTGCATAGCTTCCACTGAATAGATGCACAAGGTACGCTGTCGCTGAATGGTCTCCCTCCCTCATGGCCTTTAGTTGGATTGTGGAAGGAGGGTTACGTGGCGACCTAATTAATGGCTCAGTAGGAGACTACAAAAAGCAGTACTCAGTTGCTTTTTGTTCATATGATCTTAACGAGAAGCCTTCTGTGAAGGTGTGATTGTATTGGAGTTCGATTCAAACGACCATCTTTGATATTTTTTAGGTATCAATGCCTCCGAAGTTGTCACTGATCGCCTCGAGGCTAAATCTGCGGTCATCAATGAACTACAAGTTAACAAACCCATTGTTACGCCCAGAGGAGACATCGCTTATCACTTCCAACTGGAGAAGTCTGCCCACGACCTTCCTCTTGAAGAGGGTGACGTCATCGGGTTCTTTGGAGAGCCTTACGGGAAAAGCCACATTGAGAAGCTGACGCATTTTAATGCATCGAAAGCCAAGATGGCGGGCGTCATCAGTAGATCAGCATATCTCGAAGCCAAGACGCCTGCTGAAGGCGAAGCGAAAGGTAAAGAGAGAAACTTACGAGAAAGCAGTTACCGTATTTCCTCGGCGGAATAAGCGCCCACGCTCTAACGAGCGCCCTCCCCCGAATAAGCACCCACCCCCTCGAACAAAATAGCAAATAAGCGCCCACCTCGAATAAGCGCCTCACTTTCTTAAATATTTGAGATATAAGGAAACCTGTTTCTATTGTCACTTTATTTATAAACTTTTAAGCTTCAACTTCACTGGCATCAGTACATGTAGGAGAACAGTTTATGTTCCGTTAATTCTCTTCCAGTTATTTCTATCTCAATGTGCTTGCAGAATTCTTTTATGTGCATTAAAGTTACAGTTCGTTGAAAGAAAAACGTAATGAGCGCCCCTCTTTTAGGCCGAAATTTTAAATAAGCGCCCAGGCACTTATTCGAGGAAATACGGTACTTGTTTCATTCATCCTCCTCATGTAAGACAAAATTCAGAAACAGCAGTGTTGTGCTTCATGGCTTGTTAAGACAAGAAGCAAAATGTCTTGCTGCCGATAACTGAAGAGGATTTAACATGCCATTCAAATTCATCGATGTATGCCACCTCCTGTATTCTCCCTTGGGTAACTATCTACTTCTTATATACATCACTACGCAATGACCCACTCAGGTCTTTACAGTCACAGAAGGCTGATAATGAAAGCCGTCTTTCTCTTTTCAGCTACGAGTGATCTCGTCTGTGTGATCGGCATGGTCGATGTTAAAGTCCTCGGTCCAGTTGAAAACGGCGAGAGAATCTATGCTTCTCTGGAACATCCGGGAGTCGCCATACCTCAGGCCGCGTGACCGATGCTGTGTCCAGTGACGCGTTTTTGCTTGGCCAAACGCTTGCTGGCGTGGAAGCTAAGTCCGATGAAGTCAAACTGGTGCAGTCTTTCGTCTCAGTCATGTTGAGCATTACTTCCAGTCACGTGACACGTGCTGTGGGTGATTTGCGGGAGCATATGAAAGAGGACGTGAAAACGGAGGTGAAACAGATCAAGAAAAAATGTTTGAGAGGTAACTGAACTATTAGAGATTTCTTGCAACTTTTTTTCTCGTTAAACCACCATTTGACCGGTAATAAATTGGTAAAAATTTGATGGAGAAAATTTTATAACCGATGATCATTCGTTCTCTAAACTTTATATTTTCCATTGAGGCATGCGTAATGAAATGATAACTTGCGTTTTGCGTGGACTTCCTTGATTGTTTGTTGTAAGTGGTCAATTTTTGTCTCAATAACCCATTGTTTATTTTTTAACTTTTTCAGGTTTCCGCCTTTGGTTGCTTGCTGGCTTCATCTTGGCAGTGCTGCTAGGTGTTTTACTGTATCAGCTATTCGCCCCAGGCACTGCTCTTCGTTATTATAGATGCCATCAAGGCAGTATCGAAGACAGTGAAATGTGGTTCACATTCACAACTTTTGATAAGCAGGTATTCCCTCTTGAAGTTTTTAACATTTTCAGCCAAGATCAAACGTGACCAAGATTTCAGATTTTGATTGTGAATATATGTAAAACATAGTTACACGCTTACTTGATTTAGAAACCGATAAAACTCCAGATGTTTTGGTCTCCCAATCTCGAAGAGAGGCTTAACCTGATCTTTTTACGCTAGAAATTCCAGCCAAGTCGTTCCAATTTTTAACTTGGGCCTTCTTGAATGTGTAATTAAGAATTAACCAGTTTCAAAATTGCACGAGTACTCGTGCCTACGGCCTAATCTGCCCTTAGAACTTAGAATATAAATCGTGGCTGAGATCTCATGAACTAAAAGGTTTTTCATGTGTGTGTTGTTGTTGTTGTTTACGTATATTGATAAATTCTTTGTTTTCCAAAACAGATTCCTCGCGTTCATTGCATCGAGTTTACCTTCGAGAAACTGAAGGAGAAAATGAACTTGAAATTTGGCAAAATAAACATCACAGGTAACAGACGAAAAAGTAATAAATTATTAATATTATTTATTATGCAATATATCAAAAACTCGTGCTTCGTGTTTCATCAGGGGTTCCAAACACCGAGAGACAGATGAAAGCACGACGCCGAAGGTGGAGTGCTTTCATTGTTTGGAACCTCTGATGAAACACGAAGCACGAGTTTTTGATATGGCTTCTCAATCACGCATAAAAATACAATGCAAAATAGCAAATATATTGTCTGCCGGTATAATTAGCACCGATTGTTTTAAGGAACAGAAACGAATACATTCTTTTGCATTTTTCACAACTCGTTCCCTGCATACATTTTGTGTGAGTTGTTTGTTTCGCGTCAGCAGTCATTCCGGCAATGTAGCTGGCACATGATGGCGGAGATCAAGGACGGAGCGAGTCGTTAACGACGCCTAAAACTTTATCTGTGGACCACTTTACAGCTTATGAGGTCGTTCCTGCTTCTACAAAGTACAAAACAGATTGGCTTTGAACATTTTTAGACAATGGCAGCTGGAAAGGGAGACGAAAGTACCGATTTTAAATCATATTCTGGAGGTCTTTAACTGCAAAGAATGATTACTGTAATGCTGGAAGTTAATAAACATTTGTTCAAGTACTGCATTCTTTTGGAATTGATTTCCAGACACACGTGTTTGGATATCCTGTTTGGATATCTAATCACGCGTGTTTGGATCTGTTCCTTACAGGGTATCAAGGGGCATCCATGTGACCCAAATGAGGCCACACAATTGGTTAATTACATCATGCATTATTAATGAGTTTAAGAATTATTAATATTTCAGTTATCAGGAAGTCCTTTCATAAAGTGATTTACACAGGGTTCCTTACCAAAATAAATAAACTAAACAACAAAATCTCTTAAGTTACAATATATATAAATTCAATATAACCCCTCTATACTTTAACTACAAAACTGGCGGCAGACATAAGTTTCTTATGAGGATTTTCTCCTGTGGTTTAAAATGTCTATGTTATTAGTTAATGAGACAAAGATTTTGACAGATAAGAAGCTGATTGGCCGAGCAGGCCACTCCATGCCGATTGGTACAAACTACTAGCTCAGTGAACCCAGAAAGGACTCCATGCATTATATGTCATTTAAACCAGAAATTTTCTTTTGATTTTATTTTTCAGATGCACATTACTATCTGAATCTAGACCGATGTGCTTATGGGGGGATTCGACCCGTGGGTTCACCGTTGGATGGCAAAGAAATGGTTCGAGGAGCAGAAGTTGTGGCTGTGGATCATAACTGTACAAGCGTTTATTATCATTCGGAGGAATGGACGCCATATGAAAGCGACAGAGACATTATCTGCACCGCACACCCTTGACGACTGGAGAGATTTTTGTGGTTGCATGTATTTAAGGCGCGGAAATTCATCCGGGATGAGATTTTCCTCCACTGTGGCTCGTTGAACATGCCATCGTGGCTCCGTGATTTGACACTACAGCCGAAATGTGTAAAAGACACATCTTGTTCACAGCAGTATAACTCTTAGAGGACTCGGAAGTGAAGTTTAAACAGCAGTAACTGGAAGTTTAAACAGCTGTAATTGGCCATTGCAGCGGTACCGTTCAATATCTCTGACCTCATTCTCTCTTGCTGACGTACATTCATGACTTAACATACTAACCAAACTGAGGTAACTGCTGGGCCACGTTTGTTTGTATATATCGGTATCTGTTAGAGGTCGTTTACGTTCCTCGATAGTCGTTTGCTTATCTTGCATGATCCTATTAGCGTGGCAATGGCTGGGCCAAGTATGCTTCGCTTTTAGGACATTTTTAATGTTATCCACTGGCATTTTTTCCAAAGTTCGTTTGACCGAAGTCAACTGACCGTTTTCTTACTAGATAGTTGAATAGAACTTTGCTTTCTAAATTCAATAAATAAATAAACATATTTCAGTTCTTAAAATCAATTTTGATTAACTTACTTGACAAGGAATGGTTATAAAAAAATATATTGTAAATCTACCAAGCTGCCAAAAAAAAAGGTCATTTGCTATCCTTCCTTCAGGTACCGTCTCCCAGGTTATCACGTGATTGTTTTATTGTTAAGTCCCCTGGGCTCGACTGATCGGCGTCATTCAACTAATCCTGATTTACCACCAATCTTGAATTTATTTTTTGAAACTGGTCAGCAACGAATTTCCGTCAAATTGTTTGCTTTTTGTCTCTTGTTTTACCTTTAAATTACCGGAAAATTAAAATGGGGAAAGTAAATCCCTCGGTGGTACAGTGGGCTCAGCTGGTCAGAGGACTCGACCATTCCTGGATACTATGTTGACTAAGTTTATCAAAAAATCTGACTATTTATAAGTGGTAAATTCATCTGCCCTCAGGACTTAACTTGTTTTTATTCATAGGTAGTTTATTTACAAGTAAATGACGTGTTTTTTCTTACGCATCCAATACGAAACTTATTATACCCAAGGGACGATTAGTTAGAAAAGGTAGGATGCATAGTAAAGTAGCTGCCAGGAAAAACATATTAATGAACTGAAATTATTGATGAGGTCCAGTCAGATCACAGCATTGATTCATTTGGTTGCTTGGTAACCTCGCTGACTCGAAGAAGGCTCATCCGTGGGCGTAGATAACTATTTCTTAGACTGGAACAACGCGAATGAAATAGTAAGGTAGTAGGAAATAATTTAGTGCCAAGAAGGCTGGTCCTTCGAATGAATGTAAATGCATTTGTCAATATGTTGACTGAGAATTTATGATTGCTATTTGTTTTTTGTTGACTATGATGTATAAAAACAAGAGAGTTATTTAACCAAACACATTTAAATTTCACAATAAATTATTGAGAATATGACGCTTTTTACTCATATTGAAGAATAAAATTGTGTAATAAATTTGTTTCTGTTTGGCAGAGTGATCCCCTGAATCATTTGATCATAATCGAGAATTTCTTGTTAACGGAAGATCGATAGCTCAGTTATTAGTAGTCTGCGAGCCAGTCAATGCCGGAAGCAAATCGCCAAGCGCCGGCTACGTGAAATTGCTTCGTATTCTGATTGGTGCATTGTGTTGTTTGCGTCTGTTGTGATTGGTTACTGGTTACTGATTTTCTTCCTGTGGAATTCCACTTAGGCCACTCTCGGGTATAGAAGTGACGTTGGTGTATGAAAGAGTCCTAATTTGTGGACGCTAAAAGGCCCCACAAAAGTGGACAAACGCATAAAAAGCGGACGACAATTTGATAAATTGTCTGCGTAACAGTTTGCTTTCGTTCCGCCGAAGAGTTGACGTTCAATGCGTCAGCTCTCGAATCTCTTTACGGCGGCCAATCAGTTTACTCATTTTACTTCATAAGTTGGTTGACAAAACCAAGCCCCACCGACGAACTATTGTCGAACCTTTATCAAGCGGTCAACCCTATTAAGCGGGCAGTTACCAAAGTCCCGAAATTATTTCAAGCGGCCACCTCTATTAAGCGGCCGAGGCCACCCTTTGGTTATCCCGATGAGGGTTTTCTATTGTCTTTACCTCTGTTAAGCGGCCGAGGCCACCCTTTGGTCATCCCGATGAGGGTTTTCTATTGTCTTTACCTCTGTTAAGCGGCCGAGGCCACCCTTTGGTCATCCCGATGAGGGTTTTCTGTTGTCTTTACCTCTGTTAAGCGGCCAACCAAAATCAAATACTCCTAGTTTGGCTTTATTTTGGAAAAGGACATGGCAGATGAGAGTCCGAATTAGAAAGTGGCAACTGATAAAAACTTTCAGATTATTTTGTCTTGACGTGATTCCACGTTTACTAAGATTTTCTGGTAAAATAACCCAACGACGATTTTTGAATACAGCAGGTGAGGTTCAATTTGTGCAATAGTAGTCACAAGCCTCCTGCAAGTTTTTATTTGAATAATTTGACATTTCTACTAAGCCTCCTTTTAATTCCCGACGAACCCATATTAAGCGGCCACCTCAGTTCCACTTCCCCGAGGGTGGCCGCTTCTCTACTCTGCTCCGAGAGGTTTCTCTCCGGGTACTCCGGTTTTCCCCTCTCCCCAAAAACCAACATTTGATTTCATTTCATTTATTTAGAGTTGATTTGATTTAGTCTCCCCAATTAGTAGAGCATCTGTGCTGGGCTAAATACGTTTGAGACTTAAATAAAGTGATTATTATATTATTACTTGGGCTGCCCGCGCGTCTCGCGCGGCGCCCGGGTCTAAGATTACCGACGGTTCTTCTTTTTCGTCGAGTATCATCCACAAAGTGCACTTCCGGCGTTTCTGCGCAAGCGCTAACTATTTTTAACAGAGTGATGCCTGTTGTCACGTATCGGAAAATGTCGATTCACCTTGTGTCTTTTGAAGTCTGAACAAACAATATGTTAAGAGAAGTGTCTATGCGAATGATTGCAAGTTCAACGGCGAGAAGAAAGCTTTTAATATGAGTAAACTTAACTCCAGATGGACTGCCGTGTTTCCTCGTGTCTGCTTCAGTAGACTGCGAGTAGTCTCTAATTTTGGCGATGGATTGTGGGGCGGGCGAAAGACACGTGCGCGCGCGAAGTTGCGAGGAGACGCGACGCGAGGGGAGCGCCAAAAATTAGAGACTACAGACAAAGGAAGTTTGACCTTTCACGGCCGAGTGATTCGGAAGTATAAATCTCATATCAACAGCAAGAATGATACTTGTTGTCACGTATCGGAAAACGTCGATTCACCTTGTGTCTTTGAAGTCTGAACAACTAATATGTTAAGAGAAGTGTCTATACGAATGTTTGCAAGTTCAACAGCGAGAAGAAAGCTTTTAACATGACCAAAATTTAACTCCAGATGGACTGCCGTGTTCCCCGTATCCGCTCCATTGAGATGTACATTTTGTTGAATAACTCAAGTACGGGATATCACACACCCTGAGATTTTGTTTGACAGGTAGTTAATTTACTATTTTCCCACAATATCTCAATTTCTGGACTTTAATTTTTGAATGATAAGCGATTAGTTTTTACAAATGTACTAGCGGCTTGAAACTGTCCAGAAACGTTCCTTTCTTGTGTTTCAAATGACCCTGGATTGACGTATTTGTAAACAGTTTCACTCTGCTAATTAATTTTCTACTCACATTTCACCGAGACTCCATTCACATTTATGCGAAAAAATCCTACATCGTTCGATAAGCGTTTCCTTTCTCAAACAATTATCCATCGGAGCGAAAACAAGTGTGCTTAGTGTTTTTTTGGAATCAATACACTATTTTTATCACCTTGCATAATGATAAACCTCTGTGGCCTAAAGGTCATTGTTCCTGCCTGTGACGCAGCTAAACCGGGTTCGATGTCTTTTAGGGGTATATATCACGGGCTTTATTTTTTCTGTTTCTCTTTTTCTTGTTCTTTTAGAAATATTTTTTACAAGTGTTATAATTATTGTTCTCAATGGTTGAGCTGTATTTTAGAGGAATATATGTTGATAGGGGTCTAAAGAAATAGACTCCAACACAAGCTAAACACAATGCGTCCGATGTAAGAAAGACAGACTTCCAGTTAGGGATACAATACTGTTTTTTGCAAGCCCGAGTTTAGGCTAATTGTAGCCTCTTGTTATTATTATTTCTTAAGTGCTTCAGGCTTTTAATGTATTCAGAACGAACTTAAAGAAACAAGGGCACACTAAGCGAACCCTGGCCAAACGGGAAATGTCATCAAACATTGTTTGGTGTCCAATCATGTTGATGTTTGAAGCCCTAGCCAAACGTTACGGTTATCAAACAATGCCAAAGATGATTATACAAGACCAAACAAGGTTGCCAAACGGTATAATGTTTGGTCATCAAATATTTCCCGTTTGACCGGGGCTTTACATCTTGTTAATTAAACTGACTGACTGTCCAAAAGCGCTTGAATTGTCAAAAAAAAAAAAAGCCTTGAAACTTTGTCTCGTGAAATCTACAGCTATACCTCTTACTAACCGAGTTAGAGGTCCGTATTGTAAGTTACGGACCGAGTTTTTTCCTGTTGATTTATGGCCCAAGCGCGAAGCGCGCGGGCCATGAATTAATGGGAAAAAACGAGGATCCGTAACTTACAGTACGGACCGAGAAAACGAGGTTAGTAAGATATTTATTATATTTCTGAGGTTAATCCGGCGCGCGGGAAAGAAACGTTGTTGAAGTCAAGCGGGCCGTACTGTAGAATACGGCCCGCAAAATTGACCAATCACAGCGCGCGTACTAAGTGAGAGATATAATAATATAAATTAATGTTAAGACGGAATCCATCAGAAGTTCGAGTAACAAGTGGACAAAAACCTTGTACCAAGATTATTTTCATCGTATTGCAAACTCTCTACGACTGTTTTAAATATCTTCTCAAAAAAAAATCATTTCTAGCAACACCAAACGTCGAAAACGAATGTTGAAGTAATGTATGAAACCCTTAAAAGTACTGGTGAAATGAAACTGATGATGAAATTTTGCCTGTGTTTGCACAAGTTCTCTAACTTTGAAATTTATTTTCTCTCGTTCCCATGGGAAATTGTTTTCGGTGTTATTTCAGGCAATTACCTATGTATTTAGCTTTAAGAAAATGTAAAAATGACTGTAAAATATTTAAATTATTCTGGTACCAGATTTTTGTCCACTAAAACCTGAAATTGCTCGATTTTCTAGCGGGTTTCGTCTTAAATAAATTTACACAGTAACTAAAATCTTTAAATAACTACTGCTTTTTACATTAACACTGTTATACTACCGCAAAGGTTAAAATTGCCAACACCAACACCAACAATTACCACAGATCAATAAAAAGGATTGAAAAAATTACTCATCGGTCTCTGAAAGTTTTATAAACTTTTTAGGAACGAACGCCTATACATGCTTCTGATTCTTTGCATCCCTGTGGTAGTACGAACTAAGACCTTTGCCCTTGAGGGCAATCCAATATGGATAAGTATCTTAAACAGTTTACTAAATAATTCGAAAACACTCAGCTGAGCGTCCAGTGATAGCGCATTTGAGAGTTTCCCTTGTCTTGTCTTTGGTATAACAGTGATCCTGGATGATAGCGAACATGAGCGCAGAACATCAGACTGCGCTGTAAAATCATCACACACTGCAGACGCTAACCTCACAAACAAAAGGAATTGCTTAAGAAAAAGCGTCTCCTACATAACATGTGCTAACACATCGTAAATACGCTTGTCCTCCACGTCTTGAATAGCTTTGTTAGCCTTTGTCACGTGACTGTAGGGAAAATGGCTTAGTTGGGCTGTGAGCACTTGATGTTTACTGCACTGGTGTACTGTGTCCATTTGTGTATATCACACTCCACATAATATACCTTTGAGCAATTAGTGTTCACTGCGAAGAGTTCTGGTCCACGTATTTGAGGCTTATGATCCAGAAGTATTTTCTCAAAGTATGCACACCGCGCCAAATTTAGGTAATAACGCATCCCTGTGAAAGCAAGCGGGCGAACAATTTGCACTTGACAGGCAAGATGAAAATAAAAAAAATACAAGTTACAACTTTCAAAAAGTTATTCCCTTGTATATTGGGTGGAAAACTCATTTAACATTGATTACGGCTTGCTCTTCCTTCGGAAAAAACATTTGATGTTTTCCGGCTTCTCTTTTCTAGGAGCAGTTCCAAGCCTGAACAAGGGAACTTTGCCAAACATTTTTGTGAGAGTTTTCTTAATTACGGAACTCAGTAATAATGTCCCTACGCTGACGCGTATGCGTGACCTGTTCATTAGTCTGCAGCATAGTTTTTGCCAGTTTTTGCAGCAGAACTTTGCATCAAAACATTTCTTTACTGAGTGACAGCATTAGCTTGGACATTAGTCGAGAAAACTAAGGTATAAATCAAGTTGAAGTTAAGTTAGTCGCAGCTGTACCTGTGGCGTTGTACTTCTCACAGTCGTGAATATCGAGCTTCTCTGTTAGTTTTTCCCAGGTGAATTCAATCCCGTGTACTTTCGGATACTGCGGTAAAAAAGGCAGTTGGGCTATGATTAGCCTTTGATTCGTCATTTGGTCAAACGAACCCCAAATGGCCATTAGCTTCAGCAAATTGCCTTGTTCAGTTAAGCCGGTTACAGACGAGCAAGTTTTCCTTGACAAGTTTTGACTTGACAAACTTTATTTGCTGGTGTGTAAAGGCAAAATTGTCAAGTTTTTCCTTGACAAGTGCACTTGTTCAAAAACTAGCATGCTAGTTTTTGAACAAGTACACTTGTCAAGGAAAAACTTGACACATTGCAGAACTTGTTCGTCTGTACGGGTCGACAAGGAAAACTTGTCAAATAAAATGTTGTCCGCTGTGTAATTGAATTGCTGGCTACCGTGAATACTTGCCAAAGAAAACTTGTTCGCTCGTTCACACCAGCAAATAAAACTTGTGAAGGCAAAACTTGTCAAAGAAAATTTGTCGTTCATAAATATGAGCAAATAAAAATTGTCAATGACACTTGTCAAGGAAAACTTGCTCGTCTGTAACCGGCCTCCACTGTTTTTGTGGAATCCATCATGAGTTTGTGGGTAACTAAGAAGGGTTTTCAGTTGAGACGCAAAAAGCAACTGAACCCCGTTTGCTCTCATTCTATCGTTGACTAGGAAACTCGCGCCACTTCACAACTATCAAGAATTAGTACAATCATAAACCAATCGTGATTATTTTGCACGGGCTTTAGCACCCGCTGATTACCTCGATTACACTGTAACACGTACTCGCTTCGAGTCAGTCAGAATAGTTTACTTTTAGTTTTGTCAAACGCGATTGGCGGCAACTCACTGCTTTTGGTTTAACGGTCTTACGTGCCTTTAAGTGGTTTTTACTTGATTATCGAAAGTAATTCTTGTTTGCTTTACCTCACTCTGTGATTGCCTAGCAAAACTCGTGCCACTTTATCGACCATGCAAAGAGAAGCAAAACCACTGAAAACCAATCGTGATATGCACTAACGCATTTTCCCGCGCTTGGCACCGGTTACGTGTAATTACTCCGAATTATAATTGGCTCATTGCGTGCAGTGTTTGCGTCTCTTGTGGTTGCCACGGCATTCAACTGAAAATCGCTCTATCAAAAGAACTTTTGCAACGAATTTCATACCTCCCTCCAAACATCTAGCAACAGTTTTCTACCATTACAACTGATACATACTTGGTGATCACTGCTAACGAATTCAAAGTAGGCTGTGTGACCTTTGATGCTTCCTTTCTTGCACATCAGGTATTGGAACCAAGTGCCAGGTGCGAGTAACATGTACAAGATAGTAGTTAACACTGCAGCAATAATAAGCAACAGCACTAACTTCCACGTAAGTCCTGAAAACAGTGCAAATCTATTGAACAAATTGTGAATGAAAACATATCCAGAAACACATTTTAAATTAGCATAAATTTGAAGTCCTTCCTAATATCATTACGCAGGCCACAGTATTTTTAAATTAGTACCATGTCGATAGCTGAGTTAATCGTGTATCGGCCACCTGATTTAGTCACTTGCAGCCATCATTTCTTACCACGATGACTAACACCCTTTATGATAGTACCACGTTGCAGGCCCTTAGACAGGTTATTGCGTGGGGAGGCGTCGTAGGCGCGAGTTTCTAGTTGGGGGTCCGCCGGGTGGGCATGCTCCCTCGGAAAATGTTGAAAAATTTGGCCATTCAAGACTTAAGTTTGTGCGTTTTGAAGGACGTTACATGGAAAATCAGAAAGTCAAATCAAACGTAAAAACGTCAATACTCAAAATTTCTTGGTCGAAATGGATTTTGGGCTTAATCGTTGAGTAGAGTACCAAGCTCAAGCCTCCTTGATGAATGCTTCTGGGAAAACAAATCTACCACTTCGCATTAACGAGAGAGCCTTCTCTGAACAATGCTGGCTCTGTTGTAAATGTGGAACCGTCTTAGGGCACTTGCGCTCCATTCACATTCGCAGCTGGTGGCTGGAATTGTGCAACAAATCTTCAAGAGGACTTAAAGATTTGGGTGCAAATCCCTCAAGGCTTTTGAGGGAACGTGCCTGAAATACGATTTTTGTTTCACCTTTAAGCCATCTTGACCTGTCCTTTATCATGACATCCTCAAATTTCCCCTGCATTCTTTCCTGAAGATTGTGGATAGCGGTGGCAATCTGTCCCGACTGAATACCGAGTACTATTGACACGAAACACTGAACAAGATGAACTTTGTCTTGCACGTAGCAGGTTTTACTCTCCAGGGCTTGACCGAGTAGCACCGGTGTACAATCAGCCATCGGCCGTAATGGAATCTGGGTCTCTGGGACAGCCATTCCCGGCTTGTCTAAAGATACATAAACCCGCTCTCCATTCTGAACTGTTCCGACTACCTTCACTTTGACAAGACCAATAACGCAAACGGTCTCGGTGCTACCTGAAACGAGAAGCACAACTTAAAACCGAGTCTTAAGGAAGCTTGGTACCCTAGGAAACGTATGGAAATCATACGTTTTTTGCTAAAAGCGATTTGGGGGGTTGGGGGTGGGGGGATTTTGATCGAGGACTGGGTATTGTTATGCATGCATGTTGTCACATGACAGCTGGTCGCATGGCTATGCTCGGCTCATTTGAATTCACTCTCTGGTCGGTCGAATCATTTGCAGAATTTACCTTTGAATGTGCGGTCGAAATGGCCCTAAATTACTGTGTTTTGGGTCATTTGCTGGTGCCTGAGCTCATCATTGAGGGCCGAGAAGGCTTAAACCATGCCAATTTCATAGAACTGCTTATAGGCACCGAGACTGCAACAAACTTTGTTCAAACGCTCGCTTCAATCTGCTGACAGTTTGTTGTTCATGGACAACGGTCCTAAAAGCAAATGAGCCTTGTCTCACCAGGCTTCAATCTTCACTTGTGGAAGTTTCATTGAAAGTTGAAGGTGCCTGGAGAACTGTTGGTGCAGGATTGAAGCCTGGTCAGAGATTTATAAAAAAAAAAGATGTAAATTGTTTGCTGGGAGCCCCCAATTCCTGCTCAATGATATGTGGAATTTGCCAGGATGCAACAGGGTGAGAGTCTTGCTGTTTGGCTGCTTGGTTGAGGTTGCTGATAAAAAGGGAGCTGGCAGAGCTCTTGCTTGCCTTTTTTCTCGAAACGTCCTCTTTAATTTGGAAGCAGAAGAGCTGTTTTGTAATGTTTACTATTTGAATAAAGGATTTAGTTGAAAAAAGATTTGCCCAGACTGTTTAGGTTCATATCATAGATCAATACAGGAACCGCGCAGAGGGAGATTCTGTTAGCTTGAGACGATAGGGAATAAAAAGCAAGTAATACTAAAAAAATCGAAGTTACTTTTCTATTTAACGTTTAACCGAAAACTGATGATTCTTGTTTTAAAACCCGTATGTACGTTTCACCACACCGTGTTAATTTTAAATGCATTTCCAGCCATTTCAGAGGACTGCGCGGGCCCTGCAATACAGACATAATTTGTAAAAAAAAATGTTCTCGCCTCACTGACTAAGTGGTTTTGCTCATTTATTGTTACCGAGGAAGCACTATTAAAAACATCTGACAAATACTTGTTCTGTTTCCATGGCAACAAGACCCTCAAACATCATTATGTTTGATGCATGGCAACGAGTTGCATGATGGTAGTTTCTTCTGCATGAATTTGATTTTGGAGAAAAAAAAATCTAGGGTACCATACCACTTTAAATGGTCACACATGCCACTCCCCTCCCTCTACAGTACACTCTTCTATAAAAAATATTTATACGTTGCCTCATGCAAACGAAAAGTTTTTTTAAATTTACAAAGGTCATAAGTTCTATTAAAGTTTAGGTTGTCAAGGATGACAGTTTGAGTGAAGGGTTGATCATTTCAGCCTTAAAATCGAAAATAACAGGCATGGGAGAAAGAACTGATGAAACTATTATCTCTTGAGCGGTCCCGGCGGCCGCACTTCCTCCCAACACTGGCTTAATTCACCAGGACTTTACCTTTCTCAGCGTCACTGCTTGGAGCGTGTGCATACAGGAAAGCGGACCGGCTTATAACACCAGCCATCACAGCTCGCGGTGAATTTTCGTATGAAAGTTTCTCGATCTCTGTTTGTCCCGTTTTAGCATTCGTCAGAAAGGCAATCACATCACCCTCCTCGAGGTCAGGTCGTCTCCTCGCAGATTCTGTTAGCTTGAGATGATAGGCAATGTCTGCGTTCTTTGTCACGATCTTTTGCATGTTAAAAACTGTGAGATCTTCGATCTGAGCTCTCTGTGCTTCCAGGTAGTCCGTTACAACTGTTCAAGTTTAAAAGAGAAAGAAGTATTAAACTGATGCAACCAAACACCGAAGATTCGTAAAAGAAGACTAGAGTTCAGTGATCAAACCTGAGTGGTGTAGATCATTTATGCGAGCTGCTGGTGAACCATTTTACCAAAACGGGAACAAGTTTTTTTTAGCTACAAACCTGGCTTTCTTGCGCAGTTAAAACCTCTTAAATGTCTTAAATATGAGATCTATCCTGAACCATAGAAGAAAGATCTGCTGGCTTTAAGAAGTTAAATTCTGAAATTACGACTTGTTAACAGCCCTCTTGAAAGGCGCTGTGAGTTAAAAGGTTTCTTTATTAAACGCCCCCCTCCAGCGTTTTCGGGCCAGACTCTTTTTGACAAATCCATATTCTATCGGTTGTTGCTGGATTTTTCCCCAAACTTTCCCAGTGTATATAATCTCGATAAAAACGTTTTCCCTTTCAAAAACGAACATTGAACATAAGTTAAGAAACGTGCACCAAATTAATTCCATAAAATTCTCGAATTAGTACGCATGCATGATGGGAAAAATAGCGCGCGAAATATGAGACGGGGTGGCCGCAGTTGACACCTCACTGCGACTTGGCGACTTTGGCCTGCTTGTGGCTTTATAATGTATGGACATTTTACGGCAGTGAGAATATCTTTTACTCGAGGTTTCAATTCAAAACTCAAGAGTTAGGTAAGACAGCATGTGTCTATTAGACTAAGAACTGTTACGTTACTGACATTGATCCTGACTTTTCGCGACGCTTCTCGCAACTCTGCAACGAATGTGGGCTCCGTTTCGTGCAACTTGTCTCGCAACGGCGCAACAACAGTTTGCACGAAAAATTGCCTGTGCTAGAAAGTGCTTGTATTCTTTTAGTTGTTAATTTTTTTTCCCGAAGACATTGATTAACCTGACAAGTGTGTGATAAAAAATGAAACTGGTGCATTCCACCTGTAAAACTACACAGTTGGCTTGCTCTGTGTTATGTTCGTCCGGGTTTATTGGAGAGACCCTATCCTCTTGCCCTCCTCTTCTGGACAGTGATAGAGTAATACAACAGGGAGAACTGACTGTTCATGCAAGCTTGATAGAAATGTCATCAAAAGAAAAATATACTCAGCATCAGTCGTCTTTCATGCACAAGGCACATGCATAACTGTGAAACATTGATTATTACTCCCCCTTTGAATGGGAGGTCCCTGGTGGTAAACTCATTCAACATAATATTTATTATACTTTCAGGAAGGACAAAATTTTACAGGAGGTACCGTATCTCCTCGAATAAAAGCCACGGGCTATTATTGTTTTTCCGCACCAAAAGGGGGCGATTATTCGAAGGAAGGCAATTATTTGAGGGAGGCGATTATTTCAAATATTGCTCACTGGCAGTGATTCCCTAAATATTTTGTTTTATTATCCCATGAAATCAAAAAATAATCACATCAAATAACTGAACACAGGCTTTTTAAGTGTTCCAAATTTGGTTCCTTGATTAATTTTCAGTGTCAATTTTCAACGAAAGCTTGTTTGTTGCCCAAGGTGTCAATTTTTAACTTGACAGGGAGGGGATAAAAGAAAGAGAAGATGGCGAGAGGGGTGGGGGGAAGGCGATTATTCTAGGGAGGCGATTATTGTAAATATTTCCATCAAAAGACTAATCGAGGGACGGCTATTATTCGAGGAAATACGGTACATGTACTAGTGCTAGTCTCCTACGCAGCTGTTCTTTATCTTGTCATGCGACACTCCTTGCCACTTAGTGGAGACTTGGCTGTGTAGGAGACTATCCTAGTGCAAGCTGGCTTTTTCAAGGTGTTTCCAATTTATTTCCATTTCCTTCCCTAGTAAATAGTTTCCTGAAGTGTTTGTCCTGATCTCTATGATACATGCTTAGTGTTACTGACTCCATCTTAGGATTTGAAAGTTGAAATGGTTAGATTCTAACCATTTCAACTTTCAAATCCTCCACAAGCATTAATTAATGAAAATTTGGAGCATATTTATAGGAATCTTTGTTATTATCCAAACATGTGATCCACAGAGCAACACAGCCTTGACAATAGATTTAAAGTTTGGCACGTGTGTTGTGATTTTCCTCAGTTTGCTGTGCCTTGTTTGGAGGTTGGACACAATCTAGGGTCAGCAAACCCACCCTCCAAAACTCTGTTTGCTTTGACAATCTCAATCTATTCCTCTGGCACCATATGGATGCCAATGTTTTGAGTAAGGCTGTGGAAATTCTAATTTTGCCATAATAAGTTTTGTTGAGATCACAAGTTATTGACAGACTCTTTGATCAAATGACTATAATTAATGGAAGATGGGAACTTTCAACTCAGGTTCTAATAAATCTGAAATACTATCCCTTACCAAACCAACATATATGTCAACTATCTGTAATTATCTGTAACACATCTGTGACAGCACTGCAATTATCTGCAGTAGGTGTTCCCATATCTGTAAAATATCTGTAGGTAATTTACAGATATTTTGCAGATACGTAAGAGTTCCCTTGAAATATCTGTTAACTATCTGCAGTGCCATGCATGCATGATGGATCTTTATTGTTGTGCAGGTTTGATGTAGAATAAATATTTTATTAAGTTTAAAGGACAAATTCAATTTCTTGTCATAAATTGAAACCAGTATAAATTATTAAATTTCCAACATTTTCATTCAATTAATTATAATTTAGGGAAAAGAAATAAACTGGCTTTGTAGATATTAGAGCATTTATTTGCACTGTAACCTTTTTGTTCATAGCTCACAAAACACTCACTGAATGTCCGTAGCACTTTGAGCAAAATATTTCATCCACTGCTTTCACTGGCAAACTTACACATTTTGTTGGCTGATACTGTCGTAAATGGAAACTCCTTCAAAAGTTCCTCTATACACTGTTTTGTTTCCAAAGATGAAAGATTGATGAAGAGAAATGGTGAAGAAGCAACAATTAAGTGAAGTGATTTTGCTCATTTTCGGATTTGACTGTTACAGTGGTTTTTCTTTCACTTCGACCACTTTAAGTTGATAAGACCACAAAAAAACTTTTCCTTTCGCCGTTGAGTACTTATATAAACCGTGTGTTTCTTCAGAGAACCTCTTGCTTTCCCAATATTTATCCATTGCAAGACCGCCTGGAACACTTCAGTCCGCCATGTTGAATTTGAACAAGCTAGTTCCCAGGAAGGCCGTGAAGTCATTAACACATGCGCAACTCGACTTGAACGTCACATGGCATGCGTAAACAATGGGAAAGTGTGATTTTACGTTCTCGCGCGTGGGCTGGAACAGTTACAGAGAAGTTTTATGGACTTGGCTGCGCTATACTGCTAAAATGTTCGATTCCCCAGGATTTTGCGACTAAAACACATCAGTTGAGGTGAAGAAAACAGACAGACATATAGTTCGTAAGCCACAGTCTAGAGAGCAAGGTTAGATGTTGAAATGCATTGTTAATTTGGATTACAGATTTCTCAATTCACATCATACATGTATATCGCTTGTCCTAAGTTCGAATTTTTCATCTCTGATACTTTTACTTCTTTTTTGTACCTTTGCCCCATCGTTCTTTAGTTCTGAAGTGTTAAAGTTCTAGAATTATATTGACTGATCATTTGAGCATCACTGAAATTAAAAAGTTAACTTGGCGTAGAATTTATTCGAAAAATGGCACACCTTATCCACCATAGAAAGAGTGTTCTCTCAGAGTTCACATACTTTGAAGCATTCTTTGACTTTTTTTGACTAAATCAAAACCTTGAGAGTCCTTGTGAAGCTTTAGAAGATTGGTTTAAGTCGTGCTGCTCAGCACTGTAAGAATGATAGTGTTCCAAATGTAGTCAACTTGTTAGAAGCACTTTAGCAATAAAAAGTACAATAAATTATTGTTGTGACTGAGGTTAAATGTGTGTTTTCATTTCTAACCCAAGGGTTTTGGCAAGTACCTGTCCCTAGTTCACTAACCTTGCACCAGGAAGGGCAGCCCCCAAAACAGCTGATGGTCATAAAATGGCCAGTGGCCAGCCTCGATCTACATATATGCAGCATACATTATTTTGACAGATCTGCATCATTTGGCTTTGTTCTATATCTGTCACATATCTGTAACAGATATGGAAATGAGGCCAAATTCCTATCTGTCACAGATATGTTACAGATAGTTTTTTCCAGATATTTGACAGATATGCTACAGAACTACCATATATATATGCAGCATATCTGTCAGTTCAGTAAGGGATGGCTCTCACAGCATGCATTTGTTCCCTTGTTTCTTTTGACAGTGGGTTTTTTAATAACAACATAACTTACTCTTTCCTTCTGTCTGTGTTGTTGATCCACCTGGTGTACTTTGATTCATACCTGCAAAAAGGAAGCAATGACTGGAAGTGAGTACAAGACCATCTAGACATAATTATGATAGTCATAAAGATAATAACAATGAAAATGACAATGCTGATGATGATGATGATGATTGTGATTATGATAACTGCCCTGAACGTTGTGACTCAGATGCATAGGAATGCAGTTTGAAAGTTGTCTACATTAAATGTTTTTTAGAAATTAGTGGCAATAGAATCTTTGATTGTGAATTAGGACATGAATAAATAAGCTTGTAAAGAAACTCCAGGTTTCCCTGAATTTTATTCAACAGGTCAGGGATGCCTTTTACCATATCATATTCCACTAGGTTACACATAGATGGTTTCATGACCTGATAGTCATCGAGTTATAAAATAAAGATGTCAGGCCTGTTTACATGGAGGGAGCCGGGTGCCCTGGCTAACTGGGCTACCCAGCTAGTAGGGTTAAACGATAGCCTGCCTTTACATGCAACCCACCTAAGTGGGATATTCAGTGGGCTATGTTTTGAGTCATTGCTAAGCACAAACAAGATGGTGGACAGAAGAAACATTTTGACAATAGGTTTAATTTTCTTATTGCTTGTTCTGCTAGCGGCCCTTTTAAGTGTATAGGGTTGTTCTTTTGCACTCTACTAATTGAGCGTAGTCACCAGAGGCAATTAACATTAAAATCTACCCTGGAATGTAATGTTGCTTTCGTGGTCTTCTCACCTTAGCTAGCCAGGTAACCCGACATGAACTGTTTACATAGCAAAAAGCTAGCGTGCCTAGAAGGGTACTGCCCTGGGCAAGTAGACAGGGTGCCCTGAGAAGGTGGGTTACAGTAATTACCCTGTCTAGCATGTAAACGCTTCAATGCATTTCTAAAGAAACATTTGAAATGTTGGCTCTCCCAAGTGTAGCTTGGTTAGCCAGGTAACTTGTTTAGGTGGGGCACCCTCCCTCTATGTAAACAGGCCCTTAGAAAAGCATGCCTGTTGACCCCTTCAAAATAATCTCATTGACTCCCTGACTTTGAAAGCTATCCGGAACACTGTTTATTCCTAAGACGAGCTTTCAAGTGCATGGTCTTCCAGGTCAAGGTACCTGTGGGTTGTGGGTATTAACGTGACAGGAGGAGGTTGATGTGTGGACTTTGATTTACATGTACCTGGTAAGACCAGGGCACAAAGTTATTGAATTTTTATACCCACAAGTTGATAATTGATGCACAGTGCTTCCTACAGTAGGTACTTGAAATGGAGGTTTTTTAAGTCATTGTGTTGGAAATAAAGTTCAGCTGTTTGAAATGTTTTTTGTGCTTATAAATTGTAAATTACTTTCAAAACATTCTGAAACATGCAATTTTTCATGTATACATGTACAATTTTAGCTGAGCTCACTCATTCCCAACTTGGGAATCCCAAGTCTATTACCGGTATTTAGTTTTGAACATTTACAGTACATGCTGGTTCATTCATTTAAAGTTTGCCCTTTAATACATAATGCTCAGCTGTAGAAAAAGTGAACAAAAATGTGGAATTTATGTGGGATTAATTTTGCCGAGTCAAAATGCCTAGCAGTGAACGTTAGTAAAAAATAATTAAGAAAAAGAACAATTATTTGAAAATTAATTGTGGTCTTTATATATGTTGTGGTTCAATTTTTATTTTCCTTTGTTTTGCACTCATTATCCTACATGTACATTACCATACACAAAGACAAAAATAATAAAATAAAAATTGAACCAAGGATAAGTCTGAACTAAAACGTATATAATGTATCACCTTTTGATAACTCAGTTGGTGATGGCTTTAAAGTACATTGTACCAGTTTCTTCATGGAAATCCACATCTAAGACAATTATTAATTAACTCTCTTGTCATTTTGTTTTGGAATAACTTTAATTACATGTAGTTTGGCCTGGCAAACCAAATATCTCTACATCCCAATAAAAATGTTTGGATGTTTAAATTGTTTATATTAAAAATGGTAACACTTGGGTAGTGTGTAAGGGTACCGTATGGAAACGTTTTGAGTGGAAGGTGTGTGACACTCTTTCATCATGTGTAATATTAAGAGCTCGATGAAATATTAAACGTTGCATGATAAAGTGTGCATAAATTGATTTAAGGTACAGTGTAATTAAAAATAAAATGCTTAAGGTATTCCACAAATTAACATACCTGAATATGGTGAGGTTTCAGGGGTGTCAGGAAAACTTGCAGTTGCACTGGTATAAGAGCATGAAGAACCTACAATGACCAAATAAATGCAATTTGATCATGAAGGGGTTCTAGCTGGTAAGAGGAAATGCAGTCAGTTGACACAACCTTTTTACTTTACTGTTTCCAGTTCTTGTCTTTTGACAGGATTAAGCTAGAGAATGCTTCAAATCTTGTGGCTAAGGTAAATTATGTCCAATTGATTGAAATACCTTTAAATTTGTTTGAATACAATGACATTCATTTTGATGTAGTGGTTGAATTTTTCATACCTGACTCTTGTCGTTTTCTTTTACTTGTATTAAATGGGACTTTGCTTGTTCCTGAAGAAGATTTTTCAGTATCATAAGTGATTGTTACATGTATGTTGCTATAAAGGGATTCTGTTGTGCTATGTAGTTCTTATTGTCCGTTTTAGTCATAACGTGACTGGAGGATGTTTGGGCATTATAATCATTATCAATGTGATGCTGATAATTTCTCAGACATGATTCCAGCGTTAATCAAAATGTTTTTGCATACATGTTATTTTTACAAATAATTATCCTAAGACATTACAATGGCTTTTCAATTAATAATGAGCCATATCTGAATCTGAACTGAAACATCTTTTCTCTACTAATGTCTTACCTCCATGTTTGGAATTGATTTATTCTACACTGTCCAGTGTATGTGTCATAGTTCAATTTTATCCTTGGTTCAATTTTTATTTTCTTTTGCTCTTGTGTATGGTAAGGTATGATAATGAGTACAAAACAAAGGAAACCAAAAGTTGAACCAGGAATAACATTGAACCACAACATATGCACTTCAAGTGTAAATAATGTCCATACCTCCTGTACTGAAGAATTGATTGTAACTGAATATAAGATAGTTAATTAAGGGTCTTATTAAAACACCAAAGTTAAAAAATATATATTAAATAAATATGTGGCTTAATTGGAATATACATACAAAAGGGGCATGGAGGACAGCATGTATACTGTACATTGTACTTATATAATTTCTGTAACAATACTAGCACAATTAAGCTTAATCTAGTATTAATGAATGTGGATTGGTTAAAGAGGCAAATAAAATTATAATGTGTTGTTCAGAGAAAATCCTTCCACCTTCCACCGAAGGATTTTATCAGTATATTGACCCCCTGACCTCCCCTTCTCAGAAAATTCCACTGAAGTTTCATATTTGAATCCTCCAATGTCTATTTGTAAGAGTATGGGTGATTTGTATGTGCAAAATATATCCTGTTGCATTTAGTTTTTTCAGTCAATTATATACTGTGAAACCAAAGTACCTGTTGTTTGTTCTGGCTTGGCTGCCTTTGGTTTTGTTCTTATTCGGAATCCTTGTGATTTAAAGGTTGCTTTATAACCATCTATAAGTTCCACAATCATGACTAGTTGCCATACATTCCGTTCTTCTACATCATTTTTGTCAAGTGCATAAACCAAATCTCCAGTGCTTGTCTTGTAAACAGAATCCAAGTCAACCGAGAAATGTACTGCATGCAATTCATATTTCTTTATGTCAACTTTTAGCTCCACTGGTCCTGTATTCACAAAATTTCAAATCACAATGAGAGGCATTATAACAAGGTTATATTTAATCATGAATGTTGTCAGTAATACTCTTATAACAGTATAAAAAAGGGGGTCAGGGGTTTGGCAATCTGATCGAAAGGCAGGTGGTAGGTAATACTCTTATAACAGTATAAAAATGAACCTGGAAATTACTTTGAATGTTGGATTGTGATGTCATGTCATGCAGTGACATGCAATGTTATGTCATATTGTTTAGTAAGGCGTTATGGAGTAAAGGGTCATAGGGCAGCAAGAGGTGCAGACTTATATAAAACAAATCTCTTGAGATGGCTTTTGGACTCTTACTAGACTTATTAGAAACTTACAATAGCGGGCTCTTGCTGTCAAAATACAAGAAACAGCCATTTTACTATTAGAAGACAGTTGAATGGTTGAAATGTTTAATATTGTTAATTACTTGCAGTTGGTATTAAATGCACATGCTTATTCATGTTTTAAAAGCAAAAGGATCTAGCTCAACATTGATCCCATCCACTCATAAGGAAATGCAATGCTGAGAATTAAATGTATACTCACCAACAAGTAATCTCTCAGTGACTTTCTGCACTGCCTCAGGAGTGCGTTGTACAATTGCCGTAATCTTTCCCACTTGGCATGATGTCCAAGCAACTCCATTAACTTTTCCTTGAGCTATGCGCTGTTCAGAGCTTGGTAACTTCTTATGTTGAAATTTGTCATAGACATCTTTTAAGTCATAGAACTCAACTTGAATTTCTGGTTTCCCTGGCAATAGGGGTTCATACATTATATGTGCTCAGTTTGAATTTAGTTTAATGTTTTTACATGTATTTGTTATTATCCTTTGTTTTAATCTTTTCTTCCTTGTTGACTGCTTACCATACCCAGGAAGAAAGAGTTCACATGGCAGAAGGCATTTGGAGACAAATATTATTTGGTGTAAGAAGTTTGTTAATTACATGTATTATCAGTTATGGTTCCATAATCAATCACTCACTTAATTGTGTTACTAAATTAAGTAACCCTGTGAGCATTCAACCAATGGGTCGACATTTGGACGGTTATTAAGTTATTCAATGAAGGAATGAACAAATGGTTGAATCAGTCAACCACTCTGCAAGCAAATTAAGCAAGCTGAGGCAACATCTTGTAGAGGTGAATTACGTCATAAAGAGTGACAATAAGTTTTAGAAAACAATGACTTTCAATTTAACAGACATGACTTTCAGCAGAAACATCCGTCTTCTTCAGTGCAAATGTCACAGGATGACCAGGATGGAGATGTAAATGATAATGAGTTAATGTACTGGTAATTTACTAGCTATGTTATAACATTAGTAGCTCACTGAAATTTTAGATGTTTTTATGGTCCAGATCTCCCTGCACAGGTGGCTGTTTGGGCATTACATTTCTTGTGGACAAGTCTGCAGGCTAATACTTGGTTTTATTTTAGGTGGCTAATTCAAGGCACAAGGCACTCTTAAATTGACAGTTTTGGTCTTAAATACATGGAGCTTTAAAATGTAGCCTATTATTTACTTTAGTTAGAGATCCAGGTTGTGGCTTTTCCTGAGTTTAAGTTCTCTGCTGTTACAATTAGCAAGATTTGCCTATTTTTGTGGCATTGGGATATGTTTTGAAGGAATCCATGTGTTTGCCCAGTTATATTTCTGACTGAGGCTTGACCCTTGCATTTAGAGTGAATTGTCTTAATCATTCAATTCCCAAATGTTACTTTTTGTAAGCTGAAAACAATAGTCTGCAGGAATTCAGATAAATGTTAATTTTTTCCAGCCTAGAAATTTGACTTAGTACTATACAGACTCACTGGCTGCATGATTAAAGGAGTATAGTAGATGTATGATTTAATTTCTATCATGTTTTGATATATACAGTATACAGTGTACCTAACCCTCTTAATTAAACAGCTACTCTGTCAAAATAGGGTGGATCAAGCTTTAACCTGCTATATAGAATGTGCACATTTAAAGGTCCTGGCCCCTTTTTAGGAATTGTGCAGTAGAATTGACAGTGGAAATATTTACATGTAGGACATGATGTAAATGTCTTAAAAGTGGAGTTCTTGATAACAGTGGGAATTTTACAGAAATATTATTAAGATGGGTACAGTTTGCATTCCTGTTTGAAACAATGTTGATAATGAAAATAAGTTTTAAAAAGCTAAAATGAAATAAAACAATTTGTTACTTGCTTACTGACTTACTAACTTAATATATTAATAAATTATAATTAATTAAAATTTCTTGACCTTGTTTTTTTCTGGAAGGCTTAGAAAATAAATGACCTAATTTCTTTTAAATAAAAGGATTGTACTTGACAAAAAGCATTGTTAATAAGTGAGCAAGTTCAGGCTTACTTAGGGTGTTGGAACCAGTGTGTTTCTAGTTTATATCATCAAAGTACATTTCAGTTACATGCAAACTACAAGCAGAAGGGAAGTAAAGTTCATTTTATGTCTCAGTAGCTGAAAAATGCTGTCATAATTTCAAGCTAATTAGAATTTGGTTACAGTGTGTTGCTCATTCGTGCAACTGATCCAACTGAAGGTAACTTCATTTATCAATTTTTGAAGGTAGTTTGGAATAAATTTTTGTTCCTTATTGGTTGGAATTGTGAAATTGATGAATTTGAAAAAGATTTATGATATTTTGTTTTATTTCAGGTAAGTTACTTTAGACATGTAAATCACACAAATGAAATCTGATACATAAATGTAAATCTGACACCCCCCCTGCTTTAAAATCTGTTTTGGTTCTTGGAGTTTCTGTTTACATGGGGTTAATTCGCTGAAAGAAATGTCACTTTAATCCGCTCGCATAACGTAAAGTAAATGATGTCACTAAAAGGACGCAGCATCATCCTCAGAATGTGCAGTACATAAACATCAGAGACTTGAAACATACCCGGCGCCATCCATTGCATTTAAAATTCAATTTTGTGGCCAGTAATTTGATAACGATGACGATAAAATTTAAAATAGATGCAATCCTGTTCGTGACATTGATGGACAAACGTTATCATGGACATCCCATCGTAGATCAGAATGAATTGGTTTAAATGAAGTCGTATTGGAGACTATTGTTGCCCCTGAAGGTCTTTTTACATTTCTTTGGGTTTCATTTTAAAAGCGATAGGGTTTAACGTAAATAAGCTACATACATAAAATTATGAGAATTACATTGTTACTTTACCTATTTCTTTGCCAAGTACTGCTTCTATGTCCTCAAATTGCTGATCAAGATCATCATACCCATTGCCAGCCATAGTTCACTACCGACCCCTCATAAAAAGCTTCCTTTGCTTCCTCGTGTTTAATATCGGGGATATGGGATCCTAATTTCCTTGAAGTACCAGACCACTATTCAGTACTTCCGCTTCAGAAAAACTTCGCTATTTTACGTGAATTTGGCGATTAAAACAACATATAGAACGAGAGAGTGACAGTGAAATAAAATGCACCCTTACACAAGGACGCAACGCTGAAAGTGCAAGATAATCGTTTGTCTTGTGATTCATAAAGGGAAAGCCCCCTTTCCACACCCATCTATTTATCTTTGACATCTTCCGTAATTCTTTTCAATTTCCTAGAACCCATGTCCTTGACGGCCACGATGGTCATACCAGTGTTTCCGGTTTAATCACATAAAACAGACGAACAATACATGTTCATGTCGAGTTTAAAAGCAAATATAAAATGAACACAACGAACACTTGCCTATTTTTACACCATCAGAGTAGTGCTGATGACAGGCACTTAACCATCAGTTTACCAGCTCCTGACATCATTGTGAGTGTTTTCTCGGAAAAAGGGAACTTCTGATGTGTGTATGATAATCTAGAGTTCATAATCATGTCATAATAGATGGTCGAAGGTTGTTTTAAAGAATGAAGACATGAAATCGACTTCGCAAACCAAAAGCCTTTACGCGAGTAAAGATAGATGGTCGAAGGTTGTTTCAAATTTGATGTCCTTTATAATGTGAGAATGGAGACATGGAAACGACTTCCCAAGCCAGTAGCCTTTATCTTTGCTGCTTAACTCTTTTAATACGGACCCTTAGGGCCTCTTCATATGAGCCCGGTTGACCGGGCTAGCCCGGTTCCCGAGATCTCGCGTTACCACTAAATGCTTTGTAAAAATTTCTACGTGTTCATATGAGAGGGCGGGCCAGCCCGGGTACCGAGATCTCGGTAACAGGGCTGGAATTTTTTCCATGTGAACACTCCATCCCGGTTACCGGGATGAAAATGATGCAATGCATTTTCGTCAGTAGAACGGAGAGTATTTGATTTTGACTTCTTTTTTCTTGTATTTATAGTTCGGAATAATTTCGTTTGATAGTAACAGTAAAGATAAAGGATTTTGAGGTTTCTAAAACCGAAAAAAGCGAAAAATTCTCACCAGACGTGTTCGTTAAATTTCATGCGTGAATGGACGCGTCACCACTTTTCATCACGGTAACCGGCCTGTAATTTCCCAAGTGAACAGATGATAAAATTCATCCCGCTCACCGAGCCAGCCCGGTCAACCGGGCTCATGTGAAGACGCCCTTAAACGGTGGTCCTCTGAGACCGCGGCGTTAACTTTCCCAAATCCCGGAAAAATCCTGGACTATGGCAATCTTGTACCCAGAGTCCTCGGGCTATTTGGTCAGCGGGTGGACGCCCGGAGAGACTCTGTGATAATGGACCGCCATTTTCCCAGAAAATCTGGGGTAAAACAATGGAAGCCGTTACGGGCCAGCCAATCAAAAAAATGATTTTTTTCCCATTATCCCAGAGTCTCTCCAGGCGACTAACCGCTGGCCAAAGAGCCTGAGGACTCTGGGTACGAAATTGGGACTATGGTTGAAATGAACCATTGTTATTGCCAAATGCCAGGAGCCCATGAACTGCAAATGCTCAGTTGCCCGTAAACTGACAAAGAAACCAATTTTCATTGAATATGACCGATTATTCTGCTGTAAAACCAAAAAACGGCCCAGTGGATACGTGTTCTGTATAAATGATACATCCAGCTGTGTAATGAATCATGGTTTTATGACCGGCCTATTTCCATTAGGTAGAGGAGTTAGACAAGGCGACCCACTTTCCCTTTACCTCTTTATATTAGCACTTGAGATCTTAGCTATGAGAATGAGAGAGGATAGGGATATACAGGGTCTTCAAATTGGCGAGGAAACGATCAAGCTTTCTCTATTTGTAGATGACATGACATGTGTTATAAAACTGAGATCATGTTTCGTATACCGCTTTGCTTTTACGAGTCTAAGAGAGTGCGCTGGTTTAAAGGTTAATGAGGAAAAAACAGAAATCACAGCCTTAGGGAACAATATGTTGCATGAAGCAGATAAAGTAAAGCGCCATGCATTAATATTTGACATCGGAATGGGTGGACTCAAGATGCTGGACATCGAATCTATGATCAGTGCAAAACGAGTAACATGTTTAAAGAAATTTTTGGATGACTTCTCAAGTCCTTGGAAAATAATTCTAGACAAGCTTCTTTCACCAATCGGAGAACGTTTTGTCTTAAATTGTAATTTTGACACTTCTAAATTGAAAATTAACTTGCCAGTGTATTACTGACGGAGTGCCTTGATGCGTGGTCTTCTTTAAACGGGAAAACGCCTAGTTGTTATCGGGAAATCATTATTGAGATTATTTAGGAATAACAAGTTTCTTTGTTATGACAAAAACTCCATGTATAGAAGTGACATATTCAATTTTATTTTATATAATAAGGTGAATAGTTCGCGCGTTGTGATTGGTTCTTAGCTATGATCTATTAGAGGACAGATGCACAGATTACGTCATCACTGCAACTATTTTTCCAGAAATGTGAAAATAAACAAGTTTTTCGCTTGCATTTGGTTTCTTTATTATATAAAACAAATAGATTCCATGTTGCCGTGCGTCTGTTCAGTAATAGATCACAGAAGACGTCAAAATGTGGTAAAAACATCAGT
>JAEMWC010000051.1:1130000-1142500 GCA_016490735.1 Pachyseris speciosa | reverse complement strand
CCAGGTATTTGAATACTCCTTCCTGGTCCAACTCTTGTATTTCTGTGTCATCATCTATTACCATGTTTCCATTTGAGGCCAGCTTACCTTTCTTGAAAATGGCTGTGGCACATTTCTCAAGTCCAAATTCCATACCAATATCATCACTGAATTGTTTCACTATCTTCAGTTCTCCAACTTGTTCTTGCTCGTTCTTGCTATACATTTTTAGATCATCCATATAAAACAGATTGCTGATTGGAGCACTTGTATTTAAGATCTTGTAACCATACCCAGATGTAGCCAGCTCTGATGTTAAAGGCACAAGGGCTAGACAAAATAGCAGAGGAGAGAATTATTATTATTATTATTATTATTATTATTATTATTATTATTAACGATTGTAATGATTTCATTTGCTTCATTTGTGATTCAATAAAAATTAGTTAGAAAAAAAGGGAAAAAAAAAACGGCCTCGGACAACACCAAAACATACGCAACTTTGTCTTGAAGTTTTTTTTAAATTTCTCATGGAAATAAAAGTCTACATTGGCAGCAAACTTCGACTCCACTTCTTGCAATCTGTTGATTGTTCCACATTTTTCTGCTCACTTCTTTCGCGCGATGTGGATAACGCTATTTGATTTCAGCTCCTCTCACTGTAATTTTCGCGTTTGCCGTGACCTAAAGGAAGCGGCTAGGAACACAACTTCACTTCGCGAATCGCCAAAGCTCAATATAATAATAATAATAATAATAATAATAATAATAATAATAAATAATAATAATAATAATAATAATAATAATAATAATAAGCACCATTCTATGAATAAGTAGTTGGTCTTTACAACCATAGCTTCCGCGTCTACAGCCTTTCTGTTCATCTGGTAATAAGTCGTTGTGTTCAAGGAAAGTATATGTTCTTTCTGCCAAGATGGATGTCAAGATCTTAAACATTCAAATGAAGAATGATCATCGCAGTTGTGAACGCAATTTATGCAATTGCGAAAAGAAGCCTGAAAAAAATTCAGGACTTCAACGGGGTTTGAACCCGTGACCTCGCGATTACCGGTGCGATGCTCTAACCAACTGAGCTATGAAGCCACTGACGTTGGGAGCAGGTCAATTGTGGGTTCATATGTTCCCGTGAAAGAAATGAGTGTGAATGACATATGAAATGAATCATATATGAACTGCGGATATGAAATCAAATGAAGAATGATCATCGCAGTTGTGAACGCAATTTATGCAATTGCGAAAAGAAGCCTGAAAAAAATTCAGGACTTCAACCCCGTTGAAGTCCTGAATTTTTTTTTTCAGGCTTCTTTTCGCAATTGCATAAATTGCGTTCACAACTGCGATGATCATTCTTCATTTGATTTCATATCCGCAGTTCATATATGATTCATTTCATATGTCATTCACACTCATTTCTTTCACGGGAACAAAGGAACCCACAATTGACCTGCTCCCAACGTCAGTGGCTTCATAGCTCAGTTGGTTAGAGCATCGCACCGGTAATCGCGAGGTCACGGGTTCAAACCCCGTTGAAGTCCTGAATTTTTTTCAGGCTTCTTTTCGCAATTGCATAAATTGCGTTCACAACTGCGATGATCATTCTTCATTTGATTTCATATCCGCAGTTCATATATGATTCATTTCATATGTCATTCACACATCTTAAACATTGTTGGTAAGCAGGTGATGGGCCGGTAGTTTTTGGGGTTCTTAGTGTCTTCCGACTTGGGCAGTAGGTGGGTAATTCCCTCAGTTAGCCATGTAGGGCAATTGCGTGGATTTTTTACGGCTTCCTTGTAACCCTTACCAAGATCATCATGGAGAGCATGTAGACTTTTTTATCCAGAAGTTGGTAATTCCATCTATTCCAGGGGATTTCAGTTGCTTGATTTCTTGATGGCCGCAGTAGTTTCGTCAATGGTGATATCTTCCCAATCGTGGCCTTCCAGGTCCTTAAAGCATCTGCCTGTTTCTGGATCCAGGTTGCATTCTCATTGTGAGCTTTGTCTTCCTCCCAGATGTTTTTCCAGAATTTCTCAACCTCCTCAATAGGTGGGGGCTCATTCACGTCAATTGTTTTCTTCCCTTGCTCACGATAGAAGGTCTTTGCATTTTCTTTGAAAATTTTATTCTGTCTGAAGAAGGCACTTCTTTTTTCAAATCGCCTTAGCCTGGATCTTCTGTTTGAGTATTTCTTTAGCGATCTGTATATCTTCTTTGTTCTTGATCTTTAGCTTTCGTTCTAGTTTTTCCTTTTTCCAATGTTTGATCTGCGCACCTTTCTCAACTTCACTAAGTATGGAGAGGTCTTTTCTTAGTTCGTTGATTTCCTTTCGTATTTTGTCATTCCAATGTGTTTGTTTCTTTCTTTCTCGGTGTTTAAGCGGTCTTTTTCCTAGTTTTTCTGTGATGGTTGTCGCAGTTGCGTATATAAGTTGGTTAATTTGATCCAGATTGAGAGGAGTGGCGATCTCTTGTTTAATCTCAGCTATGGCCTCATTTGCATGCTTAAGTAGGGTTGTGGCTCGGTGATCAATCTTGATCTTTGGTAGTGGCAGCCTCTCGTTAACAGGAGATTCTTTTATAATTTCCCATTTCTGCAGTATCTGGGTTTTCATTTCACATGTTTCCCTGCAGTGTGGTATTTCCGGTTCTAGCGACTGGTGGTGAGCAGGGTTTTCATTAGAGATTCTTTCATCATCGGCTCGTCTTTGAGTGTCTGTGTGTGCAGGTCTCAGGTTAGTTGATTCCTCAGTAGTCGAGTTTGCCTGTTTCATTCTCTCTCGGATGGTTTCGAGTTCCACATCAGTCAACCTTTTATTTTTGATGATTTCCCTTCTACACTCACCTACACTTGAACATCTGCAGGGAATACAATGTGGACACTGTAGACAAATGGTATGAACACGAACCAAAAACAGTGGTAGAAAAAGATAATATCACTATCCTGTATGACATGCCCATCCACACAGACAGAGCAATAACAGCAAATCGCCCAGACATTGTGATCAAGAATAAGCAGGAAAACAAGTGCACTTTAATTGACGTGGCCATACCATCGGACAAAAACACTTCCATTAAAGTATCAGAGAAACTGTCTAAATACAAAGATCTGGAGATAGAAATAGCCCGTATGTGGCAGATGAGAACAGTGGTAATCCCTTTTGTCGTAAGTGCCCTTAGAGTTATTAGGAAAGGCACTGAAAAACAGTTGCGCGAAATCCCAGGCAACAATAACCCACATGAAATCCAGAAAACAGTACTTCTGGGAACAGCACACATTCTGAGAAAGGTCCTCTCAATCAAGCAAATTGAACAAACACTCCTCTAGTGCCTTAGAACCATGGTTTGGTTCTGGCCCTAGAAGGTAAATGAGGACAAATAATAATAATAATAATAATAATAATAATAATAATAATAATAATAATAATAATAATGGTTTATTAACAGTGTATCCATAAATACATGGCTCTTCACCTGTTAAAACTTAATGTAAGATTACAATTCGATATAAAAGACAAAACTTTCTAAAGCTAAAAATTACAATTTGATATAAAAGACGAAATTTCCTAAAGCTAAAAATACGCATATAAAAGCTACTATTAGAATGTGCTTTCTGAATTCCCTGTAGAAGATTTTGAAATCGCTACAAATTCTTAGGTTGGAACAGGTTTGAACAGGCTGGCAGACATGTCCTGGAAAGTTCCACATTCTAAAGGAATTACAAGTCTAGTTGCCGGCGGCCCACTTCTTGTGAAATTGCTTCTCACCTCTGTTTTCTTCCAGAGGATTGCCTCTGCCCACCAACCCAGCTTTATGATGCCAGACAGGGTCTTCTAAGTTGAAAAATGCCTCGAATAGCACACTTATAAATCAAATACCTTCCGAATTGTTAGCTGCAGTTGATCGCTTAAAGCCAGCGACAGCTGGCGTGACAAGCGTGACAGGAAAGACAGAGCCTTCGGTCTTGTGGACCAGCAAAATCTCGATGGTAACCCCTTATATCGAATAATGACATCGAACTGACTTCCATCCCTCGGGAATTACCAAAAAAGAGGTCAAAAACAGCGGACAAGAATGAGTTAATGCAGACATCTTGTTATTGCGGACAGTTTTCTTGGTCCAGGTGCCAGCATACCCTTGCCCTATTCATTACAGACACCTTTCAGTATACCCAAGTATTCTGTGCACTCAGAGGTGTACACAGGAATGGGTTTTGGCTGTACATCTCTGACTGATTGAATATGGTTGACACAATAAAATCTGCTGCACTGGGGGTTGTATTGAAATGGGCTGGGCTCGCCATGTGTTCAGTCAACCCTCCCTAAAGTTTACAAGTCACATAATTGAGGAATGTGACTTAGTGACTTCATTGATTGACTCCATACAATATAGGACACAAGGAGTTCTGATGATTATGTTTTTGTTTTACCGTAGTGGTGAAGGTGATGAAAAGAAAAGGCCAGTGATGGCTGAAAGATTCTAGCAGTTTCTAAATCATTTTGCAGTATTTTAAAGTTATTAAGAATGATGGTTTTTACTGGGTTATTATGAGGGTGAAATGTGAGGGTGAATGGAATTCTGTTATTCTTTTCCTTTTGTGACGTCTGTAGTGCTGACTGTTGATCAAATTGCTGGGCGCGGTGATGGCCCGATTCTGATTCCTTATCCTGTGGTTCAACCACCACTGATTTCATTCAAACGCGACAAAAATATAGGTAACTTTCTAGTCAGAAGCGCATTCAAAACAACTGAGCAACCTGGCACCTTTAAATGCCCCCACTTGTCCTTTCATTCAAAACACTAAAAACATTTCGGGCCCTAAGCGATCTTTTAAGATCAATGATCGTTTCACGTGTGCCTCCGCAAATGTTATCTATTGCATAACCTGACTGTACATTATGCAAAAAATTATATATCGGCGAAACAGGAAGACGACTAGGAGACCGATTCCGAGAACATCTAAGTGATGTTGAGAAAGATGGCAAAGATGCATCCAAACTAGTCGCTTGGTATTTTAATCTCCCTAGCCATTCCAAACAGCACATGTCGATCTCCGGCCTTTCCCTACATCAAGGTACCACGGAAAGCCGTAAAAATCTCAAGCTTAGTGGTTAGAGCGTCCGTCTAGATCGCGGAGGGTCGTGAGTTCAAATCCCATCTGGAACTCGGATTTTTTTCGAGCTTCTATTTGGGGTTCACATTCAATTAATTTAATCCTGTTTTTCACGCTACCATGTTACCACCAATAGCGTAGCTCCATATTCTGTATATAAACCATACACAACCCACAATTCCTCGATTCGCTCCGTCGAAGGGCTAACGCTCGAAACGTCAGCTTTTTGAATCCCTGCATGGTGGTCATTTTACATTATCAACTCCGTTGATAAACCAAATTTTCGTGTTTCACTCCCCCACCGACGCAGCACCACAGTTTCTTTAGAAACTAACCCCCTTTGTTCAAAGAGTAGCCTGCGTGGCAGGCCCTAGAAACGGTTAACGCATTTTTTGGCCCAAGATTAATATATAAGTTAGAGACATCTCGCTATATAACGATACAAATAAAAATAGCAGCACACAGGAAGCTTGGGTTTGTATATTGCTTCGTTTGAGCAATACAAACTACTGGAAGATAACACTCTTCCCGAAACCCGTAGGTAAACCTTCTGGCAAATCTTTCCTTTCGAGTAATTTATTCGCCGCCTTTTTCTGCTCGTCAAGCTAAACTCGACCCGATACGAAACAAAAAATTCCCTTTCTCCAGGACTCAACCGTCTAAAACCGAATGCAAATATGCCACTCTGCTTCACCTAGCTGAAACAGTGCAGAAAGACCCAGAAATATTTTGCTGGCTTTTGACTTTAGCAGGTAAATGTTTGTTCGTGTCAAAGCTTCGCACTTGTAATACTAGGTGATAAGGAAATACCATCAGTCTTTTTCCTTTGACCATGACATTGGCTTCGGCAACGTGGCAGCGTGGCCATGCGGTTAGGGCGCTGGACCTGCAATGCGGAAGTCCCGGATTCAAGTCCCGCTCTGGCGGCTAGTTGGAGAGGGTCACACTTGTAAATAACCAACTGGTTTGCTTCCCACCAGTTGGGTTTCTTAACCCTGTTATGTTTATTTCAATTATTTATTTTAAGTTATTTAAGTGGAATGCTCTCGGGACAAATTAAATGTCTCAGTTAGGCGACCGGCTGCTGTTTATAACTACGAAAAACAGGCTGCTTGTTTGGGAGTATTATACATGACTTGCCAAAAAATTCGGACGTTTAATGTTCGATCACTTTTTATCTCATTTCGGACCGACGTCGAAGTAAATTTACGCCCATACAAAACAGGAATTATACTGAAAACAAAAGCTGCGAAAATGATAGTTTTACTGCACCCTCAAGGTTTTACTGTTACACCGACGAGAAAATAACCCAAATTCTATCAAGTCGTTAACTCAAGCAGCAGCGTTTCAACTAGAGTTCCCACCATAAAGGAAAGTAAGGGTCTTGGATCTCAAAGTAGCTTAATGATCTGCGATAATATCTCCAAAAGTATGTTCTGGTTCTAGTTTCTTAGAGACTTAGCCAGGTTGGCATGCTTACGGTAAAACTGTCTGGCCAAAGCCAACGAAAGGTCAAAGATTCGGTATTGCCAGTTAGAAAGAGATGCAGACGCACTTCTTGTTGATCAGTACGCTGTCTCCTGGATGATGAAAAGCAAAGAAAAACTTGTAGCCGACGTTGTTGGCCATGTTCCACAAGAAATATCACGTTTTGGGTACTTTTTTCTTCATCACCTGTTCTGAAATCAAATGGTGTGGCAATTTCTGACCCCAATTGAAGGCAGATGTCCTGAATGCACACTACACCAGTGATTTAACAACTGAGAACCCTATGTCACTATCATTAGGACACAGCGATATTCCCGATAAACCAGAGATGTGATTGACCTTTAATGGTGTCACAAACCTCCTTGAGAAGGTACATCCAACTAAAGCCACGGGCCCTCACCTTATAACCGCGCGTATCCTGAAGGGGGCGGCGTCAGCCATAGCACCGTTCTTGACTCTAAAATTTCAGCAGTCAATTAATACAGGCACTGTCCCAATAGATTGGACAATTGCAAACATCACAGCAATATTCAAGAAAGGGTCTAGGCTAGATGCAGCAAACTATGGTCCAGTGTCATCAACAAAAATTACTTGCAAAATTCTAGAGCACATAATATTCCATCATATTATGAATCACTTGGACGAGCATAACATCTTAGTGGACATGGCTTTCAGATACGGAATCGATCTTGTGAGACTCAGCTGATAAATACCCTACATTTAGCCAGATCAGCCAACTACGGGTACCGAACAGACCTGTGTATACTAGACTTTTCCAAGGCTTTCGATAGTGTTGCACACAGACGTCTTCTCAAACTTGACTATTACGGTATTCGCGGACAGGCCTTAGATTAACCTCCTTCGCAGCCGTTGTTTGTGTCGGTCCTATTGTCTCTCCCCACCAACGTGTGCTAAACCGAGCAGGATATTCCATTCCCATTGCGTCTGAGTATTCAGTCAGGAGAGAGAATAGAACCGACACAAACAACGGCTGCGAAGAAGGCTATGGGAACTTAACCACCGAAATTTCAAAGCCGGTCAGGAATGGAATGTCCGGCTTGGTTCAGCAGACTTTGGTGGGGAGGGAGAATCGAACCGACAAAAACAACGGCTGCGAAGGAGGCTAACCTTGGATTGGCTACCCTATGTAAACGACATGGGTAGCAACATATCATCACACCTAAAACTGTTTGCTGATGACACACTTGTATGCAGTAATACACAACCAGGCAGACGCACTTAGTCTACAGAGTGATTTGGATAAACTTGTAGCTTGGTCTCTAATCTGGCAAATGACCTTTCATCCCTCCAAGTGCCATGTGTTGCGAATCAATAAATCCAGGAACCCTATTACTCACCAATATACCGTTTTGAACCAAGCCCTAGAAGAGGGTGGTAAAGGGTATTTTCGTGAGCCGTGAATTACCTTTTTAATTTCCCGTGAAATGTGAAATGGCCGTTTTTTTCCTCGTGAAATGTGATTTTGGTAATAACCGTGATCCGTGATTTTTTATTATAATTATCCGTTAAATGAGAATCGGGTATTTAATTCACTGTGAACTGTGATTTTGTTTCATGTTTCTTTAATTTTGAGAGAAATGGCAACAATAGATGCCATATGGTACAGTTCGGTACAAACTATATTGCATTCCATTGCAATCTGAAACGTCATTCTTGACCCAGGGCCGTGATTGCCATGGGAACCTGTCTGGGATAGCTTTGCTCGTCAATGGAAACCGCCTCTGAAGGTCGCGAGATTCTACCAAATGTAACTGTTTTGATGAGTTACATGGCAGACAGTAACAAGAAATCCTTAATCCACAAGGAGAAGGCCCGTTTTCCAATGTTTGCCACGTTAAATCATGAGCCCCAAAATTAAACAATAACTGCAAGCACATCCTTAACTTATATCCTGTGTGCATTTGTTTGTTTGTGGGTGTTTTTTCGCTGTTCACACCCTAATTAAAACTTGCATTGTACTGTAAACACGTAGTAAAAACTATGGTCTTTCACCAATCTCGTTACAATCCGTGATGAAGTCTGTGTGATCAGAGGTAACCGGTCGAATAGCAAAAATGTGAGCAAAAGCTGTGGCTGTTTGCTGCTCACCAGTTTTTATTTTAAAAAGTACATCAGACAAGGGAGTGCTTTGACTGTAGTTCTTCTTCTGACCAAAGTAAGGGACTGAATGTTTTATCATGTGGGAGGGTGGGCTGGAGTAATTTGGGGGAGGGACACCGAAAAACAAAATCATCGTTAGGGGGAGGGACATCCATTTATCAACAGCATTTTTACTCTCAGTTCAAACATCTCGTTATAGGTTCGTGAGTTTCCTTTACTGTACAGTTTCGAATGAATAAATTTTCGAAAACAATGAAAAATAGGCAAAAGGAAACTTACAACGTTTTTTTGGGGGAGGGGTGGCCGTCCTTTTTACTCTGACTATATGTGAAGGGCCATGCTTTATTTCCAAGATATAAGTGGAGGGCCAAGGGTATCCTATTTAACTATTGCAAAGTTACTCCAGCCTACCTCCACCCCGCCCCCAGCCACCCCCACATTACGTACACTCCCTAATAAAATCGCTTTTTTTTCTCATGAAACGTGAAGTCATGTATTTTCCTTCGGAAGTTAGCGAGAGCATGCATGCCTTCATGCTAACACATTTTGTGTTAGTGTTAGCGCGTGGAGTCTCCTGAGACTCCAGTTGAGTATATTAAGGAGTGTATTGCTTGATATATTCACTCGGCGGTGCTTTAGTTCACATTCTCGGTTTATTTTATTGCAACGATATGCCCTCGAGCCCAAAATCTCCACAAAGCCAGAAGACTTTGGAGACGGAGGAAGTTTTCGAGCGGTTTAAATCCTACCTAGATCAAATGGTCGAAAGCCTTGCATCAAGTTTAGTCTCCCAAGCAACCAGCGGAACTCAGAAGTTAGAAAGAACGGCTGAAGCGTGAAAGTTGAAATTCCAAGGCAACAAAGACCAGTTCCTTTTTAACTCCGAACTACAAGGGACTCTGGACGATACCGCCAATCTCCTGGCAGCGCGGGACGTCGAGAAAGCCGGCGAGAAGGTGGAAGAATTGAAGAAAAGTCTACGCCATCGCCAAAAGATTATCAAGCTTGCTGATAACAGCGAGGCCGGTTGGCTGGCTGTTAAAGAATACCAAACCGAGGGGCTTGCGAGCGACTCAAAGGACGAGAAGGGGATCAAAAAAGCGCAAGAAAGAGCGCTAAAGCAGAAGAAACAAAATGCCTTTAAAAGAACCGAGAAAGCCAAGAATTCGTCTAACGCTCCTAGTTCTCGCTCTGGCGACGATAGGATGCTTTTTCGAGGTATGCTCATTGCCCTTTCTTTGATTTTCAGCGTGGCAGGCAAGTGCTCTCACTCTGCCTGCCTTATAGTTCGTGTCTTTTTCTATGCGTCAGCGTTCTGGAGAAGGAAAATATTTTTCCTTCGGACGAACGTAGTGAGGGAGTAGGAAACCCATTTGAAATGTGAAATGTGAAACGGCCGTTTTATTTCCCGTGAAGTGGTTGACCATCAGGCATACTTAGGGATCATCATTACTAGTGAAGAACGAAGCCAAGAAGACTCAAGGCGTTATCAAAAGGAACCTTCACTCCTGCCCTGAAAGGATCAGGCCCAGGCATATATTTCGGCTGTCAGACACACATTGGAATATGCGTGTACATCGTGGGACCTGTCATGTTTATTTAACTAACGCAACAACACTAGTTAACATGGCCGCTCTCACTCGACAAGGAGCACATGGAAAATCACGTGAGCGGAAGTACGATTACAATATGTGACACCTTCCCACAGAAAGAAACTAAAACCTAGGGAGATAAGGACTTTAAAGTATAATCACTTCACAATGTCCGCTTTGAAAATGGACACCTAGCCAATTCACTCTAATATGAACATAGGCAGAATATTTACAAATCAAGCCTATCAGGAAGCTTGACAGTTCGACCACTCCTTGTGGTCAGCAGTCTCTTCTCAGGAGACATGTTGGCGGTGGGACGTTCTGGGGATGTACGGACCTCCTCTGGGTCACTAGGTAATTCAAACCTAATGGGTGAGGGAGCTGCTGCGCCTGATGTAGTGGCTTCCTCGTCACTCTCCACTGATGGACTGGACTTAGCTCCTTTAAGTAGATGTCTCCTGTTCCTTCGCAATGTGACGCCTGACTCGGTTTGCACCACATAGGATCGAGGGGTAGGCCAAACATTGCTGACGACAGCAGGAACCCAAGATCCATTATCTCTCACCCTGACATCATCTTCTATCTCCAGTCCCTTTAATGACTTTGCTTGACGATCGTAATAATACTTCTGCTTTTGCTGAGCTGCCAGTAGTCTTTCACGTGCACCCAAAGCCACCCGAGGTTGAAGAAGCTCTGCTGTGGTCGGTAATTTAGACTTCAGTCTCCGACGGTTTAACATCTGTGCGGGCGAAAGGCCAATACCTGTGACAGGGGTATTCCGGTGTTCTAACAATGCAATGTAAGGGTCCTCCGCTTTCCTCAACAGTTGTTTGATAGTCCCTGTGGTCTTCTCACTCATTCCATTAGATTGAGGATAACGAGGACTGGAATTGGTAATCTTAAAACCCCAGGGGGATGCAAAATTTTGCAGTTCACGGCTTGCAAACGGCATATTGTCCGCCACCAATTCGTCAGGTAGCGCAAAAATTGACTTTAAATGAGTTATGACTAAGGTGGCTGTCTTGGTTGGGAGCAGACTGATTTCAGGAAATTTGGAGTAGTAATCCACAACACACAGGAAATTGTGCCCTTTAAAATCAAACAAGTCGGCTCCAAGTTTTTGCCACGGACGAGTAGGGACTTCGTGCGGGATAAAAGGCTGCTTCTGATTATTTCTACGCCACTCAGCACACTTACTACAGCGGGTCACTGTATCCTCAATGTCTCTGGCCATACCTGGCCAGTACATCACTTCACGGGCACGGGCTTTGCTCTTCTCTATCCCTTGATGACTCTCATGTACCAAATTCAGCATTTCTTTCCGTAAAACGGCCGGGACTATCAGTTTCTCTCCTAGAAACATAAGGCCCTCTGCTTCATGCACTTGATCTCTGACATTCCAGTAGTGACGAACTCTCTCTGGAACTGTTCTTCTGATGGCCAGCCAGACTACGCTAATTGTTGCAACATAACCAGGCAATCATCCTCTGCAGTGTAAATTGACCACCGTACAGGGATTCGATTAGCTGACGTTTCGAGCGTTAGCCCTTCGTCGGAGCGAATCGAGGAATTGTGGGTTGTGTATGGTTTACTCCCCCACCGACGCAGCACCACAGTTTCTTTAGAAACTAATCCCCTTTATCCTCTGCAGTGGCTATTTGAATCTGTGACTTAGAGGCTGCACTCATGGGCAAATTCTTCATAAGGCTATGCACCAAGACTTCCATGTCAGACTGAAGATCTTCATCAACAGACTCACTCATCAGATAAGCACGGGATAAGGCATCTGGGACAGAAATTTTAGGTCCAGGCCTGTATGTAATATGTAAGGAATACCTCTGAAGTCTTAACAGCATCCTCTGAAGCCTTGGTGATACCTGGTTAAGATTCTTCTTTGTGAGTGTTTCCAAGGGCTTATGATCTGTAACTACCTTCACTGGTTGACCATAGACATACTGATTGAACTTTTCACACGCGAAAACTATCGCCATAAGATCTTTCTCAATTTGGGCGTAGTTTTTCTCGAACACCGTCAACGATCGCGACTCATAAGCCACTGGGTGACCCTCTTGAAGCAAACAAGCTCCCAGCCCATCTTTTGTTGCGTCAGTTTCAATCACCACCTCTTTGTGGACATCAAAAAGCTTCAAAACAGGTGCACAGGTTAGCAAACGCTTGATTTCTTG
>JAEMWC010000051.1:1077500-1125000 GCA_016490735.1 Pachyseris speciosa | reverse complement strand
GAAAATGTCGATTCATCTTGTGGCTTTTGAAGTCTGAACAAACAATATGTTAAGAGAAGTGTCTATGCGAATGTTTGCAAGTTCAACGGCGAGAAGAAAGCTTTTAACATGAGTTAACTTAATGGCTGATGGGCTGCTTCAGGAGATTGCGAGTAGTCTCTAATTTTGGCGACGGATTTTGGGGCCACGTGCGCGCGCGAAGTTGCGAGGAGACGCGACGCGAGGGGAGCGCCAAAAATTAGAGACTACAGACAAAGGGAGTTTGACCTTTCCCGGCCGAGTGATTCGGAAGTGTAAATCTCATATCAACAGCAAGAATGATGCCTGTTGTCACGTATTGGAAAACGTCGATTCACCTTGTGTCATTGAAGTCTGAACAACTAATATGTTAAGAGAAGTGTCTATACGAATGTTTGCAAGTTCAACAGCGAGAAGAAAGCTTTTAACATGACCAAAATTTAACTCCAGATGGATTGCCGCCGTGTTCCCCGTATCGGGTGTCTGGAGAACTCAGACCTAGAAAACTCAGACCTCAGACCTAGAAAACTCAGCCCCCCCCCCCCCCAAGTCTGGAAAACTCAGACCCCCTCAAAACTATACAAATTTTCAAAGTCAAATAAACGTGGACAAAATAAATTATCGCCGTTCAGTGCGCTGAAATGTTACACCGTCTATTTATCGCAGATAACAAACACTTCACGTTATTATAATCGGCTCCGGAGCACGAGACCTAGAATACTCAGACCCCCCCCCCCTCCCCCAAACTGGAAAACTCAGACCCCCTCACAACTATACAAATTTTCAAAGTGAAATAAACGTGGGCAAAATGAATTATCGCCGTTTATGAGGGGTTTGAGTTTTTACAGTTTGGGGGGGTGGGTCTGAGTTTTCTAGGTCTTGTGCTTCGGAGCCGATTATAATAACATGAGACGACAAAGGAGAAGTGTTTGTAAACAGTTTCACTCTGCTAATTAATTTTCTACTCACATTTCACCGAGACGTACTCCATTAACGTTTATGCGAAAAAATCCTACATCGTTCGATAAGCGTTTCCTTTCTTAAACAATTATCCATCGAAGCGAAAACAAGTGTGCTTAGTTTTTTTTTTGGAATCAATACACTATTTTTATCACCTTGCAAAAGGATAAACCTCTGTGGCCTAAAGGTCACTGTTCTTGCCTGTGACACAGCTAACCCGGGTTTGATGTCTTTTAGCTTTTTTAGTGGTATATATCACGGGCTTTATTTTTCTGTTTCTCTTTTTCTTGTTCTTTTAGAAATATTTTTTACAAGTGTTATAATTACTGTTCTCAATGGTTGAGCTGTATTTTAGAGGAATAAATGTTGATAGGGGTCTAAAGAAATAGACTCCAACACAAGCTAAACACAATGCGTCCGATGTAAGAAAGACAGACTTCCCTCTATTCTTTTGTTTAGCACTAAGTTAGGGATACAATACTGTTTTTTACAAGCCCGGGTTTAGGCTAATTGTAGCCTCTTGTCTCAGTTTACCGCTGTCACCATGTCATGTTTATTTAACTAACGCAACAACACTACGCTCTCACTCGACAAGGGGCACATGGAAAATCACGGGACCGGAAGTACGATTACAATATGTGACAGGACCCTTATCAGAAATACCAAACAGACCTTCTCGAGCACGTTCGGAGGCGAACTCCTCGTGTTGTAACAAGAACCTACTCGAGCGAAGAAGGATGTGTCACTCAAGCATTGAACCGGCTCAACTGGCCATCAATACAACACAAGAGACCTGCAACCAGACTATGCATACTCTCTAGACATCCCTTAACCGACAGGCAGAAGTGACTATTTCAACCTATATATAGTTCAACACCAGACCTTTCTCCGTACCTCTCGCTCCCATCCCTTCAAGTTTATCCCACTACAAGCATCATGTGATGCGTACAAGTTTAGTTTCTGGCTGAGGACAATAATTGATTGGAACAACTTACCCGCTGAGATAATAGCTATGAGAGGTGATCTCCGCCAAAAAATTGTTTCAAATTGTGTTATGCAGAATCTCCAGTTTTTCGTACTGGCAATCAAATTCTTCTCTAAAGAGATTGGAACAGAAATTGAGACACCACAAAAGAAATTGAAGCAACAGAACAGAATTTAAGACACGAGAAGTGAAATAAAGACGCTAAAACAGGAATTGAAGTAACAGAACTGAAATTACGAAACAATTAACAACCGATCCAATTTCTGTTCTGTTGCTTCAATTTCTATTCTGATGGGGGTGTGGCTCAAATGGGGAACCGAGCAGAACCTGGGTAAGAACTAGTTCTTCATATATGTTCGATGATCTTCCCGCGAAATGAAAGTTTATTCCGATCAGATGGCCGCTGATGAGAATGTATTTCGGAGACGTATTCTAGATGTTTTGGGAGACGTATTGAGAGATCTACAGGCTTCTTTGACTAAAAGAGCTTTGTTTTCCCTGGACTGGCTACTCGATGTTGTGAACAGAAACGGAGATTCGTTGGGTCCGATCGTAGACCTGAATCAATCCGTTTACTTTCTCCTCCGGGATGTTCGCGACTGTATTTGTGCTCATAGCAGCTCATCTTCAGCTCGAACTGCCGGGGTGTCTTAAGCGGTCAGCGACGCAGACCGCGTTACCGTATTACAGAGGAACAGCTTCAGGTTTTGATTGATCGTTGATTCACTGTCCGAGAAAAGGAAAATGGAACTTTTCCAAAAACTCTGCGTTACAACACAAGAGCAAACATCGCGCCAGATGATGTAATTAAAAGTGACATTGCCACGATAAGAAATATGAAGAAAGAACGGTCAGCAAAAATATGTCGACGCTCTTATTAAGTTTCACTATTGGCGAGTAGAGCGGAACAAAACCAAACTCACCAGGATCAAAGACATCAAACAGCAAGAATCTAGAAATAATAATGATGTAAAACAACCTAGAGATAAGGCACACTCTACGGTCTCAGGACCATATGTCGATCATCGAACATGCTGAAGTATACAAGGGAGAGAGACACTTCAAACCGACAAAGACTTTCCAATACATGTACACGCACTTAGAACTAATTCTTCAAAAGAAAAATAAGAAAGCATTGCTCCATTTAAACGAAATAGATTTTAGATCTTCTCCAGATAACCTTGCCGTGAACATGACTCTGTCGGCTGCATAAAAGATATCATGACACTGTAAGCCTGGAAAATTTAAAGCAGGACACAGTGGTCACAATTGTTGTGTTTGAGAAAGAAGACGAATTAATATTTCCTCAGTAATCATTGAGAAATGAAGTTGTAGTCATTTTTTATAATAGCTGTGCGTAAGGAGTGTCAGTGGCTCCTCAAAATATCCTTGACTCCCTTGTGGCAGGTCACTGGAAATTTCGAATTGTTATTGTCGGGGTTCAAAAGCCAAGGTTTTAAAGGAATCTAGGAAGCTATATCAATTTCTACAGTACCTGAAGTGCAAAAATAATTGGAAGTCCCACCTTGCAAATGACAAGCGGTTTTGCACGCATTGCGTGGCTTTGTTTTGCGTTCTAATGTTCTCACTTCCCACTTAAAATACGAAACGTTCATACAAACACACTTCGAGTGGGTGTACTCCAAAACGTTATAATTTGTGTGTGTAAAGACCAAAAAAAAAAAAAAAAAAAAAAAAAACACGTTGGCGTGGAAGTTGTGGACAGTTTCACAGGGTCTTAGAAACCTTCGCTTATTGAACAGTCTCACACCTGTATCTGATTCTATGCTTTACTAACTAGTGAGATTTTTAGCACGCTCGTTTAATGCGCGAAGTGACGCAGTGAGGGTGATGTTCTTACTCTTTTTTCATGTAACACCAGACCATTGGTAAGAATGACCAATTTTCAGGCCGACGGCAGAGGTGTTCTGTTTTAGGCCAAGGTGCGATCTGCGTTGGGGCATTAAAATGGTTGGCACGTGAATAGCCAAACCGTGTGAGTTTTACTTCCGTACGTGACTTCCCTCTTTGCACGTTTGAGACATTATCGCTGTCATTGCAACAAAAACATTTCGGATGGATTTTCCAATTTTCTCTGCCGGTAAATGGGACATTTCATTAATAAAGTAAGATAACTTTGCGATTTTTCCAAATTTACGAACCTTTGATCTCCTTGCTGAGTTTCTGAGATTAACATCATCGCTGTAACGCAACAGCTTTCGCATTTCCGGTCACATGGAAAGCGCTTCAACAAAGTTTCGCGAGGACAGAACCTTTTCCATCAAGGCAGCTGTTTCAAGTCGTCAGGAAATTCATTTCCTGAATGTTGGGTTGAGGTGCTCAAACGCCACTCTTCGTTGTTTGGTAATCGTATTGCACTTGTCGGGTTAAAAGTGTGGGTGGCCAACCCACACCCGAGCAGAGAACGTGAACATGAAAAGAATTGTCAATGAGTTCTTTCCTCCTCAGTTCACAGCGTAAAGAGAGAGAGAGAGAGAGAGAGAGAGAGAGAGAGAGAGAGAGAGAGAGAGAGAGGAGAGAGAGAGAGAGAGAGAGAGAGAGAGAGAGAGAGGAGAGAGAGAGAGAGAGAGAGAGAGTGTGAGTGTGTGTGTGTGTATACTGAAATACAGCTAAGATTAATTCATTGAAAGTGATCTTTCTTGTTATGAAGCAGCTTTATAGAAATTCGTGTTTTTGTTTAAGTTTAAACGTGCCGCTGAACTTCCTCTGGGTTACCCACCCCTTCGTGACACCTCACATGCACAGTGGAAAGGATGCCGGAAGTTACATATTTAGATGTATTCGGCTTCGAAGTCCATTTGTTTAACAATCAGTGGATTCTTTTGCCACTCATAATTTTGGGAATGAAATTTAAATTTGAAATAATTCTGATATTATCTAGTGGAAATGCTTCAGTGAGCAAATATATTTCCGGTTCGCCGGTCAGTTGAATTTATCGAAAGGTGACATATATATATGTATATAGCGTAGTGGTGAATGTTCTTGGAGTTTAATATAAGGGGTTGAATATTTTCCCGTGAATTCTGAGTTGCAATGACAACTGCAAGTAAAGGGTTGAATGTTTTTCTATTAATTGTGATTCATAATGACAAACTGTATTTTGCGAGAGTTTTCTTATCGCCTCTCTTACTTGTTCTTTACTTGTAAGCTCAGTTCATTTAACACCATTTGAGGTCAAGAAAGAAGTTCGTTTCGTCTGACTGTAGCTCTTTGGTTATCTTAATGTGTAAATATGAAGCAACTCATAATACACTGCTTTGCCTTGAAATCATTTACAATTTAGATTGTATAACAAAGCAGTTCCCCTTTCATACAAAAGTTCACAAGCTTTCACTTTCCTACTCTGCGCGCGTCGAATCTGGGGTAACACAATCGTAATTACTCGGGCTGCGCGCGTCTCGTGCGTCGCCCGGGTCTAAGATTACCGACGACGGTTATTCTTTTTCGTCGTCGAGTATCATCCACAAAGTGCACTTCCGACGTTTCTGCGCAAGCGCTAACTATTTTTAACAGAGTGATGCCTGTTGTTACGTATCGGAAAATGTCGATTCACCTTGTGTCTTTTGAAGTCTGAACAAACAATATGTTAAGAGAAGTGTCTATGCGAATGATTGCAAGTTCAACGGCGAGAAGAAAGCTTTTAACATGAGTAAACTTAACTCCAGATGGACTGCCGTGTTTCCTAGTGTCTGCTTCAGTAGACTGCGAGTAGTCTCTAATTTTGGCGATGGATTGTGGGGCGGGGCGAAAGACACGTGCGCGCGCGAAGTTGCGAGGAGACGCGACGCGAGGGGAGCGCCAAAAATTAGAGACTACAGACAAAGGGAGTTTGACCTTTCACGGCCGAGTGATTCGGAAGTATAAATCTCATATCAACAGCAAGAATGATACTTGTTGTCACGTATCGGAAAACGTCGATTCACATTGTGTCTTTGAAGTCTGAACAACTAATATGTTAAGAGAAGCGTCTATACGAATGTTTGCAAGTTCAACAGCGAGAAGAAAGCTTTTAACATGACCAAAATTTAACTCCAGATGGACTGCCGTGTTCCCCGTATCCGCTCCATTGAGATGTACATTTTGTTGAATAACTCAAATACGGGATATCACACACCCTGAGATTTTGTTTGACAGGTAGTTAATTTACTATTTTCCCACAATATCTCAATTTCTGGACTTTAATTTTTGAATAATAAGCGATTAGTTTTTACAAATGTACTAGCGGTTTGAAACTGTCCAGAAACGTTCCTTTCTTGTGTTTCAAATGACCCTGGATTGACGTATTTGTAAACAGTTTCACTCTGCTAATTAATTTTCTACTCACATTTCACCGAGACTCCATTCACATTTATGCGAAAAAATCCTACATCGTTCGATAAGCGTTTCCTTTCTCAAACAATTATCCACCGAAGCGAAAACAAGTGTGCTTAGTTTTTTTTTTGGAATCAATACACTATTTTTATCACCTTGCATAATGATAAACCTCTGTGGCCTAAAGGTCATTGTTCCTGCCTGTTACGCAGCTAAACCGGGTTCGATGTCCTTTAGTGGTATATATCACGGGCTTTATTTTTTCTGTTTCTCTTTTTCTTGTTCTTTTAGAAATATTTTTACAAGTGTTATAATTATTGTTCTCAATGGTTGAGCTGTATTTTAGAGGAATATATGTTGATAGGGGTCTAAAGAAATAGACTCCAACACAAGCTAAACACAATGCGTCCGATGTAAGAAAGACAGACTTCCAGTTAGGGATACAATACTGTTTTTTGCAAGCCCGAGTTTAGGCTAATTGTAGCCTCTTGTTATTTTTTATTCCTGCGTGTGCGATTACATAATCAGGCCCACTCATGTTCTTTCAAAAGAGTCCTTGGCGTTTGCGGAAAAACAAAATGACTTATTTTATTGGTCCAAACCGCCCCCACGAATTCCAAAGGACTGTAGACAACTTCCTTTGAGGGCGCATAAAATTAATGAAAGAGGCAGGTACCTTAACATTAACGCCGGTACAGATAAGTCTGGAGAATGGTCGTAATCATTGCAATGTTGCAAGAACAAGCCTTGGATCAACCTCAAATGAGCTACTCACTGTTAGATTCTGATTTGGAAGAAAAACTTAACGACATTGACGAGTTTATTCAGTCTAAGGTTGAACTCGAATATTTAAATGCTGAAAGGCCACCTTCAACGACAGAGGCAAATCAGTTAAGCCATTCTTGGCCTTCTCGGGAGTTTTTACATGAATCACTCAATCCAGGTCAGGATGAAATGATTGTAAAGTTAATGAGGAATGTCCCGTTTGAATAATAGTGATAATGATAGTAACAATGCAAGATCGTCAAGTTTTCACTGCCTCTTGCATGTTATGAGCTGGCTGCAGGTTTACGTAATTGATTGATCAAAAGCTCGCATAGCCTTCTTAGCTCGTCATTTGGTTTTCGTTCATCCAAACGGTAATCAGAAGAGACGGCTAAAAAAAACTGCGTAGGCGTAAGAACAGAGCTTGTTCACAGTCTGTGCATGTACCCACCGTTTGCAAGACGTGTAATTGTCGCGTAATATTGCCTCGATTTCATTCCTCGTTGATCCTCGATATAGACGCAGCACTGTCTTGTTGATCAGTGATAATCAATAGCTTCTGCTAGATGATGTCCTAAATAAAGTTGTTATGCTCTTTTTCGTCTTCACAAAGTAGCTGTCCGAAGACCTGTATCATGTAGCCTTGCAAACTTCATTGTTATTATTACAGAAACTGTAGTGGATGAATTTAAGCCAGGGCCATCGAATAGGCCTGCTCCTGATATTGAATTGGAAGTCCAGATAATGGATTTAAAGGATGTTTACAGCAATAAGACGAAGAAAACTCTTGAAGGATTAGAATATCCCTTGGAGCAGTCGAAAGTAAACGTTGTTATTCAAGCCTCTGATGAAATCACCTGCGTTCGAGCTTATGTTCGGCGGTGCCCCGACGCTGCAATGAAGACTCACGACACAATAGGTAGGGCAATATAATTGATTTGCTCATGTGATGTGCCAGTTTTTATTTACAGGCGGTTGGTGGTGAAATGTTTCCGTTGGTTGCTATACGTATCTTTGACATTGCAGCTTACACTTGTTTGTTTTGTCTAACGAATGTGACGTTGAGACATCCCCAAAAATAACCTGGGAGGTACTTATACTCTCTGTGTGTAACTAACACTAAGGTAAGTTAGCTCAACTCTTCTGTTTTATTTTATTTTTTGCGCCTTTAGGTGCCGTCGAGGTAGGTGTGAATCCTCTACATAGTGACCCAAAATGTCGTCCTGTTTGTGTAGATCTTGGTTCCGTATACAAAACAAACGACGGACAACCAGTGTACTGGCTCGAAAAGGCAGACGTCATGCAAAGGAATAAATGGGAACTGATAATCGCCGTGAAATTCAGTTCAGGTTTAACGGGAGAGGTCACATCACAGCCATTCAGAGTTACTACAAAAGTAGGTCACAAGCTGAAAAGGAGTGAAGGTTTGTATTTTCATGGGATGCATACAATGTAACGCTTCTCAGTGTAGTGGTCTGAATCATAATGTCATGTTGTAGAATGGTGACCAAGGGCCTTTCGACTACTGATTCAAAAGTCAGTGTTTTGCCAACTGTAGATACGATCACTTAAACACAGTCCAATTCAAGCTTCACTCTCGTTCCTGAGTAATTCAATACCAAACGAAACATCCTTTGGCAAACGTCTTTCAGACTTGGTGGTAGTGGGCTGCCTTTTATCTGCATTTCTTTCACCGATTAGAATTATACTGTTACAGTACGTTAGGAAAACTAAGATTTAAGTCCCAAGAGTATCCCTGGCAATGAAAATGCAGTATATGATCAAAAACGCATGTACGTTGAATAGACTGGGGGAACGTACGTATACAAGGAGCAACCTTATTCGAGATCGAGTGTCTTGGTGACCATGATCAGTCTCCAGCATCGAGTTGACTAGAGTATTGGACAATACGTTCGCATACAGCGGCTCATGCTTTACTGTAAAAGACTTGCTCTTTTTTTACAGAGGTCTTGTAAGGTGGTGACAACTTTGCTGAGTCTTAACCATTCGAATTCTGAAAATAATTGAGTGCTGCTTTCCCTTGGAGCTGAATCCTGAAGTGTAACCCATTCATCACTGTTTAACACTACCTTCCTATGTTGTTTTTTGCAGTTGTTACGTGGCATTCAAATGAAAGCTCTTTAGATAGATGGATAGACAGACAGACAGACAGACTCGCAGACAGATAGATAGATAGATAGATAGATAGATAGATAGATAGTCCCGGCATCTTGATGTTCTAAGATGACATACAAATAAAGGATCCAACATTTCTCGAAAATATTCCCTTTAGATAAACTGGGGTCATATCGTTCATAATTTTAAACATCATTAGAACCTTTTGTTTGTTTCTCCTCTCTCTAAGATAAGATCAACCGAGTTTGTTCAACAATTGATGAGTGGGGTCAGGTAGTGCGACCCTGTAGTAACTCTTGCGGCACGATTTTGCAATACCTGAAGTTTATTCATGGGGTGGCCACTGATGTCATCCCATACAATGCTACAGTAATCTAACTATGGCTCAGCAATCGACTGATAGATACTTGTCAAATTGGAAGAAGGGTTTAAGGGCTTAATCTTTCTTATGATGTCTGTACTAGAAGAGACCTTTTTGCAAACACTTGAAATATGAGATTCCCATGTCCCATTTCAACACCTAGACGTTTACTGCTATTTACTCTTCTAAAAGTATAAGGATGGATGGATGGATGGATAGATACTTTATTACGCCGCAGAATGCATAGAGCTGACACTTACAATGAAGCTGTGCAAACTAAAAATGGTAAAAATAAATGGTATACAATACTAATTAAGGTCTAAAGTTAATCAAAATTAAAAATAGCAGTACTAGTTACAAACAGATGTGGCGCTAATTTTAGTTGCCCTTGGGAGTAAAATGGTCAATTGTTTCCTTGCCTCGCCGGCTTGTTAACTAAGGTATTTATAGAACTTGATGAAAGTTTCCAGTATCTGTGGTGATAATCTGGCCCTCGACATCAGTCTGAATGATAAGAATACGGAAGTCCTGATGTTGTTGTTCATAAAACATGATACTTGGCAAAACACCATAACCCATGTTGTGAGTAGCTAGAATTTCCATACTCAGTAATGTTGTTTGTTGTTTTCCCAAGTTCTCCGTATAACGAAAGAGTTGTCTAACTGTTATTTATCATTGATCAAAGGTGGCTTAAACCGTTACACGAGCTGGTCGACATCTCTTCGAACACTGACAAATATTTCACATGATCTGCAGCTTGCCAGACAGTATCAGTTTCAACCTCGTGCCCAGGGTCTCTCCTCTTCCCGCCCCCTGGAACGAGAGAGAGAGAGAGAGAGACCCTGGTTGGGTCTGTCTGTCACGTGTGTCTGAGACAATTGAAGATGTTAGGGAAGGGGTCCTAAAATTTCAATATTTTGTTGCCGTTTGTTTTGTCACAATCCAAGCTTTCGTGTTCGCTACTCGCTGACAATTTTATGCAGTCAAAACAAACTTTATGCCGGTCGACTGAGTTCTGGGAAAGTCATCGGTTCCAAAACAACTCTCATCCGTTGGAATTAAATAATTTATTTCTCTGATACTTTCGAAGCTTTCGATCACCATCACTGGTTTAGTATCGAAAGGCGGGCATGGAGTGATGCGAAACGCAACCGCAATTAGTGTGATAAGAATTGCGTGTTCCCAACCCGGTTGAGACGGCCTATGAGAAATATCCAGACATGCACAGCCGTTACAAGAATCCTAATATTCCCAAGGGCTCTTCGTGGCTGCTGTGTAAAAGTTTCTCTTTCCGTCGCTAACACTTTAAGTTTTGACGCATCCGAATCCGAATTAATGCCGGTCACAAATCGACGTGGTGTGGTACATTTGAGAAGAATGGTAATCGTTTCCTGTGAAATGCGCTTCCGGTCAAAGATTTTGGATCTTCGACAGCCTCTGAAAAACAAAGCTCATTTATTTCTTCTTCTTTCCAAGCTGCTGCACTGCGAGCAAAATATAAATTTCGAAGAAACTTCGGCTGAGAAAATGCTCGTTGCGATTACCTGAGTGCAAACGAGTGGCTGTTTTGTTTCGTGTTATGCAAAATTTTGGCGTCTGTGTTGCTGCGTCGGTGAATTTTGGCTTACCAACGGAGAACTGACCACCGTGTCAGAGCGAATCGAGGAATTGTGTACAACCTACAATTCCGAGATTCGCTCTGAGGAAGGGAAAGTGATCTGAAGCCGTTAAAAACGTAAACATTTAGCGTGCAATTGCTTGTTTATGTTTGTGTTCTTAGAAATTAATATTAACGTATCACTTTAAGCCTTGATCCCGACTAGTTACCCTTTAGCCTTTTACAGCTTTTGTTTTGCCTTTCATCCCGTCCGACTAACCGTCGTCTTGTAATTTTGTTTTGGCGGTTGAGAATTTTTCAGGATTTATCCCACTCAACATGGTCCGTGCTTCGCAGATAACACGCTTCGTTGGCTTTCGGTACTTTTCCGTTCTTCCCTAGGCTCAGTAGAGACAACTTTCACACTAATCCGCCCCTCCCTCGATTTGTTTATTTGTAATCTCCCAGATTCTGGGAGACACGTGACCAGACCCAACCAGGGTCTCTTCTCTCTCGCTACAGGGGGCGGGAAGAGGAGAGACCCTGGGAACGAGGTTCTATCAGTTTAGTTTTTTTAAAGTATATTATTGACACATTTAAGTTATATTACACTGGGCCCAGTTGCTCGAAGCATGGTTAGCGTTAACCATTGGTTAAGATGTATTAAAACCTATAGGTTGTCATGGTATTTAACACGGGTTAGCGCTAACCATGCTTCGAGCAACTGGGCCCTTGCTAATAACCTTCCATAGGCATATCTGTAGACATATACATCCCTACAAGCATGATATTCTACATCAATAGACACTTTACCATAACAGAAACATGTAAAAATTACAGCCATACATAATTTTCCAGAACATAAACGAAAGCAAATTTCACTTTCTATCGTAGGTTTCTAAGCACAGTTTCAGTTTGTCATAACTGCCCTAAATATTGGCATTCTTTGCATTAAGTACTGTTGTACCATGACCTCTCCTAGGTCTGACATGAAAGGTAGCATAGCATATATGCTTTCAAGAACATGCCCGTTGGACATAGTCTTTTAAGGAGACCCCCTCTTACGATACATAACAAAAAAATCATTGGACGTGGTCAACTATCAGCAATTCTAGACTAGTGTATTACAGAAAAGAAAAGTTCACAAAAAAAGTTCAGAATCAGTTCCATCTCTGTTGATAGCCGAAGACTTAATGCAAGCAAGTTTTTCGAGATATTTGCATTCTGTAATCGTCCAGCTTTGTCTTTGGTGACCTTTTCATAAAAATGCAACCAAAATGATCCTGCTTGGTCCACGTCACTAAGGATTTTCTTTGTATTTCAGTTTGGCTTTATCAGTTATCTGGCTTGTGTGTTGTGCCACGCTGCAGTTTGTTTTCAGTCTTCATTAAGCAAAATGTACGTATCTCCTCTGACATAAGACTACAACATGCAGACTATTTAAAAGTTGTTTGGTTCTGTCCATTTCCATGCAGCTCCTGAAGACGTGAAATAGCGTTTTTTTCTCTCTTTTGCTGCATTATTACTGACCTACGGCCAGGCTTTGTAAAGTACAGAGAATAATTTTCTCGAGAGGCCTTCAATTCTGTTTCCTGACAACAAGCGACTCTGGCTTAAAGAATACGAGACTATGCAGTGCGCTGTTATGTTAGTGTTGTAGAACTGTGACAGTGATGCACCAACTTGAACTTTTTTGTTGTGAAGGGGCTCAAGTTATGCAACACTGATTTCCTTCAGCTTGTAACACAGGCCAAATCAAAAGGATCGGTGCATGAGCTGCTGAATGGCATCTGGTTTGTGTGTCAAGCCCTGTAGAGACTGTAGAGTTTTTCGTGTGTTAAGCTCCAGTCATAGTGTTACTTTCAAATCGTTGTTCTGACAAAGAAATCCGGTTCAATTGAATACGTATTTCCCAAGATGTTTTGAGAGTACACTAAAATTATATACTTTTAAAAGAAAGCTAAAAAATATACAAAATAGATTAAAATGGGGCTACTACTACTTATGCATCATGTGGATGCAATACAACAAATCTAGTAGGCTTTAATCAAACTTGAACTTTAACATTTCGCACAAGTGCAGCTGATCAGGAAGTGTTTGCGTGAATGTTACTCCCTGGTCTCCACCGTTGTTTCTGTAAACAGTCCGCTGAGGTGTTTATAGAGATGATGAACATTCTACCCTCCCCTCCCTTTCCTTTCTAGAATTATTCGAGCAAGTCTCTAAGTCTTCTGGAGTTAATGTAATCTATCTTGGTGACCAGCATTCGATTAAATGATGTCATATTTTTTGAAAACGATATTGAATGAACGTGTTAAACAGGTTACGGCTTAGGTGCCAAGTAGGCCAAGTATCTATGTGCTCGTAACCGGCACTGAGGTTAAGAGGGATCCGGCCTACAAAATGTCTAAATGGGTCATGACAGATACCGATCCAGTGTATGAAACTGTTACGTATAGTTTTCACACTATAAATTTTTTCCGTCAAGCGTACGTTTTCTTCCCTTCCAACTATTTAAAGTCTTTTCTAGGTTCCTGATTTTCTCTACGAAATTAAACTCGTTTGCCTTAATTAAATCATACGAAACGAGAGCTAGAGCTAGAGCTAGAGCTATCATTGGGTCTTAAGGCCAGCGGAATGTTTTTCCAACAACCAAGCCACATACCTTCTGTTTGTATAGTGTTAATGTCCAAGCCGGAGAGGTTTTGAAGTTGTTTAGAAGTGCGAGCAGCTGTGTGATAGAAGCGAGGTCCTGCGCAAAAACTGTGGTATCGTCTGCGTATAGCGACACTTGTTCCATCTACCTTAATTCTTGCTTTTGTGGCTTTACTTCTGATTGCATTGGCGAGTACTTCTATACCTATTACAAATAGCAGTCCAGACAAAGGACAACCTTGTCGAACACCTCTCTCTAAAACGAAAAATTCTGACTGAGTGCGTGACCATTGTTTAAAACGCAACTTGTGACATTATTGTAAAACATTCTGACCCAAGTTTGCATGTCAGGTCCAAATTTAAACTTATTTATTAGTGTATCAATGATGAAAAGTGAAAGAGGCAACTCCAGGCAGTTTTTCTCTTCTGTATAGGACATTATGTCTAAAATTAAACAAGCATTTTCGCCAATATAACGATTTTTAACATATCCAGTTTGGTCAGGGCAAATAATTTTCGGAAGACCGGCTTTTTCTAATCTCTTCGTAATTGTTGTAGTCAACATTAAGAAGCGAAATTGGTCTTAGGTTATCAAGCAAGGTGGTGTCCTTATTTGGTTTCGGGATCGAGAGTTATGATACCTCTTCCTCTGCTGAAACTTTTCCTTCACACGATAGCTTAATATCCGCTCAATTCATTTAAAGGAGTAATGGCGTCGCCATCGTCGTTGCTAAAGCTCTCTAATAGTTCTGCATGTACTCTTTACATTTTGGTACATTTCTTTGCCGTCCGCAGCAACGTGAAAATGACCAAGTTTTATGTTTTGTCGAGAACGTGAGCCCATGACGGCAAATTTTCTTTCTTTTTTCCTGACTTTGACACCGTTCGTAGTAATTTAACCACTGGTACATTCGCCAGCATTTTCTTGGAATCCCTACTAATTAAGAGATAGAAACCTCAGCTGACTTATGGCATTACAGCCGCTAAAGAACTTGTATTGTTTTAGCTTTAATTTTAATTTTGATAGCTTGCATTTTTGTTATACTTTTCTTACATTTTTCTCTGCGGCATGTTTTGCATTCTTGTGGTGATAAGTAATGTGTCTCAAACCTTCCTTAGCTGGCTCTTCTTATACGTTCAACGCTGTACCATCTTTGTCATACCTTTGATAATGGTCTTGAACTTGTAATAAGAACCGAAATATTAGTAAATTCCCTGTTTTTTGTTGCATTTCTGGCTTATACTTATGTTTTAAGTTAGCAAGATGTTTTTCGGAGTCGTTATTTTGTTATATTTCCTTCATTTGTCGGCGGGAAAAGGTATTTAGTTTTGAACGATTAGTAGAGTTACATTAAAACAGTTAGATTAGTGGTTCTGGATTTCTATGCGTGATAGTCGATTCGGGCTGCGCCGTCATCAGCTATCACGTGATAGAAATCTCGAGCTCATAATCAAATTGTTAAAGAGTAGCAGCTTTTCTTCTGATCGTTGTAGGTCTAGGTATGATGTAGCCGGATAGTGGCATCACGGCAAGGTGTTTATGTGCTCTCGCTGATCCACTAATGAGCAAATCAGATCCGGCTGAAATCACTATCAATGTGGGATTTCCCGGCTTTTCTCTTTAACTACTAGTTAGAGCGCTTTTCAATTGAGTGTCGTAAAACCAAAACCAAAACCAAAACCAAAGCAATTACTCTAGCCAATCATAACAGAAGTAACTCAATGCAATGAGCCAATCACAATACGAAGCAATTACAAGTAGCCGGCCTCAAGACGGGGAAAATACGCGCGTGCAAGTCGCGAGTGGTTTTGGTTTTGCTTCTCATTGGTTGAGAAAGTGCCACGAGTCAGTTTTCCTGGCCAATCACAGAGCGAAGTAATGCAAAACCAAAGCAAAACGAGAATTAATTTCGACACTCAATTGAAAACCGCTCTATCGCCAATCACACTGTTGGTGCTTGTCATAATCACTTGGTGGCATGTAACACTCTTGCTGCATTTAGAATGTTGTTTTCTAATTAGATTTTCTGAGCATCTTAAGAAATTGTGATTGATTTTGTCTTCAATTGCGACTAGATCACTTTGATTATTAAACTGGATTTGTTCACAACTAGACTAGACTGGACTAGATTTGTTCACATATATCCCACTCCACCTATATATTGCTAAGTCCACCCATGTAATCAATAATCTCCCTGGGCTGAGTTGCTCGAAGCATGGTTAGCTCTAACCATTGGTTAAGATATATTAAAACCTATAGGTTGTCATGGTATTTAACCTGGGTTAGCGCTAACCATACTTCGAGCAACTGGGCCCTGGATGATATAATTGTTTACGGTTAGATTCATTCCACCAATTTATTTCAAACCTATCCCTGAGAAGCAGCGTTTGACTCATAACCAGCTTTTAGAATTTTCTCATTACAATGTCACTTCCCCATCAAACGTACCAGCCATGAAAATAAAGGAAGAAATGCGTTGACGTTCATTACTCCCAATCAGTACGGTAGGAAATATAACGAGAGCAGTCAGGAGAATGTGGGCGTTGATATCAGGACTTAAAGGGTCACGACAGTCTTAGTAAGCAACCAACCTACCTTAAAACTGCGGATTTCCACTGTGCGTGCACTGCGTGCATGGAACGTTTCGTGTTGGGTGGTCTCGGTAGAACGCCATAATCTCATGTAAAAACGCACAGCTGGTATAAGTGACGCTCACAGAAATGTCCTAACATCACTGATTATGTAACACGTCTTGAAGCCCCCATAGGCATAAAAGCATAACTTCAACCAGTCCTTAAATAGCAATTCATAGGGCAACCAGTTGAGGTGTAATGCATATATATATATATACATACATACATACATACATACATACATACATATATATATACATATATATGTATATATATATATACATGTTAGTATCACTACATATATATATATATATATATATATATATATATATATATATATATATATATATATATATATATACGTAAAGACATGCACATGACATGCTTTACTTGTTTTACTGGATGTTGACCCATGTTAAATAGCCAGCTACTTGTATATAGAGAAAACTGTTCTGCAACTCAATACATTATTTTTCAAACGTCCGCAATTACAAACCCTTCTTAAGATGTAACTTTGTCGCGGTTAAGGCAAAATTATGGCTTCCTTTATAGAATCTGACTGTAGCTCCTGCATGGTTCAACGGCTATTTCGGAAGATTTCGGGGTCAAACATCTACTCGTCTTTGATTGACAATGAACATCACAGAAAGCATAGGCTTCTTACAAGCATTGGCGTTAAGGAAGGTTGGTCATGTTGTTATTTGATTACGTCGGCCTTGCAAGACTATTTGAAGTCAGTACAGATTGCTTCATGTCCTGGACAAAGAGCTTTCAAAGATGGAGGGGTTGGGTGGGGGAAAAAGGAATGAAACACCATTCGAAAGAGAATTGAACAAGGGTACTCGCTTTCACTCATACAATGCATTGGTTCTTGACAGATGCTTCAGTCTGGTTTAGCTATTAAATGTCAACTGAGAGTTTGCCAGATCGAGAAGCCAGTCATAAAATTAAAGGGAACCTTGAGCGTAACGTTACACCTAACGCGAGATTTACGGGCTGAGCTTTTCAAGTAGTTACACTGCGATTACTTTTTAATTTTTAGGCAACGTGTACGCCTCGAGTCAAGAGTTGAAGCTGTCCAGCTCATTGCTAGAGCACAATCGTGGGAGTACGTTGAACCACCAGTCCTCGCTTGTTGAGGGAAGAATAATGTTTCAGCCAAACACAGTTTTAGATAGGCATGCGGTAAGTGTTTGGTCTGAGAGTACCATAGCTAGAATTAATGTACGCACAGGGTACAGTATACAGTCACAGAATTTAATTAAAAAGAAAGAAAGAAAACAACAACAAGAAAACTGCGAAAACATGTTCCTTAGTTTCCGTCAGGCGAAAATCAATAACGGCACTTTTTCCTATTTGCTTGAACTCGTTGCATCTCTTAACATTTTGAATGCCGCACAGAACTAACTATTGAATGGAACCCCTTGCAGGTTACAAATTATTATCAGGGTGGCGAGCAAAAGATTGATCGCGTTGTTGAGCAGCCTGAGCTCCCTGGTTTGTTGAAGTTAGTCGTAAAATCTTCAAAGCCGGCCAGCGTTAGTCGAAAGGCAAATGGACACAAGACTGTGGAAGACGATTACTGGTGGGCATGCGGAGTTTGTTTCTTCCGACGTCGCAAAAGTCCACAATAAAGGATCATGTAATCCGACGAGTTTGTTAAAAGTCAATGAAAAAATAAAAAATCAAAACGAAGAGTTGTAAAGCGGCAACTGCAAAGTCGCCACCCTAGGAAAGAAAAGTTGGAAACGTTTTGCTGAAAATTACAAGCTAAAATGTACAGTTATATATGAAGGTTATTAATCCGTTCAGAAGTTCATTTCCTGAGAGTGTAACTTGCGTCGGTTTGCATTTTTATAATTTGTCTAGCGTGAGTTACGTTTTGCGACTAACTTATATAGAGCCCGCAAAGATAAGTTGGAGAGTTTTTGTCGGTGGAATAAATGCATTTCGTATACAAACAAGCTAATATGTGATTGTAATATTATTAAAACAAAAAAAAAGGTCATTTCCTGATATTTTTTTTATTTCCTGTATTGCGTGATTATTGTCGAGACTTCCTCAGTCTTGATTGCGCAACCCTGCTATCACTTCCTAATTAAAACAAACACGACGTCTTTCGCAATTTACTTGTCCACCTGTACGGTGTTCTTTATTTTTATTTTATTTGAATAATTAAATGAAGGCAAACTCGCTTTTCATGTATACATTCGTGAAACAAGAGCAGCCGACGGTGACGGCAACGAGAAAACTTGAAAACAGTAAGATATAAAGCAAAATCGAACATTTTGGTACATATGTCTGCTATCCGGTACAAAAGCAGCAACAAGAAATGACCGGCTTCGACATTAACAATATCCAGTCTTTCTTAACCTTCAACGACGTTCTCCACGAGTCTCATTCGGCCACAATAAACAAGCTGAAGGTGTTGAATAACCACGTAGTTACAATACCGTGAATTTATATTCACGAGTGACTGCGTTTTCGTCGGCGTTGCCATCGTCAGGATACATGCATGTTATGTGACAAGACAACGAACTGGAGGTTTGTTCACACTGGTGTATAGAACTGAGCGATAGAAAACTCATTTGATATGCCCGATGTATTCCATCGATATTCCATGTAGTCGAGTGGGATGCATTATGATTAATGTATAGAGCGAAAAATGAGCCGGACCCATTCATGAATATATATGACTTTCCTAGGTTACCTACATGCATGTTTTCTTGAAAGGCCCACTTCATGGCCTACACGCCTCACCAGTTAGGCAGTTTCTAACAGTGTAACACACTTTGTTTGAGTTTTTCAGTCTTTCAGTTTTTCAGATTATCTGTATCGGCAGCTAGAGGTTTGTTAGTAGACCCCAGTTATGGACGACGTTATGTGCTAAGTTTTACATTTATTTAGAAGTAATAATAATTTGTATATGTAAATTTTAAAATTTTCGCCATATTAACCCTTTGACATTTCTTTTTTTGGAATATTCTGAAAGTCCTCGTCTTGGAACCATTTGGTAACGTTCAAATCAACAGAAAGTGATAAATATATATATACCGTTTTTAAACACATAGAGAGCCCTTGCCATTAATTCCTATATTATAGGTTAAATTATAACATTAAAAGTGAACAACACAACATTTCTTGTCACGGGAGACTGCGTCTGCCGATGAAATCTGTGAAAAAAAAAGGTTTACAAGAATATGAAGTTGAACGGTTAAAGCAAACAAAGACGTCATTGCGTGACTAGTACTGACATTGTATTCTTTGCGTGGGCGGTTGTGAATAACTTACGCACGTACACGTTCACAGACATCTGGCTGTATCATTTACATTACTACAATAGACGGAAATTTGATCTCTCTTTTATACACCCCAGCCTCTGCTTTTCAACATTGTATTGCATCTCTTTTTTCGGTTTTTCATTCAAAGGCAAATTCAAAATGTACCATTGTTATTGAACTAATTAGGAAAGTATGCTAAGGGCGTAGAAATTTCATAAGAAATATCACTCTCGGTAGATTTGCAAAATTAGTTTTGTGTGATGTGTATATCGCGTGACTTATATTCACACTGTGCATTTCCGTTTAGGAGTGGCTTGTTAATACGATGTCTATTTCACGTGTTCAGGCAGCAAAGCTATCGGTTGTACGTGAAAGTAGCACCTATACAAATCGAACGGCCCAAGATGTCTACTGCTCTTGAGTGTATTTCTTTTCTGAGTTTGTTCTATAAAGCATGTTTAGTCCCTGTCTAGTGCCAAAGTGCCACTATCAGTTGAATTCAAGGAAAGGATTTTGGAAGAAGTGATGTTTTGCATTCCTTCTCATCTGGTGTTGAGTGCGTGACTTGTTAACTTCCGTGCGCCCGATTGCGAAACACAGCGGAACACCAAATTATTGTTCACATGACTGATCTTGGCGTTTCTTGGAGGTCGGCCAGAGGTTGGACTTTAAGAGAAACTCTTTCGCAACTCACACTCGTCATATAACAAAAGCTCCTTAGCGATGTTTCATGTTCCGGTCTAGTCCATTGACTTATTTTTCAATCGTTGCTTTGCCGGTCACATTTAATGTTATTCATATGTGCAGTTTTACATTCAAACCAGATGACATATCTTGCTGAACTACGCGGTAAAATAATTCGAACTAGCTTTAATGCCTTAGCCTACAAAGAACAAGATTTCCGTGGATTATTCCTAAATTCTTGGTAATATCTCTATTTTTATTGCGTAGCATGGGCAAGTATATTTTAATTTTACAGTTTAAAAGCCATCTTTTAACTTATTGTCTTCTCCCTTTGGAGCTAACGGCAAAAATCGCTAATTTGATATTTAAATAAGATTTTACATTTTTTTTCGACGGTGAGTGGAGATGCTTGGACCATCATCATTATTTTAGTGATCATCTGTCACTGATCTGTGATATGGCAGTGTTTCAGTTCATTGCTATTTCTCGTAATTTTTAAACCCAGTTTAATCAGCCAAAACGTTAATATCTAATGATTTCTTCACACTGTCAATATGTACCAAATTTGCTCCTTGACCACTCGGCTGTACCTCTACGCTACCACCTGTGCTTCTAATGCTTTCGAAATTTAACCTGAAGTCCTGATGCTGAGATTATTCAACACTACACGAGAATAAACCTGTTATGAGCACTGAACAAGTAATCTTTCCACGGAAAATGGCCAGAAGGGCTATTCCATCTAGTTTCTTGTTAAAATTCCCCCAAAATTCTTCGAGATCTGCATATGGAAAGTCGCAATTATTCGTATTGTTCATCTTGTTTCAAACAAGAAGCCTAACTGTTTTCATTTGTTATTGAAGAAGACAAAGTCACGCTGGGTTGAATCTGTGAGTCTTTGGAGTTTAACCAGCCGGATGTAATCTTGTACACGAGAATAAACCTGTTATGAGCACTGAACAAGTAATCTTTCACGGAAAATGGCAGAAGGGCTATTCCATCTAGTTTCTTGTTAAAATCCCCCAAAATTCTTCGAGATCTGCATATGGAAAGTCGCAATTATTCGTATTGTTCATCTTGTTTCAAACAAGAAGCCTAACTGTTTTGTTATTGAAGAAGACAAAGTCACGCTGGGTTGAATCTGTGAGTCTTTGGAGTTTAACCAGCCGGATGTAATCTTGTAATTGGTATCATTTCCTTTTTGTATTCGCTTGACGGCTGCAGAGACAACTTCCTCGCACGTGAACCGCTCTTAAGGTTGATGTGTGTTTATTTTTTTGGCGTGGAAGATACTTAATCACCTTCGCAAGGCAGATCGGATATCAATTCATTTTAGGCTCAGAGAAAGAAGCACACAAGCTTCACCTCAATATGAGTTACATGCAGGTAAACGCTCTCTTTGAAGAAAAGCTTAACGACATAGACGAGTTCATTCAGTCGGAACTCGTTTTGAACCTCTGAGTCCTTCAGCGGTAAACGGTTTGAATAACTTTGTGCGTTCTCAGGAGCTGGTGAGTGATCCAGTTAATAATCCAGGTAAGTAAAAACTAGGTGTAAGTTATTAATGGTGTCAGTTGAAAGCTGATTAATTTTTATGTGCCGCTTAGATATACTGAGTTGTTTACGAGAAGAAGTAAATTATAAGAAACTCTAACGAAATTTTAACAGGATTTTAGCATGATATAAAGATTGCCATCGAGAGTGGAAAGCTACAGGTCAAACTAATATCAGTCAACTCTAACTGTGCGTTTCTTGCCAACCTACTCTACTTGATATGTCTGAAACTTTTGCAATCACGCTCCCCACGCGGATGAAAAAAGGAAACAGTACTGGCAAAGGAAAGTAAGGGCTTAAGGTCATTTCTGTTAGTCTTGATATTACAGTCAACGCTTTTTTGTCGGTTGGTCTGCGATTGGAATAGTGTATTAATCTACAATAGCTGCTAAAACTAAAAACGTACAGCTTTAAATTTTTGTTACGTACGTTCTTTTAGTGTCTTAAAAGATACTAAAAAAGCTGACACAAATGCAAATTTTGATGTTACAGAAAAGGTGGGCGCCGCTTTGACGAATTGTCATGAGTTATCAAATAAGGTTTCTGAAGTTGAACTAGAAGTCCAGATAATGAACTTGAAGGACGTTTACGACAAATTAGAATATCGCTTGAGGACTCTGAGGTTAATGTTGTGTTGCAAGCATCAGATGTTATCACTGGCGTTCGAGCGTATGTCCAGAGGTGTCCCGAGGCGGCGATTAGGACACGACACATTAGGTAAGTACATCAGTAGACCTAAGACGTTATTACAAGACCATCTAATTTTCAATGAGACTGATTGTTGTTCTTAGTGTTCTATGCGATATAAGCCTTTCCAGCAGCCTAGAAAAGCATGGCAGTAATTCAATGTGGACGTGACTGGTTGGGAAACCTGAATATGCTATATTTGTGCTATATCTTGGCGGTAATAAATCTACTGCGTACGTGTTACTGATATTTGGCATTTCTAGAATTTCGGGCTCCTTGGCTATACATTTACTGAACCCAAACTTTCACTGTTCCTCTAGCAAACAGGAGGTCAAGGTACAAGTTGTAATAATTAAATTTCAGCCTGGACACACTATTTTGAGTGCAGTTTTAAACTTTTAGCCAGTGTCCTTTCAGCTTCTAGGTACCGTTTAATAAATCAAAAGTTCTTACATATGATATGTACGTACGTGTTTGAAATAATAACGATGGCCAGTTCAATTCGAGAGCGTTATCAGTTATACTGAATATATTGATATAACTCTGTTTTTAATTTGCACAGGTCCTGTTGAACTAGACGTTAATACGCTGCAAAAGGAGGCGAGGCGTCGAGTTGTCACTGTAGCTCTTGGCTCAGTGTACAAAACAGAAAGTGGAGATCCAGTGTACTGGCTTGAAAAGGCAGATGTCAATCAAAGGAACAAATGGGAACTGATAATCGCCGTAGAATTCAGTTCAGGTTTAACGGGAGAGGTCACATCGAAGTCTTTCAGAGTTACGACCAAAGCAGGCTACAAGATCAAAGGGATAGGAGGTTTGTAGTCGGAACCTTTTAACTACTTTAGCTGAAGACTTAAGCCGATGGATGCTAGTGTTGTGGCTGGTTAGTTATCCTTGTCAGCCCGTTCCTGTTTCATCGTCTTGTAACATGTTTCCCAATATTGATTGAGAATGACTCTGTCACTAAGTCACAAGATTTTTAAACTCAATGCCATCTAAACTGTTAGAATACTGACGGTAAAGTAAAGACCTATTTGTAGAAACAAAACTCAAAGTCCATCAGTGGTTTATCCTGCATCAGCCTGCCAGGCGTAGAATATTAATAATTGTAGGTAACAAAGCCGTACTAAAGTAAAATGGCATATCGTGAAATGATTACAAGTGTGTTCAATTATGTTGATGCGTGGGAGTTTTAACCTTAGCCTTGCATGAGTAGTTGTCTCGAAGGTCATCTGCAGTTTTTGTATTTGGCTTCACAATCTTGATATGAATAGCCTATCATATTGTTTGAGCCAGGAGGATAAAAATAATTTTTTCTGTATTGTGTCTAGTGTCCTTTTATTGATTCTTTAAGGTCAGCTTTAAGCTTTCTTCGATTGCCCTATCAAAGTCCTTATGTCAACTGGAAATCGCAACCTTTGGTAACTATTGTTTTCCTATTTAGCATGCGTCACTGGCTCCTGCAAAGTGCAACGACTGGTTCGGAAGATTACAGCTTCAAATAACCACTTTGCGACTGACCAACACGACTGGGGAAGGTTCAGGTCGCTGTCAAACTGCATTATCAAAAAAGGTTTGTTTACCATTTACTGTGGCTTTGCTACAATGATACCTGAAATGTTGGTGACAAGCAAGTGTCGTCAGAGTTGTGAGTCAGGGCCACTAGGTTCTTTGTCTCGTATCAGTTACCTGAAAATGGCTGAAACAAAAATTCTATTTCAGCCGGACACAGTTTTAGACAAAGCTATGGTAAGTACATGATCAGCTGTGTACGCTTAGACTACCACAGGGCGAACATCTTGACGAAGTGAAATACTGGGGATGCCACTGTGAATGAGATTCTGGAAAAAATAGAGTTGGGATGGGATTAGGATGGAGAAATGGGCTTGACCGGGCTTCTACGTCGATGTAGCCTTTGAATAGTCGTCCAGTGGTATCTTATTTTGTAAATATAACGAACTTCGAAAACCTGGAAGGGGATTAGTGTTAGAATACCGTATTTCCTCGAAAAAGCGCCCGGGCGCTTATTTAAAATTTCCGCCAAAAGGGGAGGCGCTTATTCGAAGGGGGCGCTTAATCGAGGGGGACGCTTATTAGGTTTTCTAAAGGAACTGTAACTACATTTTGGAGAGAATTCTGAAAGCACAAGGAGATAGAAATACCTAGAAATGATCTAACGGAAAATAACTGCCCTCCTGCATGTACTGATGCGGGTGAGTTGAAACTTAAAAGATTACAAATAAAGTGACAATGGAAACAGGTTTTCCTCGAATCCCTACTGCTTAAACCGCTGACCGGTTAGCTCAGTGGTAGAGCACCGGACTACCGAGCAGAAGGTCGCGGGTTCAAATCCCGCCGGACCAATATTCAGGGTCTTTAAATAATTGAGGAGAAAGTGCTGCCTTTGTAACGACATCTACTTAACAATTAGATTATGAGCTCGAGATTTCTATCGCGTGATAGCTGATGAGGGCGTAACCCGATCGTAACCCGATCTCATTGAGGTGTTCTGGGAGTAGGGATCACCTCTGGTCTTTATATCATCTTATTGTTTAGAGTATAAAAGAATAAGTGGAGTAATATGGATGACTATACGTTACTCACAACGACTGCCACGACCTTAATGCACCAAACAGACTTTCTTTTACTAGAGTAACGAAACTTGTTCTTTACTTAACGTTTGTTTTAATCTTTTTTTTTGTTAAAAGGTCGCAAGGTATTACAATCGCCTGGGAAGCATTCACCGCGCTGTTGAACAGGCTGAACTTCCTGGCCTGTTGAAGTTGTTTGGGCAGAATTCCAAGCTGGTCGGCCCTCGTCGAAAGGCAAATGGACACAAGTCTTCTGAAGAAAATTTCTGGTGGGCTTGTGGCAGGTGTTTCTTCGAACGCCGCAAGAAATCGACAATAAAGGCTCATATAATACAACGCGTCTGTCAAAAGTCAATTGAAAATAAAAAATCGAGAGGAAAAGGTTTCAAATGCCAAGTGCAACGCCACCTCAGTTATGACTTTGAGGATGAGAGTTTTGAAAACTATTCTTGGAAGCAATCTCTGTCTGTTTAATAAGGCACTTCACGTAAGGGTTTTGCTTTAATGTCTGATACTCATTGCGCACTTTTATTGGCTTGGTGGTAACTGTATTATATTAATGATGATTTATCCACCTGTTTTTTTGTAAACCTCTGCTCAGCGAGAGGTCAGTACAGCATTTTCTGAAAACCTCTTTCTAAGCTAGGAAATGTGCAACATTCATTGCTTAAATTTCAACTTTATGTTAGCCTTTGTAGATAATCCTGCGGGAAAACTTCCATTTCATCGGCTAAGGGAAATTTAAGGAGTTTTTATTTTTATTTTTCTCAACGTATAAATATCAGTTGCGGAGAGCATGTATTATAGAATAAAATTTATACTCTGCATTGTTTTTAAAATCGCCATATTGTACAAAGGTATTTCTAAGAAATCAGTGACTTGTATATAATCAACGGTTTTTTGTAATAATTTTTAGTGGCAGGTCCACACAATGTATGCGAATGCAAATGGATGAAATGTAAATCTGAAATGTAAATATTTTCCACCAAAGAGGTTTCATATCCAAGAAATCAAGGGTGTTGTATATTCAAGTTTTTTGTAATATTTTTATTGGCTGGTCCACAAAATTAACTCAACAGAATTTAAACAGTGGCTGTACATGTTAATTGTTCAAATAAATTTCATGATGAATATCACTACTGAGAAATTTTATTCCAAGACGTGTGGGATTGATTAAAAGGGCCCGTACGGTAAAATGTACCTTAATTATTATTTCTTTTGGTAGGCTTTTTTTCGAATGAAAACAGGCTTTTGCATAAAAAAGGGGGCATACATTACTCCGGATCGACTTCGTAAATCTGTCTCAGAGTAGTCCATTTTTAAATATCTATTTTTCCCTAATCTTTAATGGCTTGTCCACACAACTGCTTAGATGAGAAGTGGTGGGAAATTTTTGGAATCAAGTTTTAGCGAAAATGTGTTTGTTTCCACAAGCCTCATATCCAAAATACTTTGGTTTTCTCATAGTCGTACCTGTTACTGCAATAACACTTTAGTGGCTGGTCCACATAATGATTGAAGAACCGACTTGCGCAATTAAGGTTGAATTAAGTGTTTGAATTAAATGGTCTAAGTTGCAGTACTGAAGTGTAAATATTTTAAAATCAATTCAGCGTTAATATTTTTTCGGTTAAATGTATTTCAAATATGACTGGTAGTCTTATTGACTTGTCCTATGCCGCTGGTACCATTTAATAACCTTCTCTCTGCTTATGTAGTCCCCCTTGATCAATAGAAGAACTGAGTCGTCAAGTAACATTTGCCCAAAAGACACATTCTTATTTTTTTTTCTGAAGCATTCCTAAATCCTTGAATTTGATTGGCTAATAACACGTGTGAGTGAAATACTTTTACTCCGACGCAACGAAACGGTGGATTTTTCCTCTTACAATGGAACTTCAGTTTTCGCTTACTAAATGTTGTTAAAGCAAAGAAGAACATCAGCAATGGAATAAAAGGCTGATTATTCTCCAAAAAGGCAAGTATTCACTAGATTTTATTCACAACACTTTGCTGGTTTGCTGTTTTCGATTTGTTTTTCTTGAAGTTTAAGTGAATACGGCTAACAGCAGAGCATCCTTTTAAGGTCAGTTTTTCAGTTGGTATTCTTTATTTCTTTTGAAGTTAAATTGTCTAATTAAATTTTGTTCCATTTTGCTTCATTTAAGGAATATGATTCTTAGCTAAAATAGTCAAACAACACCTCGCAACGGTGTGCCGTTGGCTTGAATCACTGACAAAAAGTTTTCTTGCGTAGTTTTCTTAGTTCAGATCGTTCATTGATTATGGGTTAGGATAGACTGGAGGAAAATTAGGGGGATGGAGAGAGGGACGAAGGGAGGGAGGGGGGGGGGGGTGCACCCAAAAGTGTTTCGTCTGATTCTTCGTCTTCTTCTTGAGCACTCCAAAGGAATACAGAAAACAAGCATAAATCATAGGAGCGGTTAAAACATTTGAAGAAAGGGCTGAATTTTGCTTGTAACTCTGAGAACCTTCAGTTGCTGTCTGAAGCTGAGAAGAAGTTATGTGTTTCAAATATTCTTTCTTACATTCAAGATGTACCAGCGCGCTTAGAGCAACTTCTGTTGCTGTTTGGCGAGAATACAAACAAACAAGCTACTAGAAACATTGAATGACTTAAGACTTCCATTTGTTATGGCCGCGCAGGACAGTTACAGTCTCATTACGTATGTATTTATTTTAAGACATGCCCGAACCGTGCGACTAATTCCGACGATGCACGGGGTATTCATGAGAAGAGTTTTATATTCCAAATTTATTCTAAATTTATTCAATACGTTGTGTGTTCGGCGTATTGCTATTTGCACATGCGATTGAAATCTCGAAGAATGAACTTCTTGTACATTTTTGAATACTTTAGCGGACTCATTCGATCTTCGGAGAAAGAAAATACTGCAATTTTGTGTCCGAGTTTTCATCACGGATGTAGAACTTCAGGAACTGATACACCATGGAGATATAAAACTTAGTATGCTATACTGTGGTGTGACAGAAGCAAAATTGCAAAAACAAACTTTACAAAGAAGATCAGACGCTGCAAAGTCCAAGTTTCACAGTTTTAGTCCTATTGAAGCCAATAACTTCCAACAAGTCTTGAAAATGAAACATCTGCTTCTGTCACGTCACAGAAGCACTAGGTAATGAAACCATTTACTTTCCTGCGCTTCTGAATCAGAAAGCTCGGACACAAATATTGCTTTTGTCAGTTCTAACTTTAGCAGCCTAAAATATCACCTTAAATAGCAGTTCGCCTATACAACGACAATCATGATGTTATTCTATCACCCACCAAGACCCCGTCAAATTTCAGAGGAATCGAGCCTCACAATTCAGAGATTTGAAACTTAAACATGAAACACCTACCTGGGGTAGTGGAGAACGTGAGCGTATAATGACGATGAACTCTGATTTCTTTCTTTTTCCCAACTTCAACGCCTTTTTTACTATTTTAGCTCCAGCATAACTCGCCCACATTTTGTAAGTTAAACAAGTTTGAAAAATCGCGACAGGACTGATTACAATAACAAGAGGTTACATTTTGAAATGACGTTTTCGTGGCCGTTAGCCTGAGAGGAAACGAACAGCCGAGAGTGTTTTTGGTGACAGGCATTGGTGATAACAGTCAGACTGACACTGCAGAAGTAATTATGCTGAGGAAGAGAAAAGAATGGAGCCATGAATGCCTGGTGGGTGCAAAGTAACTAGCGTGTGGCATTGGTGGTGCGCTTGTATTCAGTGAGCACATTCATTCTTTTGTAGAACAGAAAAGCCGAGTTGTGCATTTTTCTTCAACGGGGATTACCTTAAACAGTTTCTGAAAACAACTGGGAGCACCCAGAAAGAAGCACCAGGCTATTCAGTCTTGCATTATGGAAATACTGAAATTCATGAAAGAGTATTACAGAGTAGGTAAACTGTATGGAATTTGTAAGAGATGGATGCAAGGAGAACAAGGATGATCATTGCAGCTGGTGTAAGGATAATGGTGGAAAGGTCCAACAATGGCCAAGGTTCCTGAGCCAATGCCTGACAGGCGAGAATCGAGGGCATTAAAAAGGTGTATTTGACCGTCCTGTACGGGTCCGCAAATGATCCCAGGACCGCAAATGATCCCGGACCGCAAATGATACCCAAATTGGACCGCAAATGATCCCCATATTCCACCATATTGGACCGCAAATGATCCCGAGCAAAAAAGAAGGAATGGAATGGATAGTGAAATGGCATGGATAGGGAATTGGCATGAATTGCGATAATTTTTATCAAAGCCTTAAATCATGGCTCACGACTATCATCATTTATTTTAAAAAAGGTAAACATGGTCACACAATGAGACACAATGGCCGTTTTTATGCTAGTTGTCTGATACGTTTAAGTCGTCTCGAGACGACTTTAATAACGTCTAGTATAAAAACTGTAAATAAGACAGACGCATTTAACGTCTGACGACTTTAACGTCTTCATTTAAGTATGTCGTTTAGACGCACTTAACAGACGGCTTTAACGTCTCAGACGTTAAATGCGTTTAGTATAAAAACGGGACGACCTAACTGGGACGCATTTAGCCCTGAACTCCTTTGACTTACACATATTTTTTCTCCCCTTTTTCTTTGCTTTTTTATTATATGTAATATCTGATTTGTAATAGAATTAATTTGGCACGCCACGACTTGCGTTTTTGGCTAACTGCGTGCCAAGAAATTGTACAGTCAATATTATGGAATAAATGTCTTGTCTTGTCTTTGTCTTGTCTTGTCTTGTTAATCACCCCCTCGTTCCTTCCTTGCTCTTCTTGTTCGCCACGGCACACAAGCCAAGTGCTTTGGCCATATCTATTTCCTCGTTCATCGCCTGAAAATGCCGCTTCCTCGACTGTTTTTCTTTGTCAAAAACATTTGCATCTACATTTCTTGTCTTTCTTGACGACGCCGAGAATTAGACAGGGGCACCCAGCGAGCCAAATCAACCAAAAGCTGCCTTATGGTGTTTGAAGTCTCTTTAAAGCGATGTTTTCATAAGCTAGAGGAATTTCATCTGTTCGGATTCCCTAGCTGAAATTTTTATTGCCCGAAAATGTTAGGGAACGAAATCTTCCTTTAAGAAAATGCAAGCTGAAATGAACTTTCCACCAACTCGGCTAGGGAACTATTTTCTTTCCGAAAATGCTAGCTGACGTTTTTGACTGCAAAATACAGAATTTCAACCTTTCAGAAAACTTCAGGGGCTATGATTTCCAAATTTCAAATGTTATAGGCCACGTTTTAGTTACGAGAATCCGAGTAAACTCTTTAATCGACGCCGAAAGCGCTAGGAGAACACCCTCCACCGAACAGATATCTACCGAAACTTGCGCCGAGTTCACTCGTACCTGTTGTCCTCCGAGAATAGAACCCAGTCTTTTTTTTTTTTTTGGAAAAAACGTTTTTTTTCTGTTAGGTCCTCTACTTTTGTGGGTCACGTTTTCATAGCAGACGACTTTAAAGTCTCAGACGTTAAATGTGTCTGGACGACTTTAACGTCTTTAGCAATAAAACGGCCAATTTGTGCAACCGATGTGAAGCAGTCAATCGATGTTATCACACCAGGATCCAAACCTATCTCGTTTTTCCTTCCATCTTTAGATATCTTCATGTTTGTTCTTATCTTTATTAACTCCAAGAATGCTCACAAATGATACCAATGAAGCTACAACAAGGCAGTTTAGCCATCTTTCGAGCGCGTGGGAGGAACAGCTAATGCTCACACGGCGATGACAAGTTTCAGACGATCTTTGACCACTCAGCTACGATTTCAACTACATCACCGCGTTTCTCGCCTGTCTCAGGCCGGTCGGCTGATCACCCATGAATGTGAGGAAGAAAGATTTCTAGTATTCTTGGTACAATTTTTTAAAAATGAGAGTGCTCAGTGAACAAAAGACCTTTATTTCAAACGCCGTAATGAAATCATCTGCGGAATTTTCAGTTCTTTTTACGGGCAGGTGTGTATTTTAACTCTCAGTATGTCTTTGTTGTACAATTGATTTAGATGCTCGATTTTCACCGAAATCCGGCACGTACACCGAAGCGTTGATCATATACCCGACAGAAATGAAATCCGATTAGGCACGTTCTCGAACGTGCTAGGATGTTCAACACAATAAACAGAAGACATGAAGCGAAACTCGCAATCCACAATCACAACATACGTCTTAACATCAACAACTACTGTACTATGCAACCGGTGTCCTGAAATCAACAAACAGACAAAACGTCACGAAATATCACAGATTTTCCACTAAAAACGGAAAAAATGAGAAAACGTGTTTTTTGTGTGTAATTTTTATATCAATCCATGCCATTCCTTATTTTTGATCGGGATCATTTGCGGTCCGGGATCATTTGCGGTCCATTTTGGGGATCATTTGCGGTCCGGGATCATTTGCGGTTCTGGGATCATTTGCGGACTCGTACAGTCCTCCAACAACAGAGACACATGGTAACCACGACCTGTTGACAAATTTGCTCCTCTTGCAAACTTACTGAAAAAAACTTCATGGCGAACAAAATCTCTTTTTAAACAACAAGAAACTAGAAGAGTTTTTAATGCAGTATGCCTCTGTTGAAGAAGAACAAGTTACGTCTATGTTCAATTCATAGAAGACTCATAGAAGAGCAGAAAACATGCGCACGGTTTCTAGCAGGAGAGAAACAACAAAAGACAAATGCAAAAGAGCAAAAACCTTTCGTTGATTGTGACTGAAATTGTGACAAAACCGAACTAGCTGCTTAAAATGGAATTTGAAAGTATAATTTAACTTTCAATCAGACAAAGCTTTTTAATACGCAGAAAATTATTCTTCTGTTTGTGTGAATTTTTCAAAGATCATTATTTAGTTTATTTCTCTGTGCTTGCTATGAAATAGATCCTTTTCATAACGGCGCCCGACAAAACACTTTTTGTTTCTGTGATAATTAGCCTTGCTAGCCTCGTTAGCATGTGCAAAATTCAATTGAAGGATAATTAACGTACATAAAATCTTCCGCCATTATGAAAAAAGGAATTTAATTGCTCCAAGATAATTTGAAGTTCCGTTCAATTCCGTTCGCCTCGTTCGTCTTAAAAAAAAAAACAAAAAAAAAAAAAAAAAACAAAAAACAAAAAAAAAACAAAAACAAAACAAAAAAAAGACGGCAGAAGAAAATAAACATGTTATTCACCGGCTTGGGTCGGTCCGCATAGAGGGAAACCGGCCAATCAGCCGGAGTTTATATCATTTACAAAAAAAGGACTTGTTATCAACTGCTTCACAACTATTTTACTCCAATCAGTAGAAGCGCACCAATCAGAGCGGATGGAGAGGAGGCAGACACTGGTCTCTGTTTCCCGCGAAAGTTCATTCATCTTGTTGCTACAGTAGTGCGCCCTTTCCTATTTGTTATTTGAACAGCAGGCTGCCCTGACTTCTGAAATAGGCGCCGCTTCACCTGTCTTGCATTCCAGGGCCCGCACAACAACTTTGCAAGTGGGGGAGCTCACTTCGAACGCTTTAGCGTGAGTCAACTCGGAGGATCCGGGGGCTTGCTCTCCCGGAAAATTTTAAAATTAAGTCCTCTGAAATGGCTAGAAATGCATTTAAAACTAGCATGGTGTGGTGAAAAATATACTTTCAGCAACAAAAAGCGATGTTTAAAAACAAGAATTTAATTACCTTTTCGCCTAACTAATCATAACTGGCAATTAGGAACGTATCCACAAAGCTCAACTCAACATACGATTGCCCTCGAGACATTGTACCGTTGAAAAGTGGGGGCTCATGCTGCTTTCATTACCACAACTGGTGGTATTCTGGAATGAGATACCACATAGTAATTACTAGAAATCCAGCGTAGGGGTGTTTGTTTTTGAATTAACGGAATGCAAATTGAATCACTTATATCGTTTTCGAGCACAAGTTTGCTACACTCTTGCGATAATTGCCTAAAACGAAAAATCTAGAGGTTTTAATATCCCGCCAGATTCGTCTTCCGGAAATACGGTCAATTACAAGCAAAGATATGAAGTAAAAAAGATCCAAGGGGAAGATTGAAAGGTACAGGAAATTTCTGTTTTGGCAGGCGTTAGAAATTTCAGCGGAACCAATGCTGCGTGACTTCCTCTAGATTGCATAACGGGACGATATCTGCTGGTGTCACATGATCTTTACTTAATTGTTCCTGTCTAGTACAGCAGAGGGGCATTTTGTCTGCGCATGTTCCGTAATCCCGTTTTCATGCTGGAATGAATCTGCCAATGTAGGCGTTGAAAACAAAAAGTCGTCTTCTAGCTTGCGGCTATCAACGTTTCCCTTCTTAACTGTATTTTTATGTGCAAAATTGTAAAAGATGTTTAGACGGTTTCAGGAAGAAAGTTCCAGCCAAATCCGTGCCAACCGAAACCTACATCGAGGAATACAATATGCATTTTTGATGCGACGTTAAATTTTGGCGACGACAAAAAAGATGAGTTTGGCAAGTTTGCCAACAGTCAAATTCAGATCGAATAAGACGCTTGTTTGAGAAGTAAAATTTTGGAACATCTGAGCTGAGAGGGGTTCCGAAGAGCTCTTCAAGAGTACAGCTTGAGTACAGAAACAGATCGTCTCGAAGAAGTACATGTATAAACAATGAAGTTAATTGTGCGTTCTTTGAATCTTTGAATGCCAAACTAGGGTTGAGCTTTAACAAATGAAGATCCTTATTGTATAATAAAGTCGTATGCGTATTTGTGCTGCAGTCATTTGAACATGTGAGATTGCTTCGTTCTGAGAATGTCGCATTTTTGTCGAAAAAACAAAACAAAACAAAAAGCAAGAAGCAAGTAAACAAGAAGCTTACTTGAGTTTTTGCGTTCGCAGAACGCAGTTCTAATCCAGACTGAATCGAGATTTTTGGGACAACCGGTGGACCTTGAAAAGAGCTGCCCCTGCAATCTGCAAGCAATCACGGATGACATCATCGGCAAGCCAACTCAATAGCTTTCAAAATGGCGGCCGTCCGCGAGGAAGAGGAAAGTGATGTGTAAATGTCTTAAATGAGCTACTACACTCTGGAAATGGCGAAAGTAAAAATGGCGGCGATCAAGAAACTACTGAGTAAAAGTAAAAGCGGAATTAAACTTCTCGAAATCTTTCAACCTGTGATCTTGTTGAACAAGATGAAATTGGGGTTCTTTGTGGCGAGGATTGGCGATTGAAGTGGATGATCTGCCACCTCTCAAGAAACGACCTCGAGTGAAATTTGTTATATCCGGTATAAACAAATGTCTGAGACACTTTACACTTTACACTTTTTTACACCACAGATCGGCCATTTCGTCACTGAAACAAACAACTGAATATGCCATCCGAGGGAACATACCATGTTGGCTCGGAACAAGTCCTGAAGAGCTGAAGGAATTTCTGGGGATTACTGTCTGGATAAAGCTCAAACAATTGCCGATTTCTACAATAATATGTTCGTTGCTGCTACAACTATTTTCAGAAACCATGTTTTAATATTGTGTTAGTCAAAGTTGATATTTTTTAGGCTTTCCAAGATGCTGTAAATGTGCTTTTAGTGTTCAAAGATCATCATGGACCACATGGCCCTCTATATGGTGGTTTTAGGGTTAACATACCAAGCCTACCAATACTCGAACGCACTCTCTAATCTACGATTACTACTAGTTAAGAAAATATAGTTGGCGAGGATGAGACAGACCCCAGCAACTACCGTCCTATTTCGCTTCTCTCCGTCTTTAATAGAATTTTTGAAAAAATTATGTATTATCGATTGAAATCATACATCGAAGATAATGAACTTTTATATAAAGCCCATTATGGCTTTAGAGAAATATTTTCCACTCAGCATACAATTTTGGACATAGTGAATACGATACAAACAAATATGGACATGTGGCATTTTTCTCGACTTGAAGAAAGCGTTTGATACTGTCAATCACACTATTTTACTTGATAAATTGCACCATTATAGGATCAGAGGTATTGCACACGAGTGGTTCTCGTCGTATTTGGCTAACCGAACACAAACAACGCATATTGACAATGACCATATTTCATCCAAGAAGAACTGGGTAACTGGAGTTCCACAAGGGTCTGTTTTAGGCCCCCTACTTTTCTTGATTTATATTAATGATATTTATCTTTGTAGCAATAAACTTGGCTTTTATCTGTTTGCTGATGACACAAACCTGTTATATGCTGACAAGGACTTGAAATCCCTGGAAACCGTAGTTAATAATGAGCTAAAAATGTTTGTGACTGGCTTAATGCTAATAAACTAACCATTAACGCGAAGAAATCAAATTTTGTCATCTTTAGGCCAGCACAAAAAAGAATTAATCATCAACCATGTATCACAATTCCGGAAAATAACAACAATGGATTCGTGGTTCTTGAATGTAAAGATTATGTAAAATTCTTAGGAGTGCTAATTGACAAGAACTTAACCTGGAGGCCTCACATTGATCATATTGCTTCGAAGATTAGCAAAATAGTCGGCATAATTGCTAGGCTGAGACACCTTGTACCTTTAAATACCCTTCTTCAAATTTACCGTTCGCTGATATTTCCCTACACGCTTTACGGTATACCTGTTTGGGGTCAGGCAGCACACGGTGTGATCTAAAAAAGATTCTTACCCTGCAAAAGCGTGCCCTACGTCTGATTTTCATTTTCAATAAAAGATCTCATGCCATCCCTCTTTTTATTGCTTCGAACATCCTACCTGTTAATATGCTCTACTTTGAAACAGTTTCCACCATAGTGCATCATGTTTCTACTAGTTCTACACCTAGGAACATTCGTGAACTCTTTATTCATTCATCTGACGTTCATGTATATAATACGCGTTTCTCTTCCGCAGATAATTTTTATGTACAAAAATCTAGATTGCATGTGAAACTCAAGTCTTTCTCTGCGTTTGGTACAAGATTATGGAATTGTCTACACCCCGTCTGGCGTAAGCTCACGAAAAGAGCATTTAAAAGAAAAATTCATAAGTTGCTTTTGACTGTACTTGGGATTGAGGACTATTATGTTGACGCCCATTCTCTAATATTGAAACTCAATACCAGTAATTACTGTGCCATATAGCTATATACTTCGCTTACAGACGTATACCGTAATTTTCCCTTCTCTACTTTCCAGTCTGCTTTGCTTGTACTATTTCTTTCTTTCTTTTCTTTAACTTGTAACTACATGAAAATTGTCTCTGCCAGTTAGCGTAATGTAGTAAATCAGTTAGCGTAATGTAGTAACCTAATGCATATCTTATAGTAATATTGTGATAGTTGAGTGACTTTTTATTTATTTATTTAATTTTTTTAATTCCTTATATATAAATGACTGATCCGCCTAGATTAGCCAGTGCTATTTGCGGATCAGTCACGTTTGTAAATGTGTTATTGAAATCTTAATTAAAGATCATCAAAGATTATCATCATCGTTGTGTTACGGTAAAAACGTGCAGCGCGTTTACCTTCAGTTGAACGTCTGTTTGCACAAATCTATATACACCACCTAGGACACGAGTTTGTCGGGCATGGACCAAAAGGATACAGAAATTGGGAGGACGGGGTGGTCAGTCTCAAAAGACTACAAATGAGTTGCTAATAAAGTCATGCTCTCAACTCATTTGTCATTTAGAAGTACAGTACAAACCACAGTATGTAGCTAGCTATCTTCTGCTTCAACTAGTTGCACAGACTTTTCAAATTAATTGCACTGCCTTAAGTGGATTGGAATTGTTTGAAGGAAGGGAGATAAAGAATAAGTTAAAATACCATACACACTCTCCTATCCAGCATCCCCTCCCCAAACCTTTTGACTCACTACTTGTTAGCAGTTCCTCCCTTGTGTACAAAAATAAAGAAAGAAGCACAAATTAAAAATAAATCCAGACAGATTGCAAAGACTATATGTATTTTTCAAACTTTATTGTGCCTGACTGCTTTACAGGAACGTTTGTTGATGTTGTTTGGTAAGTGAATTACAATGCCACAGACTTGATAATGCGAAACATGACCTTAAGGAAGCATATGACACAGTGCTTGGAGCAGGTCTGGGTATTTGTATGAGAAAGTTAACGATTTTCAGGCCTGTTAATTTTGCTGCTGCAGCAAAATAATCTGGTAGTGCCCGATGGGAGTTCTTCAGCTGCAATCTCAGTGTCAACATTACTCTTAGGGACAGTTCTCAAACTGCAGATGATATGCATATTCACATTCAATGTTACAGTTTCCAAGACCACAGAATTGATCAACAAAGCTTGCTCTTGAACTTGTCTGCCTTGTCATCCTTTTTGTGTGTTATCACAGCAATTGGTCTTCTCTGTATATCCGTAAAAAATATGAGAACATAATTATTGTTAGTTCCTTCCTTTTATGCAAATTGTTTACAAAACAGTGTCTATCATCAATCTAGTGGAGCATCAGTTTATATGAAATTGTATTTTTAATTAACACAAATTCTGATAGTCAAAAGTTAATACATGGTTGCATTCCATGTGATCATCACTGAACACTGATGATACGTGCATAAAATGAACTTAATACAGGAGTATTTCAGTAGAATGACAGTTAAGTGTTTTGAATTTATTCATTGACCTTCCAGTGAAATTATGGTGTAATTTATTTTAGAACCCTTAATTTAGAAATAGAAAAACAATACTATCAATCTTTAAAAGCAATACTATCAATCTTTATGGTCTGGCTTATATGTAAATTAAGCATCAACATCTTTTCCTCCAGTGTATGCTCATGTCATACTCTTTAACTTGGCCAAGTTAGGCTAAAGCAAATCTTCAAGCTTGTTATCAGATTGTAGTATTATTTCGAGAGAACAGTTAGTTTCGATTTTACAGTTTTGCATTGTACCTGCACAAACTCACCTAATCAGTAACAGATAATTTGCAAAGGGCTTAGATATGCAGGTACTAATAAACTTAATTTGAATGTTTGGGTACAACAGTTGTATATTTAGGGCTAGTATATCAGCTCACTTCTGAGCATTCCTCTAGATCAGAAAGCTGTACAGGTCTGTACAGCATAAAGAGTATTACTTTACCATAAATAAATAATCTTTAACACAAGCTCACTTCAAGCTTACATTAGATTTATCCGAAAAGGCCATTTTTCGCCGTTCGCTAATCCAAAATATAAAATTTTCTCAATTTTCAAATATCCGTTGAAAATCAGCTAGTGGAAAGACCTCTTTTACTGTCCCAAAGTTTTATGATAATATTCCGAGAAAACTTACATAACTTTTTAACCATAAAACTTCGCTTCACAAGAAAGTGGAGTTGCGAGTATATTAGCGGGTGCAAAACAGTATACGAATGTAGAGTAATATGTGCATCACACATACCGGGTCTTCGATCAGTACTCGTGAGCAATAACGCGCTAGACGCCATGTTTTTCGACTGAAAACTTCGGCTTTTTGAACGACTAAAGTAAAGCACGAACCACTTTTGGTGTAAATAAACTACATAGAGTCAAAATAAAGTAAATATGACATACACTCATGGTGTAAAATACGCGGAAATGAAAGCATAATCAAGTAAATTTGTAATAGTGATATTCGTATATAGCTAATCACCTTGTGTCGCAGACTTGATCAGCAATCGACCAAAGATCTCCGAGATCCATGACTTCCAAATATGCAAAAGTTCGCTGTTCACAAACACTGCTGAATCTCCCCGACGCAAAATAATAATCACGGGAGCGGAACTATTTTTTAAGTCTGGAATTCCATGTCACTGAAAAGAGAACGAAAAGCCAACGTTGACAATGGTAATTTGATTCTGGGGGACGGGCAAAAGTTTGAGCAAGTTGCCATCGAATACCTTAACGGGTCATGGCGTTAGTGCTATATGTATACATGATGTTCTCGTTCATTTCTTTCTATAAAATCCACTTGTAGGCGTAGATCCTCGAGTCAAAACTTCTCACAGTGAGCTCGAGACAACAAAATGGCGGACGAAGTTGTTTATTCCATCTCGTCTGACGCTTGCGCAGACAAAATGCCCGCGTGCTGTCTAGTACAGTTTAATAAGTGAAAGCGAACAACAGTTTAGTCTTCCCAATGGCCGTCATCGTCAGATTGTGACTTTGCTAGATTTAACCTGGGAGTTTCGAATTTGCGAATTTAGCTGCATTCAATACATTTCAGTGTTAACCAGAGAACAGTTTTGTAAACAGAATTGAAATACGGTGCACACAGATGTTACTGACTGAACGGTGCTAATATTAGCACGTTATTGACCAACCATAATAACCTTCGCGTTGACGTCTTGTAAATATGTCCTAATATTAACACATTAGTGACCGCTGTTAAGAACGTCTGCGTTGATATGTCCTAATATTTACACGTTTACTGACAGATGTGGACCTTAAACTGTGGCATAATATTTACAAAGCAAATTGACTTCTGTTTAAATTTCCGATGTCAGACCCTCCATGCCATATTGTTCCAGTGGAAGGGTTTCACGTGTTTCGGTGGGCAACCCATGGTAGGTTTAGTGGAAAGACCGTCATACACTTGAAAAGGAAGTAGAATAAATTCTTTCGTAACTCATTATTGTCTAAGGACGAAGGGAAAAAAACAAGGCAAAGGAATTTTATATCAATGGTTTGTTAAGACCAAAGGAGCAAACAGTCATATACTACTAAAGGAGGTATTCGGATGTAGATGACTGGTGAGCTAGCGATCGAAAGGTAATGAGAGAGTAATTCGTGTTCAATTTCGGGGGCCTTATTAAGATTAATATAATTCAAGAACTATTTCATGCTCGTCTGAAAGGTGTATCACGGGCGTGGTCCCATAAGGGCCTAATGGACCGTTTGAGATTAAGGTGTTTATCCTAAGTTAAACAAACATTTTTAGGAAGTAATCAAGCAGTTGCTGCGTGCTAACATTTGCTAATTAATTAAAAGTTGATTCTGTAACAATTAGCTCCATTTTTGTTACCCTGTACGTCCGCTCTCCTTTCTTGGATTTCGAAACCCTGTTTGACGTATTTATGAAAGTTCCGGTGGACACACTCAAGTTAAGCGGACGAAAAGGTTGTTAAATTGCAAAATCCAGAAATGCAATTATTTACCCTGAAGGTGTCACTAACAATCTTCATTTTTCAGTGATGTGTCATATCGAGATTTTCACTGCTGTGAATATTGATTAGATGGCTGCAGGAGGCTATGTATACATGAATTACCGATGCTGGTGCAACTAAAGAAAATCATCTTGGGAATAACTCTCACTATACTAGGTGCAGTGCTATGCAAGGTGTTCATTAGTAGGGAGAAGCCGGAATACTGAAAGGAGAAAGATAATGGTGACACAAAGCGAAAAACAATAATATCCTTCAAAGACGAAAAAAAAAAGTGTAAACTTTGATAATTCGAAGCACAAAACCACTATCTCGTGTACTATACACATGATCTCTTGAGGAATGTTTGCTTTTAATTTGTGTTTATTTAGAGTCCACTCATGACATCGGCTACCGGTGGAAATTTTAGTCTACTGGCTTTGGCCGTTTAACGGTGAAAATTACTGAGCATATGTTCGTGTTCAAATAAAGTGCTTACTGGTGGTAATAATTGATTGGCCGTCACTATACTGATTCTTCCAGTGTAAATATGTGGCAGGACAGTGACCTTGGCTGATGACAGCTGGCAAATGCTTACGGAAAATATCGCCACAAACTTTTCCAAGTTTTTTCTTATAAATGTGCACTGTTTATTTATTCTCAGTTACTTGGAAACAACCACCAGGAAGCCAAAAGAAGCACGGGCCAATTCATTATAACTTGCGCTTTTTTATTCCTCAAAAAAACTGGTTAAGAGTTGCTCTTTCGTTTTTCCTCAGCATTAATAAATATATGATAAGCTCAGTGTTGAACATGAAACATCACGTTTGTTCTTGCATATTGTTTCATGGCTTCCAACTGTTTTCTCTTACTGGATCTCACTAACCACAGATATAGCTCCTTCAAGAGGGTCGTTTGGTTAGCGACTAAAGTAATTATAATCGTAAGGACTTGTACCCTCCCACCCTCCTGCGATTCGATTGAACAGACGGTGTTGAATTTTCTCTTTGTTATTAATTTGAAAGTCGCACTTCCCAGTAGATAGTTCGGCCACGTTATGCATGTTGAACGGATTTGAATAACCGTGGACTAGTTAAATTAATGGAAATTTATATTTTCAAGTGACGTTTTGGTTTGCGTTCCCATCATGGTTGCTTAAGGTCCCTAATAAAACAATCACTGTATGACATCTTTATAACGTCCCACCCCCTATTCAATGTAAACTTGAACAATAAATAGGGGGTGGGACTTTATATCGAAGGTGTTGACGTTATTGAGACAAGGAAAAACAGAGAAAAATATTCCAGGAGTCCCTTACCTCTTTAGTGGGGATTAAAGCCGGACGGTATTGGCTTCCTCTCTTGATTGGGACATCAGATTCTCGCCCCCACATATCGGTAGTACACGGAGATAATGACATGACATGCGTCATGAGGTCTGAGGGTACTTAACCTACAGTTTTCACGTGTAAGCTAATTAAACACCCGCGACACACAGACTGGATCTCTGACAATCCATTTTATTTTTCCAAGACGAACGCACACTCAGTTTACTCCAGATGAGCTGCTTTCAGATCGACCCTGACTTGGAAGAAAAACTCAATGACATTGACGAATTTATTAAGTCCGAACTGGGTTTCGAACCAATTGCTGGTGGGTCGCTTAAACCGACAGATGCAGTAGTCGGTTGCAGTTGCTTTTTGAAAACTCTGGATTTACCGGATGGCTCAACCGATAATTTAGGTTAGAGTTTTAAACGTTGTGTCAGTTGAAATTACTTATTTTTATCTTCAGGCTATGCGCTTGATACGAATACCACTCCGTCGTAATCGACGGCGATGTCAGTTGTTAGGTGGGCACGAGAGTCGACATTCAAACAAGGGTGAGACGAACTCTGCCGTATAAATGATAAAATTCACCATATCGGTCTAACCCGATTAAGGCATGGATACTTAGAACTCGACGAAAGCACATGTTTGCAGTCGCTTGTCAAACAAAATATAGGTCGAATTTCGTACTCCGTATTTGACCTGTGCTGAACGAAATGTCGCATAATATTGTAGTCTAGACATCTCGTTCTTAGTACTTTGGTGGTCCGCGATAATCGGCGTCTCAATTACTGTAGCTTCTACAAGAATAGCCTAGCATCTACAAACCTTTAATTTTATTTCTTCGCTAGCATTGTTGCAAAGTTACAAATGAAGACATGCAAATGTAAATTTTTTATTGTTACAGAGAACGTGGACGCCAACTTGAAGACTTGCCATGAGTCAAACGAAATTGAAGTAGAAGTCCAGATAATCGGCTTAAAGGATATCTACAACAAAAAGACGAGGAAAACTCTTAAGGGGTCAGAAAATCGCTTGGAAGACTCGGAAGTAACCGTTGTTGTTCAAGCAACGGAGGACATCACCTGCGTCCGAGCTTATATTCAGAGGTGTCCTGAAGCTGCAATTAAGACGCACGACACTATAGGTTGGCAATGGCCGGCAGGCTTATTTACCTTTCTCCCGCATGTTCTACTAGTTTTAATAATGTCGTCGATTGCCATACGGATGGGAGGAGGGTATTAGTAGAATGCTTTAATAAGAATAAACTTTTAAATCTCTAGGCCCTGTTGAACAAGTCGTAAACAGAGTAGAAAATGAGGATAGACGATGGGGTTTTACCGTAGATCTTGGCTCGGTGCACAAGACAAAGGACGGGAATCCCGTTTACTGGCTTGAAAAGGCAGACGTCATGCAAAGGAACAAATGGGAACTGATAATCGCAATGGAATTCAGTTCAGGTTTAACAGGAGAGGTCACATCGAAGCCTTTCAGAGTTACGACCAAAGCAGGCTACAAGATGAGAAGGAGTGGAGGTTTGTACAGCATTGATAAAAGCAATGTTTGAACAAGGTCTTTAATTGTTATTTCTGGGAGGATTCAGCAATAAGAGGGTAATATGAAGTGTTTCTATAGCAAGGAAACTTTTGGCATACCGTGCTAGTTTGTTTTTAATTTGGCTTAAAATTTACCAAAGGTGCCTTGTTGAGTTTGAGTTAGATTGCGTGTTGTGGTCCGTTTGTATGAAGCTTCAAATTTGCTCCTATTCTCTTCATCGTTTTATTACGAATGTCAATGCCTTTTCATGAAAGAAATAAAGATGAAGACAGCGTCTTTGTTATTTACAATTTGATAGATTTTGAGGGGTGAAATTCGTAACTCATAGCGACATAAAAACGAATTTTAAGAGTCAGCAACAAAGTTGATAAGGTAAATTGGCGACAGTAAAGACATTGAATCTCAGTTGATAATTCTTAATAAAATTTCTATTTTTACTGCCCTATCAACTTAACCCAGCATCATAGTTTAAAAGCAAGCGGCAGAACTCTGCAGATAGCGGAGTGAATAACTCTTTGGTTGATGATTTACGTACAATAATGACATAAATCGTGGAGGCATTGAATTATATTCCATAAAACAAGTACCGCGAGTGCCATCAGTAAATGTGCTTTCAACAGATCGTTACTTTGAAGGCACTGTCGGTGGAAAAGGGCGTCTGAATGCAAAGCTTGTCTGTACCAGAATCACATGAGGATTGCTACACCTCAATAGTGATCATTTCTGTTATGTTACTGATAATCACATTAATGCATACAGAGTTTAATGTCAGCTTCCTTTTCGCTTTTTTGTGCCAACCAGCTCCTCATAACAATCCAAAGTTTGTATGCTTAACATAGATTCTGATTTATCCATTCTAGAATTCTCCTCAAGTTCCTGTGAAGTGCAGCGTCTGTGTTGCAAGATCACGAGCTCACCCAACATCTTGACTGACCATTTCGACGGCAAAACTCGAACACGTCCTCTACTGAAAAATGGAATTAAAAAAGGTGTTGAGTTTTATTTCAGTCAGTCCAGGGTATTAGTAGTTTAGTAAACATTGAATGGTTTAAATGAAGAGCGTACCAATGCCATAGCTAGCGCTAATGCCAATTGATATGTTGATTCATGAGACATGTTTGTTTGGCCAGTCCTCCAAACAGTATGCTTCAAATAATCTTTTCTTCTAGTCCTATTTGCTAGTAACGATGAGGGTGTGGAGATTGTGGCCCTTCATTGGAGCATTAGTCTTGAAAATGTGAAGAACTTCAAGTTTAATGTTACGAAAGGTGTTCGTCATCGTGGTTTCAAATGATAGCTGAGTTAATCTTTTGTCTCACGATTGAGTCATAAAGATGTGGATCGCGACGTTTCGACTGCTATACTGCTGGTCTTCATCAGGCGATGGTGTCGACTGGCTGCGTGTGAGTATAAGAAGCACCGTGGCTGGTGGTGATTGGTGCGTTTCCATCCTCGCTTAAGCTGTTGTTGATTGGAGGATTTCGATCCTTGTCGTTCAGACTAGAAATTGTTCCCTCAGCGGTCCGCTTTGGTACTGATCGGCTGTTGTGTTGCTTGATCGTGGGCATCCACGCTTCAGGAATTTTAATTCCACTATCCCTGTTAATGTTGTTAGGGTGAAGTCTCATGTGAATAGCCTCTTTAACCCTACGGGTGTTCCAACGTGGGTCTCGGTCAATAAATTTAACTTCGTCCCAGAGCGGATAATGTCCGGTCGCGTTGCTATGTTCTGAAACGGTGGAGGATTAGGTTCGAGCAAGCCGTATGTCTCTATCGTGTTCCTTAATCCGTTCATGCATAGATCTTCCCGTCTCTCTAATATAAACCTTACCACATTCGAAGGGAATCTTGTAGACTACTCCGTCTTGTTTTACTGGATCGACAATGTCCTTAGGTCGCACTAGGTGTGATCTAAGAGTTGTGTCAGATCTGAAAACAGTCCGTATGCCTTGTTGTTGTAGGCAACGGCGAAGAGCCTCCGATGTGCCTTTGACGTATGGTAGAACCACAGTAGATTTAATTTCGGGTTCAGGTTCTTTAGTGGTTGTTCGTCCCTTGGTTTTTGTAAGATTTTTTACAAACGAAAACGGATAACCGTTGGAAACAAGGACCGATGAGAGGTGTTTCCTTTTCATGAGAGAGTCGACACCATCGCCTGATGAAGACAGCAGTATAGCGGTCGAAACGTCGCGATCCACATCTTTGTGACTCAATCGTGAGACAAAAGATTAACTCAGCTATGAACTTCAAGTTTGTTTAGATGATAAATTTCAAATGCACTAAATACTTTTATTTTTAGCAAAGTAAAGTCAGCAAAACACAGACTTTGTCAAAAACAGGTAATTAAAGTTTATTGAAATATGTGTGTGTATATATATATCTCCCCAGAATTTCAAGATGATGCTTGTGATTTGAGTAAAGGCTTCACGGACTTCACTTTGAATATGAAGGACGAAACTACTTCCCAGGAGCTTTCTTCTTGTGATTTGAGCTCAAGAAGTGTCTCCTCAGCTGAAGAAAAGATAGTTTTTCAACAACACACAGTCTTAGACAGGCATACGGTGAGTTTTCAGCTGCTTACGCTTGTAAGCGACCATTAGATGAAGGGTGTCTTGATGTGCCACCATAAAACTGGACGGGTCAGTATGGAAATGAAGTGCGCTAATGGAGGGGACTGGTCTATGTCAATCCTTCGAATTCCTTCCGAGTGGTGCACACAATTTTCAGAATGTACACGTTTTGGTATTTGACGAGCCAGCCGTTCCAAATTCATAGTGCATTCTCAGTTCACAAACTGACCATTCTGGGCGTCCAGTTCTGACAAATGGAAAACGCATTATACATGAACACCAATTTTTCTGGACGAATTGGACATTTAGCCTTGTTTCTTGAATAGAGATTCAAGACCAAGCTAGAAATAATAAAATAGAGTCTCCAGACATACATTTACAGATTTGATTTTCGAAATTGTGAGTTTGATCAGTCCATTCCAGAAAATGGACCGGAAATTTATTTCAGGTCCATAGGATCTTCAGAGAGGGGTAGCAGAAACGTAAATTATGGAATAGAACCAGTGAGCCAGTCTTTGGCACCCATAAACATTTTGTGTTTTTGGAGGAGTTGGTGGTGGGGGGGGGGGGGGGACGTGAGCAGTGTTAAATGTATAGCATCTTTGCAGGTGACAACGTATTATGGTGGCGAACAAAGAATTCACCGCGTTCTTGAACAGCCGGAAGTTCCTGGTTTGTTGAAGTTGGTGGGAAAACACTCCAAGCTGACCAACTCTCGTCGAAAAGCCAACGGACACAAGTCTGCGGAGGAGGACCTCTGGTGGGCTTGTGGGAGGTGTTTCTTCGAACGTCGCAAAAAGTCCACCATAAAAGCTCACGTAATTCAACGAGTTTGTCAAAAGTCAATCGAAAATAAAAAATCAAGAGGAAAAGTTGTGAAGCGTCAGATGCAACGCCACTACAGTTGCGACTTTGATAAGGAAAAGCCAGAGAAATATTCATGGAAGAACTCACTTTCTGTTTAGGACGCTTTACTTAGGAGGTTGGTCTAATTGTTTACGTCTTATCGAACCAGTAGTGATAACTGTTACATTAATTAATTTATACTACTACCTTAGAAATTTCTGCAATTTGATTGGCTGAGAGCAGATGTATTTCAGCTTAATTTAAATTACCTACATGTGAAAATTACAGTTTCTATGGTAACCAAAATCACGAAATCAAGTCTCTGCGCGAGTTTAAAAAAATGGCGAAAAGTTTCCAGATTTTTAAATTCAAGAGATTCGAGAACTCAAAGGAAATTCAGAAAACCAAAATTCGAAAAAAAAGTATATCGACTTGGCTAAATATTTGGACCAGCTGGTCGGCTAAAAGCAAGAATTTCGAAACCAATTTGCTCGCTTATGAAGCAAGACAACTGGACGAAATAAACAGATGGCGCTACATAAATTTCTCTACGGACTTGCCACAAGTTGACCTCTCGAGTCTCACAGCAAAAAAGCCGAGAGGAGCGAGCTTTTTAGGTTGCGAAGCGGCTGAGTTTTGAAAGTTTAAAATTTCTCAAGCAGTAGTATAAACAAAAATAGCATGATTTGTACGTAACATTTGGCATAAATACCACTCGTGATATTCAGTTTCAAAATTGTCCCAAATTCGCCTAACGGCTCGTGAAATTATGTATAAAAATATTGAAATAACACTCGTGATATTTATACCAAACATGACTACAAATCATGCTCTTACC
>JAEMWC010000051.1:1070000-1072500 GCA_016490735.1 Pachyseris speciosa | reverse complement strand
TACAACATGATAGAAATGCATGAAACCCCAAATGGAAACTCGAAAAAAATCCGAGTTCCAGACGGGATTTGAACCCACGACCCTCCGCGATCTAGACGGACGCTCTAACCACTGAGCTACTGGAGACTCTATGGTGAGCGTTTGGGGTTTCATGCATTTCTATCATGTTGTATTTATTTAATCACTCACTTTGGAGGTCTTGGATAGTTGCATCTTTGATATGCCTTAATGTGACTGCGTGATGCAGTTATGAGTGTGCTAGTCATTATTTGGCTGTGTGACCGCGTGATGCGGTTCCAGTCAAAGCCCACATTTCACCCTTGCTCACCATAGTCTCCAGTAGCTCAGTGGTTAGAGCGCCCGTCTAGTTCGCAGAGGGTCCTGGGTTCAAATCCCATCTGGAACTCGGATTTTTTTCGAGTTTCCATTTGGGGTTTCATGCATTTCTATCATGTTGTACTAATTAAATAAATAAATAAATAAATAGATTCAATTACGAGAAACGATTTGATTGGGAGATGAAAGACTGAACAGCATAAAACAAGTTTACATTAAGTTGAAAGTTAATACCAGGAACTCTATTTAGAAGCCAATTTTTTCTCTTATTAGATGCAGAGAGCCATTTATCCCCCAACAAGAGTGCAGCGGAGGCAAAAAGGATTTCGCGCAGGGCAGCAAAACTCGGGCAAAACAAGAAATAATGTTTGGCATCTTCGACAGGTGCATCGCACAAAGCACAAGCAGATGAAACAGAACAATTCCTCTTAAAAAGATCATAATCTAAAGCGCTAAAATTAAGCCTTAAGCGAGTATGAAAAATTGACGCTCCACGATCCCCTATAAAAAAATAAATAATTGCAAGCTGGAAATTTCATAAACTTTGAAACACTATTCTTCAAAATGCTAAGAGAAAAAGACAAGCGAATCTCGGAGGGGAGGCTATTCCACAATTGCGTTGTTGAAAAAAGAAAGGATTTATTATGCCTTTCAGTTCGAACATAGGGTAAACAAAGATCATTTCCCGAGCGAAGGCTATAGCATGACCTCTCACTGACGAAAGCAGGAAAAAGATTAGATAAATAGCTAGGGGCTAACTTGCATGTTGACCATCTTGTGCATTAAGCAAAGTTTATGCATCTTTCGCCTTTCGTTAAGCTCAACCCATGAAACATCCCTTAAAAGGCTAACCCTCTTTGTTCCTTTCATGGCACCAGTAACAAGCCTAGCACTCTCAATTTGTAAGCTTTCCAACTGATTGCTGTCAGATTCAGAGCAAGCCAACCATCCCACGCGACATCAGCATATTCTAGAGATGAACGCACAAGAGATTTATATAACACCTCAAGTGAATAACGGCTCAATCGATATTTCAAGGGTTTAAGAAGATTTAATTTTTAGAGGCCTTTTGGTGTATCTTGTGTGCTCGCCAAGAAAAATTAGACGACAACGTCAAACCAAGATGTTCATGAACTGCTAAATGGTCAATTGTGACTCCATTCATTATCAATGGGGGTTGATCCGGCTTATCTCTCTTAGACGAAAAAACTATCGACTTAGTCTTAGGTTGCATTCATAGTTACCAACCATCGGTTGGCCCAAGAAGGTATCGATGCCAAATCATGATTCAGTCTAGTAGCACAAGCACTCGGTGAATGAACTTCATCTAACAAAAGGTTATCATCAGCAAATAAAAATTAATTAGAATTGACAGAGGTTGGTAAATCATTAATATATATAAGGAACAACAACGGGCCAAGGACTGACCCCTGCGGGACGCCGGCCACAATATTACGCCAAAAAGAATGAACGCCTTCGATAACCACTCTTTGTTTTCGATTAGCAAGATAGCTAGCGAACCAACTAATCAGGTTACCGTCAAATCCGATACTACTTAACACTTCGCTTGACACTTCGAGTGGTCGCTCACGGGAGGTTCGACTGTATGAAGTTTACAATGTCGTGGATATAAGCCAGGGGATCGAACGCATGGCCTTCCATAATTCATGGCATGCACTGTCACTACGCTGTAGGGGGACTGTGTGTGAAAATCTTCCCTCCAAAACGAAAATGGCGGGCGTTCGTCAATTGTATGGTAATTGCCGACAATCGTACAACTTTTTGTTCCAAAGAGGCTTTGTTCCAGAGTTTTCAAATTTCTCGCAATTTTTTTAAGCTGCCATGTGAAAATTACGAACATGAAACTTCAAACAAACGAATCAAAATAATTAAAGACGAGGGGTAGTAAAGAGTGTTGAAGACCAGGAAAGTATACGTACATGTCGGTCTACACATTTTCCTTACGTGCATGGCTTGAACACAGCGAGGTTGCCGAGAAGAAACTCATTAAAGCATTCAAAAAACGGAGAGACTGGAACAAAAAGGGGAAGACTTTGAATTCTCATCTCATCACTGTCCACACTACCATATTGTGCATCAGGTATAATTATCGATTAACTTTAATTCCATTACCCGCAGGGTAGAAAACACATACAATCACACT
>JAEMWC010000051.1:1045000-1062500 GCA_016490735.1 Pachyseris speciosa | reverse complement strand
AACATGTATGACATTTGGTTTTCAGTGGTCAGGATGTCGTATTCTCATTCACTTGATTGATGCCTGATCAGTTATGATTTTTGCGTAGAATGGAACACTGATAACCTTGTTTATTTGTTTCTGGCATGTAATAGGGGCCGTTGCTCTATCTGCTGCGGAAATGGTGGGCAGTGGAATAGAGACATCCGAAGGTTTTTGGCCCGGGTCTTTGGTTGGAGTCCAAGTTGAGCCACTGAATGTTTTTTTTTACAGGATTTCATTCCACTTGATCTGATGTATCAGGGGCATCCAACGACAAGTTTCGGTAGATATCTGTTCGGTACCCGGGGGGGGGGGTACTCCCCTATATGGGCTATATAGGTACGTGCCGCGGAATAGGGTATGGTTTTTGGAGGTTCTCGATCCTTAAATAGGGTATCCTTTTCGGCTATGTTGGCATAGTGTCCCGGTGTGATCCTTAGATAGGGTGCCTAAATTTGTATCAGCAAAAATAGCAGGTTGTAAACACCCAGTTAAGCGAAAAACAAATGATCTGTCAAAGTTAAAGTATTGCCAAAGCGATTTTAAGGAAATAAAGTTGACCTGTTCAAGCTATTTTGAGTTTTTGTTCTTCCCTTGCATAGGGTGTCATTTTTCGGATTTGGGCCTTAAATAGGGTATCAATTTTCGTTGGATTGTTCCTTAAATAGGGTCAGGGTTTAAGACCCTTCGCGGCACACACCTATCCGGACTTTATGGGAGTACCCCCCCCCGGGGTTCGGTAGAGGGTAGTTTGCCTTGGTTTTCGGCGTCAATTGAAGAGTGCACTTGGATTTCGTAACTGAAATGTGGCCTAAAAGATTCCCATTGGAAAAATCGTAGTACCTGAGGTTTTCTGTCATATTTGCTGTTTTTGACAGTCAAAAACGTCAGCTAGTATTTTGGGGAAGGAAATAGTTCCCTAGAACGCTAGTGGAAAGTCCACGGTCTAGCATTTTCTCAAAGGAAGATTTTGTTCCCTAGCATTTTCGGTCAGTTCTTCTAGCTAAAGAAATTATCACTTTAAACACACTTCAAATACCATAAGGTACTTAAAAATGTCTTTCTACAGCTTTGGTTGATTTGGCTCGTTGGCTGTCCCTGACGTGTTGGGATCATGGCCGAACAGAAAAGAACTACAAAAATGTGTTGTTGTTACTGACCTGGCTTGGGTGAGCCGGAGGAGCTCAGTAGTACGCAGAAGAATATTCAACCGCAAAGTCTAGAGTTTATTTGCATTTATGATAGGAACAAAGGATTTTTTGCTGTCTAATAAAGAAAAACTATTAAAAAGACGAAGCCCTATGACATCTAGACAACGCTCAGCATTCAGTTCCGTCCGCTCTGCTTTGTACGTGACACATATAATTTTCTTTCATGGGGCACCGTTTCGCACTACTGATCTACGTTGAATGCCACTTGGTAAATAAATTTTAGCAATCGAATCATGAACATAAAAAATGTTGATGTAACCTCTGACCGGCACTATTGTTTAATATCACAGAAGCTAATGGGCTCCTTCTTCGTGATTATTTTGGTGAGATCACGCGGGAAAAACTATACAGCGTGAAATTGCAGCATTACAATTGTGTTAAAAGCGAAATAAAGTAATTTCAGATTTCAAGTGGAATAAAATGACTTCAAATATTTACTGATTCAAGTCCCCCAAAAAGGACGATTTTAATGGCATTGGAGCAAACACAGTTACATGTCCAGTAGCAGAAGTGAAACAGGAAAAAATTAACTGGCCACGACAACACCACACCCTAGCTAAGACCGGATATAATTTGAAATTATACGACTGGCATACTCGCATGCAAACACAGGGTTGGGATATAACAGTTCGCCCCAACTTGATTGGGTAGACTCGGTGTTGTGCTTCGGTTTTCAGTCTTGAATTAAAGCCAAACATTTCGTTCAAAAACTGATTTCTGGTCCCTGAATTGCATCACCTGCAACCGATTTTATTTAAATGCATGACTCATTTGTTTTTTCCGCTAGGCGTGGGCGAAAACACTTTTCGTTCTGCTCAGAACATGTCTTTTAATTCAATTTAGCAGTCAGAGTATCTTTGGACATATTCCTTTCATACTTTTGGATCTTGGTCTAGCAAACTTCTTATGTCCCATTATAGCAGATATTCTGTTCAATTAATATTGCAAAACATAATGAAAGTGCTCTGAAACACAAAGTTTTTTCAATATTTCTTGTGCCTCATTCATCAATGGACTATTACAAGCGTCCAGTGTTTGGCTCTGACGTTCAAACCGCTGAGGCAAGGACTGCTTTGCAGGTGTCAGTGGATAAAAGTAAGAAAACTAATTTATAATCCCTGACATGGCCAGATCCTTCTCGCTTAATATGTGAACGTACATTTCGCTGGCATTGCCTGGTTCTTTAGTCCAAATAATAATCCACTAAATCAGAACATAAACCTTGCCAAAAAAACCACTCAGCAAAGGCCTTAGAACTGACTGACTTCATTTCAATGACACTAGCCTGATTTTGTCATGATATTAATTCATATAGATAGCTATTTTCTGGCACTTTCTAATTTTGAATAAAACCTTTTTCGATTAACGTGCAATTGATAGTTTACTTACACTGTGCTGATCTAAAATTAGTTTATTTCAGTAGGAGTGACAATTCAGGACTCCCTAAATTTACTGGGTTGCCACGACGTTTTCGAAACTAAATCCTTTTGCTTATTCAGTTACACGTAGGCTGAATCATCAAACAGATTAAATTTTTTGCTGCCGAGATCGAACATTGCAGGAAAAAACTTCCTGTTTTTTAAGGGGCAAGCCTTTGTTTCAAGATAATTGCTCTTGATGACGGGCAGCCATATTTAGACAAATAAAAGTGAGTTATGACCCTTTAAATTATGGGTGTTTTATGCTTTCTAGCCACATATTTTTAGAACACACCTGAGACAGCAACAAGTTCTACGTGGTTCATGTCTTTTTCTTAAGTATAGTATGTAGTTTAACTACCAAGGTCAGCCCGATATCAATTTACTTTACTTTTTCAAAAGCGTTCATGAAAAGAAGAAATTCACTTCCGGACAAGCGTTTTCCTTTCTCTCGTTTTACACTCTCTATGGAAACTCAATTTTATCATTTAAATTATTTAATTACCATATCAAGAAACACCTTTACCTTTAGTCTTTAGTAAGATGGTTAGCTGTTTTTGGGAGGCATCGCTAAATTTTCGCAATGAGCTTCAACCATTTAATTTCATCACTCTGCTGGAGTCTTGTGGAAGTGCTGGAGATCACATTTTTTTTTCTGTTTTACTGAAGTACGATCTCTTTGCGGAATAACTACGGATATGGCTCTATTTTAGGACATAAAAGGAAGGTTTTTGCAATTTATGATGGAATAGGCTCGTGAATTGTATTGAGAACTGTGTTGAATCTATGCAGCTGTTTGGTTTTTCTTTGCCTTTAACCAAATTGACTTGTCAACCAGGTATCTATAACTGGATCAAAGTCATTCCTCTTGAAAGTAGCAGTACTTCAGAAAGAAACTGAAACCTTAGTCCTTTCCTTATAACAGGAACACATTGTGGACAAACGTCTCGTCAGCGCTAAGCAAATATGTTTTACTTAAAAGCATGAATGAAGACAAATGACTCATACGTAACATGCCCGCCATGTTGTCATGGCAGTCACTTGCTGGTGGCTTCGCGGCTTTCACTTAATTGTTTTTTTTTTCTGTCAATTCTTTCCACAGTAGTTTCGCAAAATCGCAATCTTTAAGCGTCCAGAAACAAAGAATAGTAACTAACGTTTATAATTAACAGTCTTTTGACCTTGTTGCATCACGGATGCTTTTCAATCGAGCTAACTAATGGTGGATGATTATCATAAAATATAGTTGGGTGGTCGTGTTTATTGTTCAGTCGCCTTGTTCCTTGTATTTTCAATGTTTTACCTTTTCAAATATGCATGAAGTGAGTCGAACAGCTTATGTAACTCTGATTGGTTTTTACTAATAATTTTGAAGTGTGAGTCCTTTTAGACCGCCACATACTGGAACAGCTTTCTCGCTCAGAAGCATTCTCAATTTAACATTAGTCTGACAAAAAGAAACTTCTACTACCATATAATTCATTTTTAAATCATCTTTGCTAAATCACTTTTGTAAGATATTAGTGGCATTGTATCTTACGTATAAAGTAAAATAGATTAGAAGAAATTTGCCATCAACTCTGTGTTACGCCATGAGTTCAAAGTCCTTTCTTCAACGGATTCTCAATTCGGCGAGACATTTTTTTTTTAATTTCGATGTATACTGTTTTATTTTTCACGTTCTCAATGACTTCACAATTTCTTTGCTTCATTTTTTAAGATGGCCTCATAAAACACAAGAAAGTTTCATGTCTCCATCGCAATCTTTCTGGTTCTCCTTTGTACTGAATTAAGCTGTTCAAATTTTCCCAAAGGACCTTCTCGTTTATCTAATTGCTTTGTTTGATGCTTAAATACAGACCTATCCCCACATCAGATGTATATATATATATAACGATTAGAAGATGATGGCAGATTTTGATTATTTTTCTTGAAACACCAAATTTTTCTCATTTTGGGCTGCAACGATTTTGAGGTCTTTTCCTTCCTCCATTTTGTATTTACTCTTCAAAACCTTACACAAAGAACCATATTTTCTGGTTGAGGGGAAGTACATACCTTTTGGGGTAGAACAAATCACACAGGCAACCAAAACCAAGATTGGCAGGCAAATGGAGAACTTAATACTTCGTTTTAGGACCCGTCCATTACAAAACTCGAACTTGTCAAATTAAACAGTGTTTGAAGAGGGCAGAAAAAATTTGAAGCCACCTTAATTATTCATCGTTTTCGTCGATGTTTAAGACCACTTGTAAGGAAAACGTGCCCTAGTTTGTATTTTCGAAATTTTCCAAGGACTGCTACACGAATGAATAATATACATGATTACACTTTGAAAGTATAGCTTTTACTTTTTATTTGGTACAGTGAAAAGCATGTCATCTTTGGCCAGAAAGCTAAAAAAGCTTAGGATATCCCTTTGTGCGTTGTCAGTTTGATTCTGTCTTAAAGTTCAGTGAGAGCACGGAACAGAATAAATGCCCTCCATAGGTTCATGTTTTACTTTCTGGCGAGCTCTTCCGTACGTTTTTGACTCTGATTGATAAATTACGTTAAAACTTACCTTTATTTAACTTACTGACTGTGTGTACAGTTGCACTTTGTGTTAATTGCATACACATTTCTTGCTGTTGAAGTCAGGTTAAAAATCCGGTAAATACGGTGACGGAATGGAAAAAGCACACGTTCAATACCGCTGTTATTTATATTGATGCTTGGAGAGTACTTGTTAGTTAGCTCGCACTTCACATAATATACGAGAACCAGTTTATTTTTCTTTTATGTTTATGGCCGTAGACAGATGTCATGAACGGAAAGGAAACAGGATATTTCAGTTACATACACTGATCACTCAATAGAATGAAACTGTTTTTTTCTTTTGACACTTCAAACATTTTAGAAACGTTTGCCACTTTATAAAAAAGCAAATGCTTCCGTTCAAAGATATTGCATTCACGTGAATGCTCTCTCCGCCAACGCTCCGTCCAGTCAGTCTCAGCTGCCTAACCCTTGAAATCTAATAAAACGCTATTTTCCCCTCATAATACACGCGGAAAGATTGTCATCTGATTTTCTGGGCTTGCTTACAAAAGAGGAAAAAATAACAGACCAAAGCCGGACATTAGCGAGCACGTGCACAAGATAAGTGCAATGAACTGTTTAATAGCAAGGCAGCCATCGGTGAAGGTGTTTAGCGGGAGGGATGCTTCATCTAATTACTAAAACGTTACTTGAATTCAGCTACACCTACCTGCTTTGTCATCAAATTACCTTCAAACTTAAGTTGTAACAGGTAAATGTCTTAAAATGTGTATATTGAGGATGCGACAGCATTTTAGTTTGGTCAGTTTTATGACTGAGGCACTTTAAGCCGCGCTCAGTTAACCTATGCAGCTTGCATCATCTCTTGTAAACTCTTGTTGAATGTGTCCATCCAAAGTCGACGTTTGCTGCAATTTTCAAGCTTCATGAATTGTCTTGGTGTAAAACATCTTCATCTTTGCCAAAGTGGAAGGGAAACTTATTAGTAAGAGGTACGAGGTGGACTAACATTATTATTCCTCAGCGCTTGTTTGATAGCTATTCGCCACGTAACTTGGTTAAACCATAATCCTGATACACCCTTCCTTTCAGTGCTAAAATCATATTCCGTTTTCCGCAAGTGCCTTATATGAACAAAAGCCTCAGACCTACCTTTTACATGCCAGGAGCTGGACTGTACTGGGGCTTCCCCGGCTTGTGAAGGCAAAAGCCACTCGCTTTGGTCAAACCCAGTAGTTAAATCTCCACATTGTGACCTGATAAACTCATCTATATCGTTTAACTTTTGCTCCAGTTCGGGGTCGAAAGCGAAAAGACTCATTTTCTCCAAAGCCAGTCCAAAGACAGCAAGATGCAAGCTCTGCACCGTGTGTAAAGGAAGTCGTTCCTTAAATTCGTTCTGCAGCTAAGAAGCAAGAGCTATCTAACAATGCGGGGGAGGCGTTTCCGGTAGATATGTCTGACAAACGAGAATTGAGGTGACGTATGTGGCCTTTGTGTCCTTCCCTCGCGTGGTTTCCGGGTGATTGTTATTCTTACTTGTACTCAGGGCTCCAGTGAGTGAAGAAAATTCAAAGTTAATTTTAACTTCACTTTTTTTTCGCCTAGTTTACGGATGTGCTGTTACAAACTCTACTGAGTCAGAAATAGAACTACGGCGGGTAAAACATTTTGTGTACACGTTTCTTAAACGACTCACTTATCATTTTCACCCTTCACGTAACTTGATTAGATCTAAGAACATGTGTGTTTTCTGTCATTTGTGTTTATTAACATTTTTACACACAACTTGCTAACGTCAAACGAATAACACACTTAGGTTTGACAGTTCGTACAAGTTTTGGACAATGAGTTTAGTTGGTTTCCAAAAACCTCGCCACTGCCAACCCTTCGTTACATGGCAATAAAAGCTATAATTTATAAAATAATACAAACTCTCCCTTCTTTGCGTTAATTCTATCTTTAATGCCAAATGTAATAGATTCAGGGTGTACAAATACGTTTGTCATGCGCACGACTCCATGTTGACCTTTAAGTCATGACGAAAAAACGGCCCAGCAGCTTGCGACGGCAACTACTCTCGTGATGCTTAACCATCTGTCTATTGGCAAATATCACGTATACAAACCACCAAAACATAAACAATAACCATAACACCAAAGATGAAGCTCACTTATACAAAATGTGGTTGGTTTATTTCATCATTTCAATTTGCTGAATCGACTGTTTAAACCTGCATGCAACAACTTGGATATAGGATTTCCAGTCTGCCGAGAATGCAAAATTGGCGCGAATATTACATCGCTCACTCTACCACAACACTTTTAATAACTATAATTCGATTAATTCTCTCGACTTACTGTGTACAACTCTGGCAGAACCAAATATGTTTTTTTTTTAAATAATTAAAATAATAAAACTAAGAAGTTTTTATACAATAAATGCGAATTAAAGGTTATTGGTGGACTTTTGACCGAAAGTTAGTCATTGAAATATAAAGTAAAACTAACTTTGCGCCCAGATTTTTTTATGCTCCGTTGATAGGTGTTTCCTGACCTTAAAAAAAGTATTACTACACAAATTACCTCGTTATGCACAGGGCGTAATCCTTATTTCCAATTTCAAATCTGTAAACCATCGCGTTACTACACGTTGTCGACGTTTGACATCACGAGTACGCTACCCTCTTCAAAAACCGCAAAGACGTCATGTCACGCCTTCAAATAATGCAACGATGCATTGCGAAATCTCCAAGCGTGTTTTTTATGTCACGTCTCAGCATGATGTCACGTCATGTTGGTTTTGCTGTCTAAAGAATTCGTGCAAGAAAATTCTGTTGTCTGAATTTATCAACTTAAGATGTCAAACAGCTCCTTTATTTCTGGGAAATGTAAATGTGGTAACATTGTCGTAAACACGTATGGTGAAACAAATCCGTAAAATAATAAAAATAATCGCTGGGAGTCGAAGACCAAAGGTATTCTTTCGGCGCAGATCATTGAGTGTGCAAACGAGGTATTAGTGGGAGTTATGTTGATTCAAAATATATTTTAATACATTAACGTCTCGCAGTCTATACGATGCAACCACGAAAATTAATATTCATCCTTAGTTTAGACACCTTTTAGGCTCTCTCTGTGGGAGAGAGATTGGATTAACGCGCGCAGGTTGAGACAAGGAACAGAGGTGAAATGAACAGGTGATTACATAGACAATCAACCCATGGCCGGCTGCGCCTGAGCCAAGTGACGCATGTCCACGGCAGATGACATTTTCAAGACATGTAATGTAGAGTCTTTAATGCATAAGAGGCCAGTGACTGACAAAACAATGTTTGTTCAACGACAGGACACGACACGACATCCACATCCAGCTCTCAGTTTTGTGTCTGTTCTTGACTGCATGAGACCGACTCCAGGCGCCATTCACACTCCAATTTTCTCGAGCGGATTTCCTTCCTTAAATGTCCGAGGTGTCAAGAATCTACAGGGATAGGTGCTAGTGAGATGTCTGTTTTTATTAAGTCGATCGTTTTGAAAAATCAGATGTTATTATAATTGAGCTAAATTGTTTCCTGTTGTCATACAATACAACTGGTGTGTCCAATCCATCTATCACAGAGCTGTGACATGTGTGACAGGTTCGGTACACAACTTTTACTGACATCTGACTGCTTCTTTCGAGTACTCCAAAAGCAAGCGCTTAAGATAGCTTATGGTGAATTCCTGTGAACAGAATTCAACGAAAATGAGTGCAATCAACATTCATGGGAGGTGACTTCTGCTTCCAGACTGTCAGAGGAATTCTATCGTATGCTTTGCATCCGTCATCGACAAAATGTTTTTCTCTCAAAGCTATTTTGCAACTAGGTGTCTCATCAACCCCTCTACTCGAATCCTTCGTTCAAACCATGTTCATTGTAAATAGGTTGCGTGTGCCACTTTTAAAATAAACGTTTTTTTTATGTTCTGCAGTCTGCATCATTACGAATGCATTTGTCTGTCCTATACGTTTCAGCTGAACTGAACTGAACACCGCCGCAGTCTACGGAAGGTTTCTTTTTTCTTGTTTGTTGCCCAGTTTCCGGCCATGTTACTGTTAAGTTTGCAAAAAAAAAAAAAAAAAAAAAAAAAATGTAATTATTACCAAAACTAAATTAAAAAAATAATAATAAAAACTCGACCAGGTGATCTTGAATGGCAGCAGCCTAAGCTGAACCAAATAGAATATTGGGTCACGCAACTGACAAGGTAATGACGTCTTGGAGTCATGGAGGTATGACGTCAATCTTGAGTTTCTTTGTTCAGTTTTTGTTATGTCACCTGTCTGTTTGACCGTGAAGAGCAAAAATGTGTGGAGTAAATAACGTAAGTGGGACAGAAACACAAGACACACTGACGTTATTTTGTAACTTCATACTTCTTGCTGCAGGTGTTGAAGCGAACGTTTGTCACACTTTTATCGCAAGTGAAGCATACTGTAGATAATCTCTTAAACTGATATTTGTGGGAAATCAGTCGTATCACAGCAAGAGTAAAGTTTCCTCAGGTTAATTAAATTGAATTCCCCAAGACTTTTAAAAGTGTTCAAAATTACACTCTCTCTGTTTTTTCAATGACAGCGCCCAGTGTTTTTCTGAGGATCAGCCGGTACGAAGCGTCTGTTTCAAAATTAATGTCAGTGACATGACGCAATTAAATCTCAGCCTCCATGTTGTTACCATTTTCTTTACTTTGATCAACTCAGTCTCAACATTCTAAACAACGCAGAAATTTTAATGGTACGCACTCTTAAGTCTCCGAATTTTCAAGCTTAAGTTCTCACCTTAAATGACGTTAGTGTCTGTCGGAAAACAAAAGGAATTAAATGTTTTAGTACCGTGGGTGACCCTGCCGACTTTTCCCATTCAGTCCTTGATAAAGCACGACAGGGTCTTTTGTTTACTGGGAACCCAAAAGGAAACGTTGTGAAATAAACGCTCAAAATCAATTATTGCGTTTTCTTAAAATTATGCCAGATGGTTTTGATTTTACTGCTAATGTTAATTCAGGGAAAGTTAAAATTTCCGCGCTATTTGCGAGCTCAGCATGACAGCACCTTGAAAAATTCTAAATATTGTAAACACACGTCAGTGTCACGCCTTGCCTCATTGCGAAATCATTTAGCAAGTCGCCTCCACAAGAAGTCACGCCACCTTAGTTAAGGCGTTATGTAAGGCTTATCGCCGGGTAAATATTTTTCCCAGCCGAAATATTTTGGCGGGCTTTCTGTGTTTACACTGTAAGCTGACAGTGCCTCAGTGAAGGTCGCGATGAAGCGAAAAACTGCCCGTAACTGGTGTCGCAAAACAGTTATGGAATAAAAATTACTGATCCGTTTCAGAAATGATGTTATCCCTACACTGGCTTCTGTTTGCAAATGAGGAACAAATAAGTTTGGTGAAAGATTTGGGGAGAGAGCTCGCCGTGTCCATAATCCTTGCTAAGGTCTTTTACTTCCGTTCGCTGATCCAGTTCATCTGGCCGATACAAACCACAGAATAGAGTCGGCCACGATTCTCCCCTGCCATAAAACCGCTCCAGATTATTTAGCCAAGTGCTAATTAAAATGAATTTTTTTAGCTAACCAGAGTGACTAGTAGTCGATGTATGGTAAAGAACTCTGATATAACAAGCCTTGAAACAAAGAAATCCTCGCTATGAATGACAAACCTAAGGCCCAAACAAAAATACCCCGTTACATATGTAGCGAATAAATGTTATCAGGCGACTGAACTCGCATGCTCAATAGCATATGCTACTGAGACCGAGGGCGAGTCACCCTAAAGCGAGAATGCCAAAAGGATTATGCGCTGAAAGTACGAAACTTGCAGCGGAAGGCTGGAGTTTCCTAAAACCCTAGAAAGCCTTCTAAAATTATGCCGAAACAAAAAGAAAACAATAAAAATGATATGGAGACGTGAGACAGTAAAGTACTTTCAAGGTAACATCACATGTCAGGAACATAACCTGGTGTCTTACTGAATCCCCTTTCAGTTACCTAGATCTGCCTACCAGCTATATGGTACTGAGTAGTTCATTATCACAACAATTTGGAACTACTCCAACTCGTTAGATATTATTCGACGCTCAGCTTGAATCTAGTCTTTAAATATGACTTCAGAGAGTTTCCACGTATTGATGAAACGGTAGTTCAGGTGTATTATAGTTTTTCACCAAACATAGACAAACAGTCGAAGGGCCATTTCCGATCAGTGATTCTCAGTACTCCAAGCACTTGGAAGACTTCCCGGAAGTTCCGGTTCCGTTCAAGATCACTAAACAGTGTCTAACTGATTATTAAATGATGACTCTGTCAGAGGAACTCGACTCAGTTGAAGCGGATAGATTCACAAAGTTTGCGGTCTGATTCTCCCTTTAAATTTTTTCACGAGCGGCTGTTCATGGGTCAAAATTCTGTCGTTAGCTTTCAGTTATGGACGGTATGCTTCGGAATTTGAAGCATTTTCAAATCTTTAGACAAATTAATGGAAGTATTTAATTAATGGACAAATTAATGGAACATATTTACTCAAACATTGAAGATCTCGTTTCTATTCAGGGGTCAAGATTTAGCGTATGGCGAGAGTTAAAAAAATTAGAGGCGAATATCACCTTTGTGCAAAAGCTACTCGGGATTTTAGGAATAAGGGAGAGCATGGAAATAATAAGGATATTGCAAAGGAGTTAGCCATATTAACAATTTGTTTTGTAAACAAAACATTGCCATCTGACCCTGGTATTCATTCACTTTTGACACAAATATTGGCGACCATGAATACCGTAAGTACTCTAATCTTCACAATCTGACGTCATTGTGACGGCTTTTAATTATGCAACATTGCGAAATTGCAAAGCGAGTTACCTTGTCACGTCTGTAATGTTGGATTAAAAATGTCGTTCGGAAAAAATGTTTGTGAATTCTCTAAAGAAGTGCCATTGGTATGTTATGATGTCGTAGATGGCAAGGGTCAAAGCACGGCAAAAGGGCAAATTAATCAGGATTATATTTCAACTGAGCTGCAACGGAAACTTACGTAATTGGTGGTTTACCAGCGTACATGACGATGATATACATACAAAATACGAAAGTTCAACACTGAATTGTGTAAATAACACTCGATCAACATGAAAATTCACTGACTACGTCTGTGTTGATATTTAAAATGGCAACAATAACCAACTTGTTACCTAAGTTTCTAAAACAGAATTTGAGAAAAATTGACAAGTAATTTCACGGAGGAAATCATTTTACCTGCAGTTTGAATTTTTCGAAAACGAATCATGGATACGCGTCCACATTTTCATATGAAGGCATAATGGAGAAAGCCAGCTAACGAAGGAGTTATTATGACAGCATTCTGGTGATTCTTATACCGGTTTAGGGTAGATAGTTAATAAATTGTGATGATGATGATGATGAGTATGATTATTATTATTTTCAAAACTGTTAAATTTATGAATTCTTTCTATGAGGCATATATCTCTCGCTGGTCGGAATTGTTGTTGGAATGTTGTAGTCCCTGCGAAATACGTTTCAAGTGTGTTGTGTTATATAATTTCACCTGTTTTCGTGTGAGTGTAGGTTACGTCCTCAGTTGGCCTTGATACACATGAGGGCATGCTGAGACCTCCATATGGTTGACTACAACGAAATGAAGAGAGGATGCTTTGACGGGCAATTAGGGTTTTTCAGTTTTGCGAAAACTGAATCGCGGATGCACGCCCGCATTTGAATGACGCTATGAAGGCATAAAGAACGGGAGAAGATGCTTACGACGGAGTTATTATGAGCGCATTTCGAACTATCATGTGATCATTCTTGTTTCGATTTTAAGAATAAGAGAATATTTAGATAAAAATATTCTTATTATTAACTGGCTGTTGAATATATGTATCTGTGAGGCTAATTTTCCTCGCTATACAGAGTATTTTTTGTTGGAATGTTTTAATTATTTTATTTTAAATTTATTCTGCTTTCTGAAAGTTGTTTACATTGTTGTTGGAATGCTGTAGTTCCTGGGAAATAAGCTGCAACTCTTTGAGTGAAGCACGCTTTACGTTTCTTCATATGTTTTTTTATTTCATCTGCTTTGGTGTGGGTGTAGTTTGTACGTCCTAGACACTGATGAGGCATGTCAGACCTCCATGTGCGGAGCTACAGTTGGGTTTTTTCAGTTAATCTCGGATGTACGCCCGCGTTTGACTGACGCCATGAAGGCATAAATAACGGGGGAAGATGCTTACGAGGAGTTATTGCGAGGGCATTCCTTTCGAACTATTCTGGTGGTTCTTGTTCCGGTTTGGGAGTAAGAGAATATGCGAAATACGTCGCTTCATCACAGTGCTCCCGCGGTCAAAAAAGAAAAAGAAAGCGGAAAAGGCTACAGAAAGGTTTCCCACACGCTGCTGACACGTGTCACGCGGCACGTGAAACTGTATCGTGAGCATTGCCTTATGTAACAGTCGGTATAGACTTGTTTTGCTATTTTTCGTCCTTCAGTGTCCTTTAACAGGGTAGCTATGAGGATGAGTTGGAGAGAGAACAGAGAACATTATTCAATTCCATTACGGTAGAGATGAACAGCGAAGGTCCGCAAAAAGCCTCATCGACTGGGAAATGTACTTGGTTTCTGCTCTTCAGCAAGAGTCGGCCAACTGTCAACCAATTAGTTGCAGTCTACTCTCCTCAATAGATTCTCAAAGAGCTCACATGCCACATGCCGCATGCTCACATGCCACATGCTCACATGCCACAACAACGCACCGAAAAACGTCGCATCGAAGAGTCTCGTTATGGGCCCAGGGAACACGAAATCACCAGCGTAGATCATCTTCCTGGTGTCACCGCCAAATGTGCTGCCGAGCAGATGGAAACACCAGAAGGGAACAAAAAAAGTTTTGAACACGATTTTATCTGATAGTACCGTCCTTGGTTGGCAAGCACAAAAAGAGTTCAAGATCAAAGGGAAAAGCTAAAGGAATTACGTAATCAAAGTTGGTGTACTGCTACAGCAGTTATCACTATTCGTTAATGTAGCGAAGCAGTGAACTCTAAGTCCAACGTTTGTTTTTTTGTTTTACAAACATGAAGTTCAAAACATAACGATTTTAATGTGATCATATAGGGAGTTTAAACAACGAAGACGGCAACAGTGACGGGACGGTATCAGTTTAAAACACAAATTTTCGTTATTGGAAGTATTTCGAGATTATTCAACTTTTTCTTAAAAAAAGGGCGAACTATCCAGGCATGCAAGTAGCAGAAACAGTGTTAAATAAAAAAAAAAAGATACATTTCTGACGAAGAAATGTATCGCAAATGTGTAGTCGGTGCACGTGCAAAGCGCTTGTTTTTGCTCGTGGAAGAAATTGTTTTGTGGCGTCAGTTCAGTTCTCGTCGCCGCTGCCGTCGTTGTCGCTTAATCTCCCTAAATTAACTCACTCAGATGAGTACAAATATCATTAAAGATATAGTATTTTAAGGATAAATAGTTTGAATTTTCTGTTACAGTTAGTGGACACCACCACTTGTTTGTTTTTTCGTTGCTTGATGAAATTAGTAGCAAATGCCTTGTTAATTGGTATGTTGTGTAACATTCATTTTTACCAGGAAATTAATATTTCTGTAAATATTTATGCAATGGAATTGAAATATATTGATATATGAGAATCTTGCTGCAAATGTACAGTTTTCTTATGTGGTAAATTGCCCAGAAATCTACAGCTGTGTGCTCGAGAATCATGGCTTTCGAGTGGAAGCGAGGTTAGAGTTGACTTAGTTCTGACACGAACCTGGTTGCTTTTGATGTGCAAAGTTAAGAATAGGGTAGGCCACGATTCCCCCGTCATGAAACTGCTCCAGATTATTTAGCGAGGTGCTAATTAAACTGATGTCAGTTTTAGCTAACCAGTGTGACTAGTAGTCGATGTATGATAACAAGCTTTGATACAAAGAAATCCTCGCTATGAATGACAAACCCAAGGCCCAACAAAAATACCCCGTTACATATGCAGCGAATACAGCGAGAATGCCAAAAACATCAATGAGCTGTAAGGACGAAACTTGCAGCTGAATAGCAGGAGTAAAAATGTCTTCTTTGAGGTGTGGAGTTTCCCGTCAGCAAACTTCAGAGAGCCTTCTAAAATTATGCCGAAAGAAAACGAAAACAATAAAACTGATATGGAGACGTGAGAAAGTAAAGTAATTTCAAGGTAACATCACATGTCAGGAACATAACCTGGTGTCTTACTAAATCCCCTTTCAGTTACCTAGATCTGCCTACCAGCTATATGGCACTGAGTAGTTCATTATCACAACAATTTGGAACTACTCCAACTCGTTAGATATTATTGGAATCCTTTACAGAGACAACACTCAGCTTGAATCTAGTCTTTAAGACGTCAGAAAGTTTCCTCGTATTGATGAAACGGTAGTTCAGGTGTATTATAGTTTTTCACCAAACATAGACAAACAGTCGAAGGGCCATTTCCGATCAGTGATTCTCAGTATTCCAAGCACTTGGAAGACTTCCCGGAAGTTCCGGTTCCGTTCACGTTCACTAAACAGTGTCTAACTGATTATTAAAAGGCAATGACTCTGTCAGAGGAACTCGACTCAGTTGAAGCGGATAGATTCACAAAGTTTGCGGTCTGGTTCTCCCTTTAAATTTTTTCACGATCCGCTGTTCATGGGCTCAAAATTTTGTCGTTAGCTTTCAAGTATGGACGGTATGCTTCGGAATTTGAAGCATTTTCAAATCTTTAGACAAATTAATGGAACTATTGGAATCTGTGCAAACATTTCGGACATATTTCAGGAGCACCCAACGACAACTTTCGGTAGATATCTGAGTTCAGTGAAGAGTAGTTCGCCTTAGGTTTTCCGCGTCGATTCAAGAGTGCACTCGGATTTTCGTAACTAAAACGTGGCCTAAAAGATTCGCAATGGGGAAATCATAGCCCCTAAGGTTTTCGGAATGGTCGTAATTGCTGCTTTTGGCAGTCAAAAACGTCAGCTAGCATTTTCGGAAAGAAATTAGTTCCATAGAAAGTTCGAGAGAAGTTCATTTCAACTTGCATTTTCTCAAAGGAAAATTTCGTTCCCTAACATTTTCGGGCAGTTAAACTTTCAGCTAGGAAATCCGAACAGATGAACTTCTTCTAGCTAATGAAGACATTGCTTTAAACAGACTTCAAACACCATAAGGTACTTAAAAATGCCTTTCTACAGCTTTTGGTTGATTTGGCTCGTTGGGTGCCCCTGATATTTTCTCAAACATTAAAGGGGTCAAGATTTAGCGTATGGCAAGAGTTAAAAATTAGAGGCGAATATCACCTTTGTGCAAAAGCTACTCGGGGATTTTAGGAATAAGGGAGAGCATGGAAATAATAAGGATATTGCAAAGGAGTTAGCCATATTAACAATTTGTTTTGTAAGCAAAACATTGCCATCTGACCCTGGTATTCATTCACTTTTGACACAAATATTGGCGACCATGAATACCGTAAGTACTCTAACCCTCACAATCTGACGTCATTGTGGCGGCTTTTAATTATGCAATATATTGCGAAATTGCAAAGCGATTTACCTTGTCACGTCTGTAATGTTGGATTGGTAGACATAAGAAAGTCGTGCGGAAAAAAATGTTTGCTTATTTGAATTCTCTAAAGAAGTGTCAGCCAGTGATTCGTAGGCGTTAGAAAGATGGCAAGGGTTACAGCACGGCAAAAGGGCAAATTAATCAGGATTATATTTCAACTGGGCTACAACAGAAACTTACGTACTTGGTGGTTAACCAGCGTACATGACGATGATATACGTACAAAATGCGAATGTTCAATGCTGAATTGTGTAAACTGCTCGATCAACATGAAACTTCACTTAGTCTGTGTTGATATTTAAAATGGCAACAATAACCAAGTTGTTACCTAAGTTTCCAAAGGAGAATTTCAGAAAAAAATTGACAAGTAATTTCACGCAGGAAATCATTTTACCTGCAGTTACAAATTTTCCAAAATGAATCATGGATACGCGTCCGGATTTTCATATGAAGGCATAATGGGGAAAACTTGTGCAGGAAGGAGTTATTATGACCGTATAATTTTTGTTCTGGTGATTCTTATACCGGTTTAGGATAGATAGTTAATAAATTGTGATTATTATTATTATTATTATTATTATTATTATTATTCAATTTATGAATTCTTTCTATGGGGCAAACATCCCTCGCTAGTTGGAATTGTTGTTGGAATGTTGTAGTTCCTGGGA
>JAEMWC010000051.1:1037500-1040000 GCA_016490735.1 Pachyseris speciosa | reverse complement strand
GTATAGTTAGTTACTTTAGGGATAAATAGTTTGAATTTTCTGTTACAGTTAGTGGACACCACCACTTGTTTGTTTTTCATATTTCGTTGCTTGGTGAAATTTGAATAGTAATAATGGTATGTTGTGTAACATTCATTTTTACCAGGAAATTAATATTTATGCAATGGAATTAAAATATACTGATATATGAGAATCTTGCTGCAAAGGCACAGATTTCTTATGTGGTAAATAGCCCGGCAATTTACGGCAGCTGTGTGCTCCGGCGAGAAACATGGCTTTTTAGTGGAAGCGAGGTTGGAGTTGACTTTGTTCTTACACGAACCTGGTTGCTTTTGATATGCAAAGTTAAGAATAGGGTAGGCCACGATTCCCCCTGCCATGAAACTGCTTCAGATTATTTAGCGAGGTGCTAATTAAACTGATGTCAGTTTTAGCTAACCAGTGTAACTAGTAGTCGATGTATGATAACAAGCTTTGATACAAAGAAATCCTCGCCATAAATGACAAACCCAAGGCCCAAACAAAAATACCACGTTACATATGCAGGGAATAAAGCGAGAATGCCAAAAACATTAATGAGCTGTAAGGACGAAACTTGCAGCTGAGTAGCAGAGGAAAAAATGTCTTCTTTATAATAATAACAATAACTGTCTGTGCTAATCGTCCTCGCAAAGTACAGCAAGGACGCAGCTCAACAAGGTCGAACCGAAAGCATATACAAGGCGCCTCTGGCAGCCGCTATACGGTCCATGTAAGACCTTGGAGCACAGCCTACAGCCAGCTCGAATAAGCCGTATGTTGGTTTTTGCTGAGGGAGGAAAACCGGAGTACCCGGAGAAAAACCCTCGGAGCAGGGTCGAGAACCAACACAAACTCAGCCCACTTATGGCGTCACCACCGGGAATCGAACCCGGTGCCACATTGGTGGAAGGCGAGTGCTCTCACCACTACGCCATCCCTGCTCCCCTGCTCTTTGAGGTGTGGAGTTTCCTAAAACCTCAGAAAGCCTTCTAAAATTATGCCGAAAAGAAAAGAAAACAATAAAAATGATATGGAGACGTGAGAAAGTAAAGTACTTTCAAGGTAACATCACATGTCAGGAACATAACCTCGTGTCTTACTAAATCCCCTTTCAGTTACCTAGATCTGCCTACCAGCTATATGGTACTGAGTAGTTCATTATCACAACAATTTGGAACTACTCCAACTCGTTAGATATTATTGGAATCCTTTACAGAGACAACGCTCAGCTTGAATCTAGTCTTTAAGACGTCAGAAAGTTTCCTCGTATTGATGAAACGGTAGTTCAGGTGTATTATAGTTTTTCACCAAACATAGACAAACAGTCGAAGGGCCATTTCCGATCAGTGATTCTCAGTACTCCAAGCACTTGGAAGACTTCCCGGAAGTTCCGGTTCCGTTCACGTTCACTAAACAGTGTCTAACTGATTATTAAAAGGCAATGACTCTGTCAGAGGAACTCGACTCAGTTGAAGCGGATAGATTCACAAAGTTTGCGGTCTGGTTCTCCCTTTAAATTTTTTCACGAGCCGCCGTTCATGGGTCAAAATTCTGTCGTTAGCTTTCAAGTATGGACGGGATGCTTCGGAATTTGAAGCATTTTCAAATCTTTAGACAAATTAATGGAACTATTGGAATCTGTGCAAACATTTCGGATATATTTTCTCAAACATTAAAGATCTTGTTACTATTCAGGGGTCAAGATTTAGCGTATGGCAAGAGTTAAAAATTAGAGGCGGATATCACCTTTGTGCAAAAGCTACTCGGGGATTTTAGGAATAAGGGAGAGCATGGAAATAATAAGGATATTGCAAAGGAGTTAGCCATATTAACAATTTGTTTTGTAAGCAAAACATTGCCATCTGACCCTGGTATTCATTCACTTTTGACACAAATATTGGCGACCATGAATACCGTAAGTACTCTAACCTTCACAATCTGACGTCATTGTGACGGCTTTTAATTATGCAATAAATTGCGAAATTGCAAAGCGAGTTACCTTGTCACGTCTGTAATGTTGGATTGGTAGACATAAGAAAGTCGTGCGGAAAAAAATGTTTGCTTATTTGAATTCTCTAAAGAAGTGTCAGCCAGTGATTCGTAGGCGTTAGAAAGATGGCAAGGGTTACAGCACGGCAAAAGGGCAAATTAATCAGGATTATATTTCAACTGGGCTACAACAGAAACTTACGTACTTGGTGGTTAACCAGCGTACATGACGATGATATACGTACAAAATGCGAATGTTCAATGCTGAATTGTGTAAACTGCTCGATCAACATGAAACTTCACTTAGTCTGTGTTGATATTTAAAATGGCAACAATAACCAAGTTGTTACCTAAGTTTCCAAAGGAGAATTTCAGAAAAAAATTGACAAGTAATTTCACGCAGGAAATCATTTTACCTGCAGTTACAAATTTTCCAAAATGAATCATGGATACGCGTCCGGATTTTCATATGAAGGCATAATGGGGAAAA
>JAEMWC010000051.1:1027500-1032500 GCA_016490735.1 Pachyseris speciosa | reverse complement strand
AGCTATCCAGGGATGAAATTAGCAGAAACAGTGTAAGAAAAAAGAGATACATTTCTCGCAAAGAAATATACCACAATGTGTAGTGCATGTGCAAAGCGACTTGTTTTTGCTCGTGGAAGAAATTGTTTTGTGGCGTTCAGTTCTCGTCGCCGCTGCCGTCGTTGTTGCTTAATCGGCTCCCTAATTTAACTCACTCAGATGAGTACAAATATCATTAAAGCTGTATAGTTAGTTACTTTAGGGATAAATAGTTTGAATTTTCTGTTACAGTTAGTGGACACCACCACTTGTTTGTTTTTCATATTTCGTTGCTTGGTGAAATTTGAATAGTAATAATGGTATGTTGTGTAACATTCATTTTTACCAGGAAATTAATATTTATGCAATGGAATTAAAATATACTGATATATGAGAATCTTGCTGCAAAGGCACAGATTTCTTATGTGGTAAATAGCCCGGCAATTTACGGCAGCTGTGTGCTCCGGCGAGAAACATGGCTTTTTAGTGGAAGCGAGGTTGGAGTTGACTTTGTTCTTACACGAACCTGGTTGCTTTTGATGTGCAAAGTTAAGAATAGGGTAGGCCACGATTCCCCTGCCATGAAACTGCTTCAGATTATTTGGCGAGGTGCTAATTAAACTGATGTCAGTTTTAGCTAACCAGTGTAACTAGTAGTCGATGTATGATAACAAGCTTTGATACAAAGAAATCCTCGCTATGAATGACAAACCCAAGGCCCAAACAAAAATACCACGTTACATATGCAGGGAATACAGCGAGAATGCCAAAAACATTAATGAGCTGTAAGGACGAAACTTGCAGCTGAGTAGCAGAGGAAAAAATGTCTTCTTTGAGGTGTGGAGTTTCCTAAAACCTCAGAAAGCCTTCTAAAATTATGCCGAAACAAAAAGAAAACAATAAAAATGATATGGAGACGTGAGACAGTAAAGTACTTTCAAGGTAACATCACATGTCAGGAACATAACCTGGTGTCTTACTGAATCCCCTTTCAGTTACCTAGATCTGCCTACCAGCTATATGGCACTGAGTAGTTCATTATCACAACAATTTGGAACTACTCCAACTCGTTAGATATTATTCGACGCTCAGCTTGAATCTAGTCTTTATGACTTCAGAGAGTTTCCACTAACGTATTGATGAAACGGTAGTTCAGGTGTATTATAGTTTTTCACCAAACATAGACAAACAGTCGAAGGCCATTTCCGATCAGTGATTCTCAGTACTCCAAGCACTTGGAAGATTTCCCGGAAGTTCCGGTTCCTTTCACGTTCACTAAACAGTGTCTAACTGCTTATTAAAAGGCAATGACTCTGTCAGAGGAACTCGACTTAGTTGAAGCGGATAGATTCATTTGCGGTCTGGTTCTCCCTTTAAATTTTTTCACAAGGCGCCGTTCATGGAGTCAAAATTCTGTCGTTAGCTTTCAATTATGGACGGTATGCTTCGGAATTTGAAGCATTTTCAAATCTTGAGACAAATTAATAGATCTATTGGAATCTGTGCAAACATTTCGGACATTTTTTCTCAAACATTAAAGATTCTATTCAGGGGTCAAGATTTAGCGTATGGCAAGAGTTAAAAATTAGAGGCGGATATCACCTTTGTGCAAAAGCTAGTCGGGGATTTTAGGAATAAGGCAGAGCATGGAAATAATAAGGATATTGCAAAGGAGTTAGCCATATTAACAATTTGTTTTGTAAACAAAACATTGCCATCTGACCCTGGTATTCATTCACTTTTGACACAAATATTGGCGAAAATAAATAAGTACTCTAATCTTCAAAATCTGACGTCATTGTGACGGCTTTTAATTATGCAATATATTGCGAAATTGCAAAGCGAGTTACCTTGTCACGTCTGGATGTTGGATTAAAGGTCAAATGGACCGAAATTTCAACGTTTTTTTCTTAAGTCAATTTTTATTGAATTGTGTAGGTTAAGTAAGAACTAAACATATTCTGGAATTTCAGAGTGATCGGGTTTTGTATCCTAGAGATATTGGATGCTGAAAAGTGCTTCGTTTTGGCTTTCGTATTCGTAGAGCGGTCGGGTGAATTGTCGGGAATTTGTCGGAATTAACAGTTGTGACGTCACTGTTGGCGAGCTGAAAAATTGAGGGAACATTAAAAATTACACCGAGTGAGTTTTGAAATTAGCGTCGTTTTTTTAGCGGAAAGCATTATGTTTTGTGCTGCAATGAACTGCAGCAACAATTCTAAGTGTAAAGTAAGTGCTTTCAAGTATCCAATGACCCAAAATTCGGAAGGAATGGCTCATAAGACTGAAGAGGGAATCGTTTGTTTCTACGAATGTTTACGCGTTTGTGCAGACCATTTTACATTTCACACCACACAGCTTCAAACATAATCTCGTGGCAACGAGTTCGCTAGCTCCTGCTTTCAAGCCATGAAAAATGACTTGAAAGATGATAAAAACTTGAAACACTGCAAAAACCGTGAACGAAGACCCTGCTTGCTTGTACTTTGGATCACACAGGAGATCTAATCAACCAAACTTGAAAATAGACGATTAGAAGTCCAAAGACTACTGCAAGGTTGATACAACGTAATATATTTGAGAACAATATTTCGGCTGGCCAAATCAGCCTTCTTCAGGTTTAGATGTTACTAAATTATAAAAATGAAATAACAATATTATATTTTGGAGGATGTCGCAATACATAGGAGGGGCAGAAATGACGCTTACATGATGATGCAAAAAACAATTAAAAAATTATATTAATTAATTAAATAAAGTAAAACACGATTTTAAAACCTTTCTAAATTATAATTTCCTACTTCCTCACTACGTTCGTCCGAAGGAAAAATATTTTTCTTCTCCAGAACGCTGACGCATAGAAAAAGACACGAACTATAAGGCAGGCAGAGTGAGAGCACTTGCCCGACGATGCTTTTAATGCCATACACGCTATACAAGCCAAAGTATTTGGTTACAAGAATATATAAAGCTGTAACTGTATAAAGTAGGAAAAAAGAAAAAAACAAAATAAGTTACATTTCTTCTACCCAAAGGTAGGGAACAACCTGGTCAATTGTAATCTACTGTCTAAGGAATCCTTGATGTACATATTCTTAGGTGTTTCTGATTTCCAGCGACCGTGGAGCATGAGTAACCTGTCAGAAGAACCTGACTTCGCCAGATTGTCAGCTATAAACGTTGCGCCACCGGATCTAAGGCAATGAGTACTAAATCGACCGAATTTACTCCTATAGCCAAAAGTGATTCCTTAACTAATTCTCTACACCTAGTATAGCTGAGCCTCCTAGGGCCTAAAGTATACGAATTGTCCTTCTCATGAGGTTGAAATGTTCTGGAAATGTAAGCTAATGAACTGAGATCAATGCTAGCTGCGGAAAGACAACGAGACAACAATGAGTGAGGACATGTAGCACCGCCACTCTTAGCAATAAACACTATATTACCTCGCCTAAATTGATCAGTTTTACTACTCTTAATATTAATCTCTAGGTGATCGTCGTGAACTAGAATATCCGAAGCTTGCACATCAAATAGCTCGTTGATCCTAAAGAGACCATAAAATCCCAAGGCAAAGAGTAAAGCTGTACGTAAATCCCTAAGATTACTGCCTTCGTGAGCAAACTGAACACAAATACGATATATCATGTCGGGGGTAATGAGCTCCTTTTTGTTGACTGGCCAACTGAAAGCTCGTTTGCTGGCCTGAAACAGGCTGTGATTTAGCGCAGTGTCAACCGGATTACCCTCTGCACCATAAGGAATAAGATCATGGACCCACTTTAACGCACAGAACGCAGACAAAACGACAGCATAGGATCTTTTAGTTTCATGAAGATAAGACAAGTATTCTGAGACGAGTAAACTAACACAAGGCAGGACTAATTTCACGCCTCTGGACCTAAGGTACACGGAGAAATACCTATACTGGGTAACATATTTTTTAACAGAAGAATTGGCTTTAGAAGCTAAAACTTGCTGCACGATTGTACGTCTTCTGTCCCTACGCGTCGGTCCCCAAGAGAAGGCTTCTATCAAATCCTAAGGAAAACAAAAGTACTAGGAAATAATGTGAGGTGGGGAAAAGGGGGGGGGGGGCGGTAAACAAATCCCTAACCCAGCAAAATACGCATTGCCAGCCGGCTCAAGTTCGCTGCCACCCGGCTCGAGCAAAACTGCGCCAACCGGCTACAAAAACGTGTAAACTGCCAACCGGCATCAAATACATGAGCACTCAGTGCCAACGGCTCAAGAAGCACTGGTCTATCGATCCGAGATCTGTAATACTGGGTTCACAGTACAAGAAGCCCTCGCCATGAGTCACTCTCAACAAGGTCAGTTTGGAATGCTACTATCAGCGCTCCGAGAAAATTGAACTTTCACAGCAAGGATTAAGCCGTCCCAGGAGGCTGAACCTAAAAGCGAGCTCGTATTACGACCTTAACGCAACGCTAGCCGTCCCTCAAAAAATGAATAATCGACAACGAAGTCCCAAAATTTATGAACCAACAAAGGCCAGAAAGGCGCGGACGGCCAGTAAGCTACCACTAATGTCTCCCTGACATTGCATCGACACATGAAAATAAGGACTTTACACAAGAGTACGACCGGTGGCACAACTAAGCAATTTTCGTGTTGCCAGTCTTGGAAAAACGCGTCAATCCCGGCTGTCTCAGGATTCCAGAATCTAGAAAAATATTTCGAGACCTTCTTGTTGTAGTGGGTGGCAAAGCAATCAACCGTAAATGGCCCCCAAAGCTCGTCCAGTTGCCGAAAGAACCCGGGGCAAGCTCCCAATCGTCATAATCCACAATCTTGCTGAGGAATTCGGCTTTTTCATTAAGTGATCGTGGAACCCACTGAATGTCAAAATAAATTCCAACCTTGAAACATAGCGAAAATATCGGAGGCTAACTTGTGAAGATTGAAATTCATGCTGCGCAACTTGCACAATCCTAGCCGCCCTAGGCTATCGTAAACAC
>JAEMWC010000051.1:1010000-1022500 GCA_016490735.1 Pachyseris speciosa | reverse complement strand
GCCTCGCTCTTATCAGCAAGCTTGATAATCTTTTGGCGATGGCGTAGACTTTTCTTCAATTCTTCTACCTTCTCGCCGGCTTTCTCGACGTCCCGCGCTGCCAAGAGATTGGCGGTATCGTCCAGAGTCCCTTGTAATTCGGAATTAAAAAGGAACTGGTCTTTGTTGCCTTGGAATTTCAACTTTCCCACTTCAGCCGCTCTTTCTAACTTCTGAGTTCCGCTGGTTGCTTGGGAGACTAAACCTGATGCAAGGGTTTCGACCTTTTGATCTAGGTAGGATTTAAACCGCTCGAAAACTTCCTCCGTCTCCAAAGTCTTCTGGCTTTGTGGAGATTTTGGGCTCGAGGGCATATCGTTGCAATAAAATAAACCGAGAATGTGAACTAAAGCACCGCCGAGTAGTGTCACACTTGATGAATATATCAAGCAATACACTCTCAATATACTCAACTGGAGTCTCAGGAGACTCCACGCGCTAACACAAAATGTGTTAGCTTGAAGGCATGCATGCTCTCGCTAACTTCCGAAGGAAAATACATTTCATCACGTCTATTTAAACCATGGGGCTCTAAAGTCCTCGCGAAATCTACAAGGAATGACTCGCTGGCTTTTCTGATTGAATCACGTGAGGAGTGGATTAGTTCAAGTGGGATAAGCTGCATATCAGTGTGGCAGTGGTTAGGATTTGAGAGAAAATGTTCGGAAACAGTGGTAGGTTTGGATTTAATGTTAGTTTTGTCGACTGGGCGTCTGTGTTCGTTGAATCTGTCTTTGAGACGTCGCTTAGTTTCACCTATGTATTGTAAATGGCAGCGGTTACATTGTATCATGTATATTAAATTTTTGGTGTTACAGGTTATGTGTGAAACTAAGGTGAAGGTTATGTGTAAGCTAAGGTTTCACATGGTCGTATGACTGTTGTGTCTTCCAAGGGACAGAGGTTATTTCGGTGAGTAAACCAGTGTTTCGTAAGTTTTATCATGAATTTCTTAAAAAGTTCTTTCTCCATATGCCACAGCTTTTGAAGAATATGTGAGTCTGGTAGAATGACAGACTTGCAAAGGTGCTTTCAAGCTACAGATCGCCGTACTTGCCGCGGGCAGAATGACCACGCTGCGCTGTTGAGACTGACCGCTCCATCGCTTCGAAAGAGAGAAATTAACATTCATTAGCCCCATTTGGGGAAGATAAGGCCCTTTAAGGGAATGACTGAGACCCATGTGGGAACAAATTGCTCAGAGAAAGTAGCATTAGATGATTCCAAGTCCACTGTTAAATGCCAAAATTGCACGGTGCCACCATAAGCCACAAGGAAATGTGGTGATCACTTTTATGCACGTGTCATTCTTGAAAAGAATGAAACTAAAACTACTTTAACCTTTTTCCACAGTTCATTAATATCTCTCATAAAATTATTTAATGAACAAAACCACAAGTCATTGAGTGAATCTAATGTTACTGAGGAGCTGCAGTTGCAAGAGGTCATATCATTTGACTGCCTAAAAATCACTTATGACTTTTCCACATTCAAGGTTCTGGAAATAAGGCCTAACTGCTGTGAATCCAATGTTGACAATGCAAATTCAGTTGTTGCATTATAACTCTGAGTTAATAAGGACAAAGGACACACAGTATAGTGAAAAACTGTTGCGTTATTATTCATTAAAGCCTGGTTCACACTTGTGACATAAGCACAAGCGTAAGCGCAAGCATAAGCACAAGAAAACACTAGTGTGCATTGAGGTGAAATAAGCACAAGCATAAGCACAAGAAAAAGAAACATTTTCCTTTTTCTTTTGCTTATGCTATGCTTATTTCACAGGTGGGAACTGGTGTGAAATAAGCATAGGCATAAGCGCCATCTTGTTTCTTGCGCCATCTTGTTCATCCACCGATGTGATTCGCACTGCAAATGCGTAAGTCGCTAGTGTGAATGTCATTGTGCTTATGCTTATGCTTGTGCTTACGCTTGTTCTTATCTCACAAGTGTGAACCAGGCTAAAGTGTTGTAGGCTGCGTTGTGGAATCCACTGTATAATGAAAAAACTGTTACGTTATTGTTCGTAAAGCATTGTTGATTGCATTGTGGAATCCACTGTATAATGTAAAAATCTCTTGCGTTATTGTTCATTAAACATTCTAGGTTGTGTTGTGGATTAATAAAATTGGTTTTCTTTGAGGAGTTACTGTTCTCCCTTTTATTTACTTCAAATACACAGCACGGTAATGATACTACAACTGTAATCTCTTAAAATCCTTTATGGGGATATATGGACAACAAAGACTTGTTTGCTGTGATAACACAGTTGGGACCAGCCTCTATAACTTTGTAGTTTCTCTTCAGCAGCTCATAGTCTAATTGTTAGATAGACTACCGAACAACTTCCCTAACAACTACTGCGCTTCAGTACACCTGTGCACCAATTGACATCCATTCACCATACCTTCCAAATGGACCTAAAGTGCAGTAAGCATTCAATCATCTAATGATATATTCATTTCATTTTGCACTAGACACACGTACGCAGCGCGGACCTATTTTTGTTCTTGTCGGCTGCAACTTTGTTGCCGCTCCACATGCGTTTCCTTCTTATGTTACTTTCAGTTTATGGTGCGTCTTTTTACCATGTGTTGCTGAGTTGGAGGTGCGTCTTATAGCCAAGTGCGCCTTATAACCGAAAAACTACGGCACTTTCACGTGGAAAGCTCTCCCTATTTTTTTTTTTACCAAACAAGATGACAGCTTCTCATGTTTCCAATAGGTATCTGATTGCCTTTTGGCAACATATCTGTATTTACTGATAGAAAAGAACATACTCAATCTATGTATACCATACTCTAAAATCTTAAGTGAAAAAATTTTCATAATCTTGTTCCTCATTTGGTACATAAAATTCTTAGTGGCATGAATTATATACCGTCTGGAGGTATATAATATTTCATTTTACAGTCAAAGGACAATAATTTCTCATAAGTGTTTTTATCATAAAGGAATTCTTGATTTGGTTCAGCAGCAGTTTATGGTGGTATGATAAATACATGTATCTGTACCAAATGGTACATGTAGCCACATCTAGATTGGATGGAGTTTATGGGACAATGTATTATGTGAAATGTACATCATGCAAGTTATTGCAAGTAGTGTAATGATACATAAAGGTATAATAAAAGAATATATATATATATATATATATATATATATATATATATATTTAATTATTATTAGTTGTAAGAATACGAAAAGAAAGACAAATTACAGTCACAGTTACTCAACAGTACTTACACTACACGCTACTGTTGTGCTTACATTACAGTAGCATTTCATTAGCTAAAGAATCAAGAATCTACGAAAAATGTTCACCCGCAGTTACCTGATAATTTAACATGTACAGTATTGCCGACGGCAGCACATACACATAACTATACGCAACGTAATATCTAATCAATCCGTCTACATGTATATTTTACAGTAGTTTATGATAAGGAAGAGTGTTACACGCTAAGCCCTTCCAAAGGATATTTCTGCTTGAGATTTGCTATAAAGTCGAACATTGAAATTTCATTACGCAATAACTTGTTGTTATATAAATAGTATTTGGCATACAGGAGGGTGAAGTTGAGCTTTTTAACAAAATGCTATTCTGTATTTTTACCAACAATTTTTCTACCAAATAATATTTCCATCTGTGAGAAGCGTAGGGAGGTAGCATTTTCATTATTGAATCATTTTATAACTTCCGAAAAGAATTGTTTAGTCAAAGTACAATTTTGGAAAGAGTGAATTATTGAGTCATTCATTTGGCACCATTCACAAAGCATATTGTCTTCTATACCATATATGAACAGCTCCTTTTTGGAAACGATCGTTCTATGTAGGAGTTTAAAGTAGAATTCTCTTAGCTTATTATTTTTACATATGCTTTTAATATCGCCAAAATACGACTCTAGAGGGATTTGGTCTACTTGTAAGTCTCGAGCCCATTTTGTTTTTGCCTTGAGTTCGATTTTCTCATTGTTGATGAATAAACAATAATAATCTTTATTTTTCATTGCAGGGAGATTTATAGAGATTTCTGTGGAGAGTGGAAACATGCATTCTGACAAGAAATTTGTTTTATCTATTGTGGTGTCCCTCGCCTTCTCCAGGAGATGACTAGGGATTGCGGATGTAACTTGCAGATAGACAAGAAAATTACACTTTACATGGTATTTCTCTATGAATTCTGGGTACCGCAGAAATTTACCATCCACATTCAAAAGGTCTTGGATAAGGTAAACGCCTTTGTCAAACCAATTTCTATAGAAGATAGTGGATCCATCCAATAGAATCTCTTTGTTATTAAATAAGACAAATTCCTGACTTGAAGAATCTTTGTAGGATGATTTAAGCTCTAAGAAATTTTGAAGGATTGATTTATAAAACTGGGGTAATTTAAACCGTGCCAGAAACTTTTGGTCGTAATTACATCTCAGCAAAAAGTTGGGACAACCAAACTTATCAAGCAGGTAGCTGGGGGTGACCCTCCAGGATTCCTCGGAAGTGTTTTCTTCCGATAGAAGTCTGGAAATCCATGCTAGATTCAACGATTTTGCCATGACATCTATACTCAGGTGCGCGTAAACCTCCTTTGTCGTAGTCAGAGACCATTACTTTACGTTTAATTTTATCCTTTTTCTTTTTCCAGATGAATTTAAAAATCAGCGAATTTACAGCATGGATATAGTCATTAGAGATGTTAAGGCTTGAAATCGTATGAACCAGCTGCGAGATTCCAAGGCTTTTGGCTATGGGACATCTTCCAAATAATGTAAGATTGCGACAATTCCAGATGTTGAAGACCGTTTGCAATTTCTGTAGTTTTGTCTTAAAATTATATTTTTCATTTTGCTTTTCATCATAAGAAATGTACGTCCCTAAGACTCGAACGGGCTCTTCAGGCCACTTGAATCCAAAGGGTTTCTCTTTACAATGTCTCTTTACAATGTCTAAAAAAGGGAGGTTGTTAATGGCCATGAGATGTTTAGCATCAGTGTGTAGCCCACCCATTCACAACCTTGCTCATTTCTAGACCAACTTATCACTATGCTTTTTTCCCTGGTCATTTCGATACTGACATAGACCAACTGTAGGTGAACTCCTTACAACAATCCCACATAATAAATGCATTACCCAAAATCAGAAACCTTTTCCAGACACTCATACTTATGTTGGTGATGGGCTAACAAAAAATATGACAATGTTTACAAGCATACATATACATACTCATTTACTGCCTTCATTTTCTAGATACTTGTTACAAGTTATCTAACTAACAGCTGCATTTGTGCACACAGCAGTAAAATTCTCATTGTCAGTCACAGGATATGGAATGTGGAATCTTATCAGATGACTTTGAGATTTCACGACAGCAGACACTTTCATGGGCACACAGTTTCCACAAATGCACCTGCACTTGGATTGTTCACGCAGTGTCCACCATCGGAATGAAATCAGACTCACAAAAACAACTACATGGAAATTATGGTATTGCATAACAATAAACAGTGAAAATGTACAAAAAACACAGGGAGCAGATAAAATGAGTGAAATGAAAGTGAACAGCATGCAGTTGTAATTCTATGGCGACCTTTTCATAGTATGGTGAACATTAATAAAGGAGAAACGCAGTCAGACGAGTCATCAGAGGTTCCAGCATATGATTCCGTTGCCACTGGTTCATACTAGTACCGGCTTACGTTGAAAACCACATGTTCAACTTCCTCGGCCTTTTCGAAGAGAGAACGAATAGAAGGTTAAAACGCACAACTTTTCGGCAGATTCGCACGGAATACTTACAGCAATAGGCCGTTTCATTTTCAAATTTTAACTAATCGATAAATGGACAGCAGATCACATGAAAGATAACGTCTAGAATGGCCATTTGACCAAGTTTAATGCTTTTAGGTTGAACAGAGACCAAGTTATGGACTTTAAAACATAGTTCAAAATCCATACAAACGACTCTAATTTTACCCCTCACGGAATGATGCAATGCGTCAAAAGACAGAAAATAGAGACATGCGCAGTACGGACACGGGTAATGGCCGGTCAGGTCAACAAGAATGCTATGGGGACATTGTTGTTTAATATCTTTTTAAAACGCGAAGTTTCAGCCACCGTCAAAAGCAAGGTTAAAGAATGGTACATGATCAAAATATCTACCGTTTCCTATTTCGATTTTTTTCCCCGAAGTTTATACAGTGCCTATTTTAATTACTTGAATGCGCACTGTTCGGTGCGTTGCTGGTTAAAAAAAATTTCGCGACGGTGAAGTTTAAGATCAGTCATTCATTTTGTCAGTGGGTCAACTTTAGGAGTCCTGCGTTGTGTCCCTGTGAAGCTATTTCATTATTCTTCACGCGCGCTCGAAGTCGTCAAGAATCGTCTCACGCTGGGTTGGAGAGCTGTTCGAATTGAGGGAAAGCAACTGAAGAGTGCAGGCAAGGTACGGAAAGAATTTTTCAAACCTTGACGACGCACTTAACACTAATAATACAGTACAAAATACTTAAACTTAAAATCGGAAACCAGTGAACCTTGAGCATTGTATATAGAATTTAGATTTATGAACCAAATCGGTCACCGAGGTTCTACATTTTGTACTTTGGCAAAACAATGTGGCAATTTCGATTCATCAACTACTTACAGCAACCAGCTCTTCATGGCTTATCAGGGTATATCATTACTGTTATTGTCATGCTCTTAGACAATTAAACTCAGAATGAAAAGCTTAAGCTTATGTAATTTCACTATCCTTTATTTGTTTGTTGTTTTTTTAATGCCAGCTCAATACTTCAGCAAGCTAAGGGGATCTCTGAAACCTCGTTCGTCTTCTGTGGACCTAACTTATATTGTGTTTTTTAGAACACAATAATTATTGCTGTCTTTGTTTTAGGACAGTCAATGTACAGGACTAAATTATGTTTGATGCTTTAGCAGGTAATAATGCACATGTCATCGGCTTCCCCATGGGTCGACCCCCAGGCCTACCAGAGAGATATGTGGGGGAATGCAAGGAGATGGATGGGATTCTTTGCCCGAGGGTAGGGGAAAATCTTGACATTGCTTTATGATCAAAGATTAGGGGGTTGGCAAATTCTTAAGTTTGAAAAGGATGTTACAGGGATTTTCATCTGAAAGACAGCTCACCCAGGGGACTTTGTCTTGAGAGATTCTCCGAGCCCCCGGGGAAATTCCTGAAGTTTGCTCGACTGATTTTACAATCCCCCTGGTTAGCCCGGGGGTCAACGCCACAGGGAAACCGATGACATGTGCATAAATCTACCATCCTGCACCTTAAAAAATACATGTATTCTGTTCATTAACTGTCAAGCATTTAATTCTTAATACTGGTAACACCAAGTAAAATTGTTCCCAGTTTCTGGTACCTGCTACTATTTACAACTGACATCAACTTCACAATTAAAGCCTGAATATTTGAAAGCTGTGTCCATTTTTTTGGTTAATTTCACTTGAAATAAATAACTCTTTTTTCCTTTACTTTACATTAGGGCTAAAAATATTCCTGTCACTAAAATTACCCTTTGGGCTTTCATAATAAAGAATGATTGATACCAAACTTATGTTAGGTGCATTTCATTTATATTACACCAAAAATTCTTTTGAAAACAGCACCTAAAGACAATATCCCTGGTTTAATTAGGATAATTTATCCTCAAATATTCACTTAAACTATCAAGGGCTCATGCTACTAAGAGTAAACACAGGCTGTGTGTGATTTGCTGTATTTCAATGAAAGAAAAGTGAGTCCTTTGATGACTTGATGACAACATTTTCTCACACATCTTGATATTCAGGTTTTCTTGTAGTATGAGTCATGTGATTTCTGCCTACTGAAACTGGGACCATGGGTTCAAATTTGCTGTTTGCAAACCTTTTACACAATCAATTTGTCTGTCTCCCCTAAAAGAACATTCTAGTCTGACAAAGTAGTTGGGGGAAACAATCAGATTTGTAGGGGGACTACAATTAAATAAAATACTGAAAATTAAATGTAATGCAATTGGTGCCTTTTGGTTAGATAACCAATATGCATGTTGTAAATATCTAATGCAAGCCATGAACATTACACTCCTATGATTTGCTCCATTTTTGCCATTGCATAACAGATTTGTCCCCATTAGTTTTTTGATGTTGTTTTTCTTCAAGGACGTGGTCTTCAAAAATTTGTCTTGTTTTGTAACTTGTTTTTGTAGGGTCAGAGCCTCTTTCTTCAAATTAGCGTTCCTTCTCCGTAGAAATACTGAAAACAAGGGAAAAAGTCACAAAAAAGTTATTGACATGTGGCTTTGAAAACAAATTATTTCATTTAATTCATATTTTGAAAAGTCTGAACCTTAAACTCTCAGTTCTACATTTAGATGTTGGCACTTTATTTATTGATTGTGTTTTCATTTACACCTGTGATGTTATTTTTTTTATTACTGTCGAGAACATTGGTGTTTTTTTGTCAAGTGGAAAGGTATTTACACAGTTTTCTCAGTAAGAGTTCTGTCCACTTGAACTCAAAATCTTACACGTACCTAGTTGTTTCACGTCAAAAACAGATCCGTTGCATTTGCGTGTGTTTACACTGATTTTTCGTGTTTGGAAGCCCACTCAAAGCAGCCGTGATAATAAGTATGCCAATTAAAAAACTGACTTGAGTCATACATTTACCCATTTTTTCCTTAACCAACGCTTATCTATACTTTTTCGAAGCGTTTGGATTGTCCTTTTCAGTCCTGTGTTTTCTGCTGTTAGGCGTTTACAGTCACGAGAGAGTTTGTCGATCCTCTCAATCTCGCTTGCAAACTTGAGAAAAACACTTTCTGGAGTTGCTGTCGCTGAAACCTGACCACCAACACTTGAACTGTTTTCGTTTGTTTTCTCTTCTGTTTTTATTTTCTTCACCGGCTGATATTTACTAGAAAACTGTCCACCAATAAATTTTCTTCGCCCTATTTTCGCAACTTTCGTTGTCAACAATTAACGAAAGAAGCCCGCGTTTCCAGGAAACAGCAGTCTTTCAAGGTAGAGTACTCTGCGCATGTCATAAAATTTCGGGGGTTATGGACATAGGAGGGTGGATCCCCTTCCGTGAGTGGTAAATTTGAGTCTGCGTCCCCCAAAACCATAAAAACTCTTAAAAAATATTTTTCAGTTTTGTGACAACTGTAAAATTCCGTCATGATCCCACATTTGGAAGTAACTGAGGTGAAAATCACTTTGCTCGTCCATTTTCACGAATATCAGACAAATCGTAAAAAAAATTAAGAGTTTATATGGTTTTGGGGGACGCAGCCTCAAAATTAGAGACGTTTGAACTATGTTTTAAAGTCCATAACTTGATCTCTGTACAACCTAAGAGCATCAAACTTGGTCAAATGGCCATTCTCAACGTTATCTTTCATGTGATGGCGTCCATTTATCGATTAGTTAAAATTTGAAACTCGCCCCAGTTTCCTGCGCAACTCCGAAACGGCCTAATTGATCGAGCTCCTCATCTACTCGCCAACAATGACATCACAACAACACGTGCTTGTTTCCATTCCCTCCATGTAAAGCGCACGGCCATTTCAGAAACGTTTTCGTTTGTACTTCGGATATTTCCGTGCTCCCAGTTGTTTTCCTCCCTTAAAAGCTCAGATAGGACAAATTCAACGTGATTTTGTATTCAAGTAGTCCTTTTTAGTATTCGTTCACTTGGAAATGACACGAAGAAAAGGTTTCGAAATTTTGGTTCATTTGACCTTTAAAAAGTCGTGCGGAAAAAATGTTTGCTTATTTGAATTCTCTAAGGAAGTGTCATTGGTATGCGTTATGATGTTGTAAATGGCAAGGGTCACAGCACGGCAAAAGGGCAAATAAATCAGGATTATATTTCAACTGGGCTGCAACAGAAACTTACGTAATTGGTGGTGAACCAGCGTACATGACGATGATATAGATACAAAATACGAATGTTCAACACTGAATTGTGTAAATAACACTCGATTAACATGAAAATTCACTTCCTCTGTGTTGATATTTAAAATGGCAACAATAATCGACTTGTTTCTAAAACAGAATTTGAGAAAAAAGTGACAAGTAATTTCACACAGGAAATCATTTTACCTGCAGTAACGAATAATGGATACGCGTCCACATGCATTTTCATATGAAGGCATAATGGAGAAAGCCAGCTAACGAAGGAGTTATTATGACAGCATTCTGGTGATTCTTATACCGGTTTAGGATAGATAGTTAACAAATTGTGATGATGATGATAATGATGATGATGATGATGATTATTATTTTTAAAACTGTTAAATTTATGAATTCTTTCTATGAGGCATATATCTCTCGCTGGTCGGAACTGTTGTTGGAATTTTGTAGTTGCGAAATAACTTTCAAGTCTTAAATAGAGTGACGCCCGCGTTAAGTTTTTTTTTTGTGTTGTATAATTTCACCTATTTTCGTGTGGGTGTAGGTTGTACCTCCTCAGTTGGCCTTGATACACATGAGGGCATGTTGAGACCTCCATATGTGTGACTACAACGAAATGAAGAGAGGATGCTTTGAGGGGCAATTAGGATTTTTCAGTTATGCGAAAACTGAATCGCGGATCCACGCCCGCATTTGAATGACGCTATGAAGGCATAAAGAACGGGGGAAGATGCTTACGACGGAGTTATGATGAGCGCATTTGGAACTATTCAGATGATTCTTGTTTCGATTTTAAGAATAAGAGATAGATATAGATAGAAATATTATTATTATGGCTGTTGAATATATGTATCTGTGAGGCTAATTTTCCTCGCTATACAGAGTATTTGTTGTTGGAATGTTTTAATTATTTTATTTTAAATTTATTCTGCTTTCTGACTTAGATTGTTGTTGGAATGCTGTAGTTCCTGGGAAATAAGCTGTAGCTCTTTGAGTGAAGCACTCGTTATGTTTCTTAATATGTTTTTTTAATTTCATCTGCTTTGGTGTGGGTGTAGTTTGTACGTCCTAGACACTGATGAGGCACGTCAGACCTCCATGTGCGGAACTACAGTTGGGTTTTTTCAGTTAATCTCGGATGCATTGCCCGCGTTTGACTGACGCCATGAAGTGCATAAATAACGGGAGAAGATGCTTACGAAGGAGTTATTGCGAGGGCAATCCTTTCGAACTATTCTGGTGGTTCTTGTTCCGGTTTGGGAGTAAGAGAATATGTGAAATACGTCGTCTCATCACAGTGCTCCCGCGGTCAAAAAAGAAAAAGAAAGCGGAAAAGGCTACAGAAAGGTTTCCCACATACGCTACTGACACGTGTCACGTGGCACGCGAAAGTGTATCGTGAGCATTGCCTTATGTAACAGTCGGTATAGACTTGTTTTGCTATTTTTCGTCCTTCAGTGTCCTTTAACAGGCTAGCTATCAGGATGAGTTGGAGAGAGAACAGAGAATATTATTCAAAACCATTCCATTGCGGTAGAGATGAAAAGCGAAGGTCCGCAAAAAGCCCCTTCGACTGGGAAATGTACTTGGTAGCAGCTCTTCAGCAAGAGTCGGCCAACTGTCAACCAGCTAGTTGCAGTCAACTGTCCTCAGTTGATTGTCAAACAGCTGGCTTGCCACACTGAGAAAGCTGCGGCCTCCAAAATAACGACAACGCATCACAGCAGTTGTTTATCAAGAAAAACGTTGCATCAAAGGGTCTCGTTATCGGCCCAGGGAACATTAAATCACCAGCATAGATCATCTTCCTGGTGTCACCGCCAAATGTGCTGCCAAGCAGATGGTAACACCAGGAGGGAACAAAAAGAGTTTTGAACACGATTTTATAGTACCGTCCTTGATTGGCAAGCGCAGAGGGGCAATTGGTAAGCAGATTGAAAAAGAGTTGAAGATCAAAGGGAAAAGCTAAAGGAATTACGTAAAAAGTTGGTGTACTGCTACGTTAATGTACGTTAATGTAGCGAAGCAGTGAACTCTTGAGTGGCAATGTTTGTTGTTTTTTTTGCTTTCAAAAAATACGTTAAGTACAAAACGTAAATCATGTAGGGAGCTTAAACAACGAAGACGGTAACAGAGTCGGTATTCTCGTTATTGGAACTATTTCGAGATTGGCGAACTATTTTGGCAAGAAAGTAGCAGAAACAGTGTTAAAAAAAGAAACATTTCTGACAAAGAAATGTACCACAATGTGTAGTGCACGTACGTGCAAAGCGCTTGTTAGTATTCTTTAACAAAAGATTTCGCCTGTTCACCTTCAACTCTGCAAGGCGTATCGGATAGGAATAATAATCTCCAAGTGCCCCTTACTCAATTATTTGTTATTGATTGCCAAAGTATATCTTTGGGATTGTAGAAGGACTGAAGCGCTTCCAAATGTAACCGGTTTCAGGCTTAAGGTTAAAATTAAATCAAATGAGAGACAGGAAAAAAAAACCTCTTACTAACCGAGTTCGAGGTCCGTACTGTAAGTT
>JAEMWC010000051.1:902500-1005000 GCA_016490735.1 Pachyseris speciosa | reverse complement strand
ATGTGTAACATTGGTCTGGTTATTATAACTGAAGTAAAACGCAACAGAGAGTCACCGTGATGCCTACCATTGTATTGCCTAATGTTCTACCTTATGTGGGACTAATTCCCTTAACTGAGATTATAGTCATGTGGAATGTTATCATTGTCGTCGTCGTCGTCGTCGTCATCGTCGTCGTCGGGGTCATCATCATCATCGCTATAGAGTGTTTACCTAATAACACAGCCGGGATGTACTCCGTATACACGAGGGCAACGGCGGCTTCTATGTGATGATGGTGACGATGATGATGATTATTGCTTGGACAGTTCGAATATGTACACTTTGCAATTATACTAAACCACGAGAAAATCCGAGGCTTTTCATGACCTTTCAGTGGTGTCAGTAAAATGCCTCTTTCGGATTGCATGTGAGAAGTCTCTTCAAATAAGGATTGCTAACCGACTTATACCGTTTCCATCCTGCAAATGGAGGATCTTGCTGGTAGTAGACATGCGTGCAGTTTTGATTGATAGCAAATATTATAGGGCCACACACTTGTTTGTTGTTAGTTATGCCTTTGACTGAAGCCGACAACTTGAGTGATCCACCATAAGCACAGCGATCCACATTTAAGTAATAATGGTGCTTTCCAGGTACAACTACAGGAGTAACAAACAAGTAGGTTAGGCAAGGCCCACATGGATGGGTTTTGTTCAGTTGACTCGAATTAAAAGTCTCGATTTTCGTGCAATGCACTAATGTGTCTAATATTATTCTCTATTTGTTTTCAAGTTCTACTCGTAAACAATTACTAAAAAACTATTCTACCAAGTTTATCGCTTTTGAAAATCAGCCTTCCTTTGTTTTTTTTTTTTTGTTTTTTTTTTGTCGTCAACGTGTTAAACATTTATTGAGCAGCGTATTGTAAAATCTTCCAGTGCGATTTACCAGGGCATTTGTAGTTATGTGACGCAGACAACTTGGTCAAAATTAACGTCACGCTTGAGAAGAGTGCTGAGATGGCATTAAAAGGCTGTGTTTCGAACTTTTGTATTTCAAGTGAAAAAGGCCAGGGCCCAGTATCTCGAAGCATGGTTAGCGCTAACCCGTGTTAAATACCATGACAACCTATAGGTTTTAATACATCTTAATCAATGGTTAGCGCTAACCATGCTTCGAGCAACTCAGCCCAGTTGTTTATCTTCAATAGTAGAGTACTGTAACTAACTTAAAATAGCCGCCACATTGTACACCTAAAAATCCCTCGTCAGAAAGGAAACCTGAAGGGTGTTACTCACGTGTATTGTTCGGCAAGGTATAATTCAAAGGCTGAACATCGTCCAAAGTTGGCGATAGTTTAAGTTTCAGGTCATCCCACGTAAATTCAACTCCGTGTGCAACACAACGCTGCAATGACAGAACAGCATAAAGACGACAGTCAGCAATAGGTGAAGCGGACAAAACCACAGTCCAACCAGCACTGTGCAGCATAGTAGCACTACAAAAAATTATGGTTTGAACGCAGACATCTCCTCATTCCTTAGGAGACCTCTGCCAGCAGATGATTTAGGAAGTACCCTAATACTTTGTCGACGGGGCCGTGGACCTTACCCCACGAATGAGCAAAATAATCGCTTTATTATTCCACACATTGATAACATAGCACAGCTTTCTTTGTTTGTTTGTTTTTGCAGAAAAACAGGAAAAGGCGCCTTTTTCTGCCTAACACACGAAACTATACCGGCATCTGCTGTGTACGCAACAAGGATATTGATTACGCCATGATCATACCTGGACAGTGTTAAAATTTGTTGAATAATACTGAATTCTGGAAATTTCATGTGCGTGATAACAGTTTGGGATTTTACTCTCAGTGTTCAGGATTTAGTTGCATCACCCCTTAAGCCAGAAAAATTAAAGCGCCTTGGATGCACATCATTGTTACATGTTCTATAGTGTTCAGGGTCCATTATTAAGAACAGGGTCGGCTGTTGAATTGGCCAGTAGAATGTAAGGATCTGAAACAACGTTTGCAACATTGTTAGACCACTCTGCATCGGAGTTTTTGTGGTGTGTTATTTGAAAAGGGATGGGGAGTGCAAGGGAGGATGTAGCAACCAGAAAGGTACTCTTTAGGCCAATAAAACATATAAGTTGCTGTACAGCCTAACACCAGGCCATTGCCCTTTCATATTTTTGATTTTCCAAGAAAACGTACCTGTGCTGTGTCGCCGAGGGGAATAAATGCAAAAGTCGCTGTGCCGTCAATTGATCCCTTTTTACATAGCATGTATCTGAAGAAGCTTCCTGGGTAGAGGATTTGGATCAGGAAAAAAACTGCCACACTAATCACCAAAGTAAGGATACTAAAGCCTATGCACATCACTGCAACGGAAAAAAAAGTACCGTTTTATCTCCAAGAACTGAAAGTACATTGGGCGTATGAGAACGACTGTATGAATGAAGTGTTTAAAGAACGAATTAGCAGGCAAGCCAGTCGACGACCGAATGATCGGAGGAATGAGTGGATGCATGAATGCATGCATGCAACATTGCACGATCGCACCTCTACTACTAATATGGTGACTGTAATGAGGTTACATCCAGACAATCGCTCTCTGTTTGAGAAAGGACACACACTATGTTATACTAGTAGACGTGATGTTCCTCAAAAGAATTTTTGGTTATTTTGAATGCTGTTTTGCGGGCTGTGTTAGCCGTTAGATTTTAGGCGAGTCAGAGTCATTTTAACTCTTTTAAAATCTTAAAAGAAGATGTCGATTTAATTCTGTTGAGCCACAACGATGCGCTCTCTTTTTATTGACAAAAGACGAAACAAAACAAACTGGAACGTGGCACTTACTTCTTCTGAATTTCTTCCTCTCTCTTCGCAGCTTGATGGTAAGAGCCATCTCAAAATGATCGTACATGTCTTCTATCTCCGATGTTATTTGTTTATCGCTTATCCCCAGCACTATACACACAAAACACTGCACCATATTGATGTCATCCAGCTTAGCAGCCTTCTTTTCCTCCATGGACATGCCCAGCAGCAGACTTGTTTTGCCCATCATCACGCTAGGGGGGAGATGGGATTCTGGAATTGCTGTGCCGGGATTTTCGAGGTCGACGGTAGCGTAGATTCTTTCGCCGGCGCGGACAGAGCCCATGCACTTAACTTTGATTACTCCGATTACACAAACAACATCTGTGGGATCTGAAAGGTAAATCAAACAAGGGTTTACTCTGAAGTGTGTTGTAGACACGCTTTTTCACATAAATACCGTGTCTGCACAGCCAGTGCAACAGGAGGGGTGTTACTAAAACGAGTAACGAGTAACAGAGTAACGAGTAACGAGTAACAGAGAAACGAGTAACGAGTAACAGAGTAACGAGTAACGAGTAACAGAGTAACGAGTAACGAGTAACAGAGAAACGAGAAAACGAGTAACGGGCAAAAATCTCGGGGGGTCAATTTTTTTGGATATCTCTAAATACATAAAGAAAACGAATAACCAGTCAATATTTTTAAACTGATATCTATATATCTATCCCCTTATTGACATTTTTTCGTTGCAGAGTAAATTCAACTGAGAAAGATCGTTATTGATTTCACAGAAAAAAGGTTTGTTGGATTGCTTCTTACTGACATCGCACATTTTGTAATACTCTGCGAACAGCGAGTTTAATTTCTGTTCAGCTGATTGACGTGTCTAGATACCCGGCAGTCGGGAACTGATTTCAAAAAACTAGATACCCGGCAGTCAGACATTTTGACCAATTTTCTCGAAATAGCTCGTTTAATTCCCCTAAGAACATGAGATGATTTGTTTAGAAATATCAAGCGATTGCAAATGTTGCTTTCGGTTAAAAGTAGAAGCGACTGTCGAGCTTGGGAATAGAAACGCTTTCCAAAATATTTTGTGTTTTTCCAAAATAGCTTTTTTTAAGATAAATCTATGGTTTTTGTCGGCAGATTTTTAAGAAACGTTGAAATTAGTGTGTTTTCACGGACGTTTCTTAAGGATCAACTAAAAGGACTTATTTATTTCTGCAACGTGGAGCATGTCCGAGAAAATCGAATGTCATCACTGTCATGATAATCATTTGGGTTGAATCCTACAAAAAATCTGTGGACCATAGGATGATAGGTGGATGTCGATGCCGCAGAAATTCTGCACCCCCTAAATGATCAGATGCTGCAGAAATTCTGCAGCTCCCTAAATGATGAGATGCCGCAGAAATTCTGCACCCCCTATTAAAATGACCAGATGCCGCAGAAATTCTGCACCCCCTATAAATGACCAGATGCCGCAGAAATTCTGCACCCCCTATAAATGACCAGATGCCGCAGAAATTCTGCACCCCCCAAAATGATGAGATGCCGCAGAAATTCTGCACTCCTTATTAAAATGACCAGATGCTGCAGAAATTCTGCACCCCCTATTAAAATGACCAGATGCCGCAGAAATTCTGCATCCTCTAAATGACCAGATGCCGCAGAAATTCTGCACCTCCCTAAATGACCAGATGCCGCAGAAATTCTGCAGCTCCCTAAATGATGAGATGCCGCAGAAATTCTGCACCCCCTATTAAAATGACCAGATGCCGCAGAAATTCTGCACCCCCTATAAATGACCAGATGCCGCAGAAATTCTGCACCCCCCAAAATGATGAGATGCCGCAGAAATTCTGCACCCCTTATTAAAATGACCAGATGCTGCAGAAATTCTGCACCCCCTATTAAAATGACCAGATGCCGCAGAAATTCTGCATCCTCTAAATGACCAGATGCCGCAGAAATTCTGCACCTCCCTAAATGACCAGATGCCGCAGAAATTCTGCACCCCCTAAATGCCCAGATGCCGCAGAAATTCTGCAGCCCCTAAATGACCAGATACCGCAGAAATTCTGCAGCCCCTAAATGACCAGATGCCAAAGAAATTCTGCAGCCCCTAAATGACCAGATGCCACAGAAATTCTGCAGCACCCTCAATGATCAGATGCTGCAGAAATTCTGCAGACCTAAATGATCAGAAATTTTCAGAAATGTTTGGTGTCCCGCACCTTACTTTCTGTTATCAAAAATGCACAAATTCTTGGATGACTTGAAGACATATAATTAATATCATCTAAGATTCCTTCCCACACAAGTTCAAATTATTAATTATTAATATTTTTTTAAAAGAACATTAATTTTACAAAATTACCAGTTCCACTCCTTTGTCTTACAGTCCTCAGTCAATGACAATGTTTCGTTTGTAAATTACCCTGGGTTACATAAAATTATTTGAAAAAAGTTCAACTTAGTTTTACTGGGATCCAAAGAACTACACACTGCATGTTTTAGGAAGCCTTTCCATCCATGGCCGAGGCTCTGCTTTTCTTTGTGGAAGATGCTGAGGAGATCACTTGCCTAAGTATGTTCCCTTCCAATAATTCACTTGGAAGTGGTTCTCCTCCATTGAAAGGACTTTGCCAATGACTGGTTCCTTGTCATAATTGTCAAAATTCAAGGCCACAAAGCTGCCAACTTCCAGAGTTGCAAGAAAATCATCTATCATCTTGAATGGTGCTTGCTTTCTCTGGGGTTTCTATACTGTCCAGTGTATATCTGAAATATTAATGAAAATCCCATAATTAAGCCCCTTGAGTATGTATTTCTTTCCAAGTTGTTTTCAGAGGCAGAGGTGAGGAGTGGGGGAGCATTACTAAGTGGAAAAGCTGATGTAAGTGTAGGATACAATTCAAAAATTGCTTGGGGATGCTCTGTTGTCAGGAGTACATGGTATTAATTCTACTTTCATAGATGAAAGGAGAGTGGTGGACAGGGCTCGAGACTAACGGTAGCAAACTAGCCACAGACTAGTAAAAACTTCCAAGCACTAGAGGACCAGAGGGAAACCAAATGACAATTGTTTTCAAATGTATCACAAAGGGAAATTGAGTTGTGCAAGTGAACAAACAATTTACATTTCCCTAATTTACTGCTGGTCATTGAGATTTGCCTCATTTTCCCTGTCCAAACAGCCTGCCATGAAAGAGGTAATTCTTGTCTTAACAGGATCTTGTGTGACTTCATGTTAACACTTGGTGTCTCCACTGTAGAAACACTTACAGTACAGCTCAAAAATAGGCAAACAACACAAATGCAGATGCTAAGCTTAGCAACCACTGACAAGTAGAAAAATTGTAGTTTTTCTTTTTTAATTTGGCACATGAAATTGCACAGTTCCAATAAAATGTCTGCAAAACGTTGCATGCCAGTAATGTGTCTCTGTTCTAGTGAGTTATTTTATTTGAAGCCCCTTAAAACCCAGATCACATTTTGCATTTGTAACAGTACATGTATTGTTTTTTGTATTTAAACTGCTGTGTTTAGAGACTGTTGTGTGCCTGATGTAAGAATTTTGGACTTAACTGGGGTAAAGAAACATGCTAACATCCAATTCAAAAGTTAGTTTGGTCCATACACTGTAGCTATGTTAAATTTGTAACCATATTGTCTCTTTAAGGTATTTTAAAGAATTTAATTTATGAATGTAAAACATACCTAGTTCTAATAAGTTGCACATCAGTACTGTTGTTGAAAAAAAAAACCTAACTGAAGCTGCTTGACAGGATTAATTTCTGGTAAACAAGTCTGGCTAGTGAATCAAACCTGTCACTTAGCCACAGGGCTAGTAAGCTGAAAAGTTAGTCTTGCATCCTGGGTGGAGATGTGGATATGTGGATACAACATTTCTTAACATGGCAAGTTAATTCTATGGCATTCTATTGTGTCAGTTCTATATTGGGTAACTTGATTGTTTGGGTTAAGGGTCCATTGTTTTGCTGTGATGTAACCTGGACATGACATTGACTTGGCTGATGCCCTTGACCCATAATTAATTATGCAAGCAATCTTAATTGCTGCCTGCACAGGATAGCTTTCTAATCCTGTCCTGAATCTCGATCTTGAAGTTATCCATTTTGCTGTGTCATTGTTTGTTAGCAGTTCCCAGGCCCCTAATATGTACAAAGTCTCCCTGGGTGACGAGACAAATGAATCTAGTAAATTGCCACACAGGCAAACAAATTGAATTATTATTTGCCAACAAAGCTAATGAATCGAGTAAATTGCACACCAAGGCAAACAAACTGAATTATTACTTGCCCAACAAGGTGAATGGACGATGTGAAGGCGAGCTGCTTCAACGGTCGAGACGAATGAAGCAAGTAAATACTTGAGCAAGGCGACCAAACAGAATTTATTATACATGTAACCTGCCCAGCAAGAGGTTCTGCACTGATGAATACTGGTACTTTCAGTAATTCTGATCATGCTATTATGATATTGGATGGATATATGATGGCCTTGTTTACATTTTTGTAAACATAGCAAATGCAAAGTGAATAAATTCAAATTGTAACAAACTTCAAACTAAATTTGCATAACAAAGTTTATGGCAAGATCAATGCGAAGAGATGCCAGCCTGCGCGGATTTGTGCGACTTGCACAGTTTGTATAAACGTGTAAGAGAAGATTGTGCTATATGTTCTAAAATCATCGAAACTTCAACAAATTTTTCCAACAGCTATGAATCTTATCGAATGTGCAAATGTTTGTGGAACAAATTTTTTTTTCTGCCATACTTCATTAACACAATAAACCAATGCCAGTGTGTTAGAAGAACTTTGGCCTGTTGTGTTGCACACTGGACTTACAGGAGTGCCCGGCTGGGCAACAAATAATTTTTTGCAGTCATCAGAGTTCACCCAAACATTAGCTAGTTGCCTTAGGGCGCCACCAGAGCACAGCACATATAGGCAAAGGTGACTGTATAGGGCAGCACTTCACTTCATATTGGAACTACTAAAACTGTGAAGCTTGTGGGATGTGGCTTGGAGTGCAAGGATATCTCACAAATAGCTGCTAATAAATGCACGCTACTACAAGGCCTTAGCTTGGTGCCAAATGAATGGCTATCAGCTTACCTAGACACATAAATTTGTGAGGTACTCTTAATTTATTCTTATTATAGCATTAGTCATATGACACTCACTTTTGGAGTAGGTTGGATCTCTCTCCATTAGCTCCAAGAGGTCGCTTGAGTTAATTGGGAAGAAAAAGGGCTGAAGCTCTTTTCCACTGATTCAACCGTTGTCACGAGAGCACAATGACGTTGATTCATAATGCTGACCTAAACGTTAACTGCATCGATGTTATTCACGTTCACCTTTTTGATGTTGTGTTGAGTTCCATTGATTCAAATACGAGGGCAACCATTATCCTTGAATTGTCGTTTCCTCGACGTTTCCTCCATCGATGCCACGATGTAGGCAGCGATCCAGCAAAACCGCAAATAATGAAGCTCCCAACAGCTTGAAGGCGAACAAAGCGCTTGTAGATACGAAATAAAGTTCGGGAACGTTTCAAAAAATAGTTTTTTGTAGATAAATGATGTTTCATTTCCAGCAGAATCAGAGGACTTTCCTATCACCTTTTGCTCAGAGCCGCCATGTCAAGCGTGGTCACGCAGACTCGGTCACGCGGTTAAACTGTTACCTCGTTCCCAGCTTTTCTGCTTTCTGTGGAAACAAAAATGACGCCTGCCACAAAGCAGTTTACGGATAAAAATCTTGTCCTGTTGAAACTGTATGCCTTGGTTGGAGAAATATGTCGGAGGCCACAACAAAGCCCTGTTGAGTTGACTGTGGCTCTTTCATAAGCTTCATGTTTTTGAAACTGCGTAACGAACAAAAAATTTCACACTTTGAAATGGCAGCCAATCTCAGAGAAGCCGCGTTGGTTCGGAAGTGCAGTTGGCGCCTTTTCATCTTTGAAGCTAACCGCCTATAGAAGTGTCAACTGTCATCAAAGCTCCGCCAGATACCGACGCGCTCTTGGTGAGACATTTCATTTCATTTTTCGGCGCGGACATATCGACTGTAGAGTATAATTTGCCACAAGTTTCTAAACAGAACTACGAATACGTTGTTGTTGATTGGGGAATCGAGGTCCAGTTATCAAGTTACCGGTCCAGTTAGGTCCAGTTACCAGATATTCTGCAGTTACTCCGATCGTGGTAAAAGATTATCTCGATGTCAATCAACAGATGCGTGCTCCCTTTAGGGAACTGATCCAGTGAGCAAGAGGACCGGTCAAGTTCGAAGGAGTAGTATTGGGAGTATTTGCATTGGTGAGTACCCGTAAGGTTCCTAATAGGCATAGTTTCGTTTTTGAGGTGTGTGACTTTGTTCGTTTCAAACCCTGTACTCCAAACATACATGTAACGACTTGAAATGAGCGCCCCATTTGTGTGACTTGACAGCATGGTTAAACGCCGCATCATTACGAAGCTTTTTTAACGTCCCATAAAAGCTTTGTTTCTACAATCGCGTTGGCGAAACATTTAAAATTATGTTTCTGTGAATACACGAGACTAAAAAAGGCAGCAAATATTTAAATATAAGCAGGCAAAAGTATGGAGTTTTATCTTGCTCGTGCTCGATGGCAGAACACCTAATTTTTGCATAATTCCTGTCTCATTCCAATTGCTAATCAGTTGGAAAGGGAGTTCAAGGAATTCAGCTTATCTGATGTGTTATTAGAATTTGGCTACTGTTATCCAAGTGGATGTTCATCTAGACTAGTACATTTATTTTGTCAGGATTTCCTTTATCAGTCATTGATTGAGGACTGCAATCTCTTAGTAGTTTCAAATCTATGTCGACGAAAGGTTTGATGGGCATTCCACTGATTGACCTTTTTGTAATTAATAAATACACACACACACACATGTACACTGAAGATGTCAGTGATCATTGAAGTTAAAAACGCTACTTAGGCAGTAGTGAAAATATAGCCTGAAGAAATTCAGGCTTATAGGGAAACAAAAAGAAAATAACCTCTGGCACCCAGGGTAGTTGAACCCTTGACCTCTGCGATACTTGCGCAGTGCTCTACCAACTGAGCTAACAACCCTGCTCCCAGTTAGCTTGTTAGCTCAGTTGGTAGAGTACTGCACTGGTATTGCAGAGGTCATGGTTTCAACTCGCATACAAGCCTGAATTTCTGTCAAGCTTCATTTTCACTATTGCCTGAGTAGAATTGTGATGATCACTCACATGTTAATTCTTTAATCCGCAGTTCAAATATATGATATTCATATATTCACAATCAAACATTGCATGATCAAGGGCATGTGCAAAGATTTAGACTCACTGCACGTGTCAGTTACATGCAATAAATTAGAATACAAAAAAATGATGTCAAAAGCTTGCATTGATTTACATGTATTCATGGCAGGCATTAGTTTTATATAAAATAGAATGGATTGAATTAAAATTCAGTGAAGATGACTAAATATACCAACCATCTAGCATTCAGTAACACAAAAGAATTGAAAAAATGCTGTCTTTCTTCTCTACTCTTCATTGTATGGCAAACTTTGACTTCCTGTCTAGGAGCATGAAAGTAGCAAAGTTAAATGTGACCCATTACAATCTATTTGTAGGCCCTCATTTCATTTTTGTGTCTACTGCCTCGAAGAGGCGATGCCACTTAGTCATTGGGTTGTAAATCCTTACGTAACAATAGCTGTCGCAGGACACCCAAAAAATCAAATTTCAGCCATGTGCACATCATGCCAATACATCACAAAAGAACCAATTTCAAGAGGGATTTATAAATACATTGCCACCTCATATGGCTAGATTGCATTAAAAGTTTGCCATTTGTATTAAGTCAGACTCAGGACTCTATCACTCTGAAATGAATTATGGTGGATTGTAAGGGCAAATGACTCAAAGAGCCAGTTCAATGTTCTTTTCCAATCTAGTTTATATGAAATATTCAGTTTGATCCTAAATCATAGAATCAGCGAAAACAAATAATCCAAATAAGCATATGGTGCAGACCGGCTCTGAGACTAAGTATAGAAGCCGCATAACCAGGTTATAAAGTGTTTGTTTAAAATCATTCTTTTGACATCAAGGAATAATAAAGTTTCTTTACTAACTTCCTAAGCAATAACATTTTTATCTACACTGTACATCAATCTCAAGTAAGTGGACAGGGAACAAAAATAAACAACATGTAATCATTTTGCAACAATAATTTGGATGCTTTTTTTTTGTCATGTTTTCTTTTCTTATACACAATTCCAAAATGCGAAGCACTCAATTCTTGGTTTTGAAAGTTAAAAATGCCCTATTTTTCCCTTCACTTTTGTTTCTACCAAAGAATTGTAGTGGGCAACTGTCAAAGTATCACCGGTTGCCAGGCGTTTTTGACAATCCTCAATTTTATACATAGCTACATGTACCTGTGCTCACACTTGGTTCAAAGTGATATTACAATATTATTCCAATGTCCAACCATATATTTCTTTTCACCCAGAAAATAAAAGATAAGATTATGGCAGTAGACACACAAGCTTTTTAAGCACTTATTGTTTTAAAATAGGATCATGGGTTCATACGACTTTCTTATTAGTCCAGACCCTCTTCCCTACATGAACCACATGTATACTCCAATAAGCGGTATCCACTGTAGTTCAATGAGTTCAAATTTTGTTGGTGATGTTTAGCATTCAATTTTGCGTTGTAGGCCTGTACAAAAAGGGATCCTGAAAAGTTGGTGACTGCCTTGGTTATTCCTCCAGTCAAAGATGCAGAAAAAGAGGCCAACAGTGTGAAGAGCCAAACAGAAAAACATGCAAGAATAGAGCCTGGAGAAATACATGTATTCATTATGATATGCATCACTTTGGAATTACCCTGCTGGAGTCCTCAATGAAAGTGTTGCTCCTTTGCCTTCTTCAAAGGTTATTATGTGAAACTGACAAAAAACATGAATATCAAAATACTGTATGTTTGGAATGCTGTGTTGTGAACAATCACATGCAATATTAAACCACAAGAAAATAGAAAACAAGGATAATGGCTGTTGTGGCTTTTAGTTTATTATCTTGCACCTGATTGGTTTCCCCTCATGAAACAATGCACATTTCATAAATTATTAATGTTTCTGTTGAACAGTTTTGTCAATTTGACCTTAGAACCTTGAAAATGGTAGAGCATCATATTTTTATGTTCCTGAAAATCTTACGACCGTTAGGAGTTAAGTACACATTGCAATTTCTTTAGCATTGGTCATGAGAGGCCGCAGAATTTCTGCAGCATGGGTCATTAGAGGCCGCAGAATTTCTGCAGCATGGGTCATTTGAGGCCGCAGAATTTCTGCAGCATGGGTCCTTTGAGGCCGCAGAATTTCTGCAGCATGGGTCATTGGAGGCCGCAGAATTTCTGCAGCATGGGTCATTGGTGGCCGCAGAATTTCTGCAGCATGGGTCATTGGTGGCCGCAGAATTTCTGCAGCATGGGTCATTGGTGGCCGCAGAATTTCTGCAGCATGGGTTATTGGTGGCCGCAGAATTTCTGCAGCATGGGTCATTAGAGGCCGCAGAATTTCTGCAGCATGGGTCATTGGTGGCCGCAGAATTTCTGCAGCATGGGTCATTGGTGGCCGCAGAATTTCTGCAGCATGGGTCATTGGTGGCCGCAGAATTTCTGCAGCATGGGTCATTGGTGGCCGCAGAATTTCTGCAGCATGGGTCATTGGTGGCCGCAGAATTTCTGCAGCATGGGTTATTGGTGGCCGCAGAATTTCTGCAGCATGGGTCATTGGAGGCTGCAGAATTTCTGCAGGATGGGTCATTGGAGGCTGCAGAATTTCTGCAGCATGGGTCATTAGAGGCCGCAGAATTTCTGCAGCATGGGTTCTAATTTTGAAATGCAGTGTCCAGATAGTGTCTGAGTTAAGTGGTGTAATCTCCTTTTGATCTGTTTTTGTTGTAACAGTGGCTCACATGCCTCTGAAACATTGGTTTTTCTGTGCATTGATGAATATTTCGAATAAAATCGAAGATTTAGGTGTTTATATGTCTGCCATCCGACAAATATGTATACATATACTGAACTTTTTTGTAAGGGCTGTGAAAATGGCATCCTTTTTGTTTATAAAATTCCAGAAAACTTAACAGTCCGCAAAGTACTTCATATTTTTGCGTTTTAATATAGGAGTAATTTATGTATCCGTAAGTTTTGCAATAAACTTGTGATCTCAAAAACTCATTGCTTCCGTGTTATTTCGCTAAATATTACGACTATGATGTCTCGATTGTAAGAGAATTCAAGAAAAAGGCGTTTTTTTGCGGAATCCCGTTCGAATTTACCCATAATGAGCCCATTTCTTGCGGAAAATGCTATTTTGGAAAAACACAAAATATTTTGGAAAGCGTTTAGAGTGATAGTTCTGACACACTGAGTCAACTCCTGATGAATATCTGCAGAAATTATCAACGAAACCTCACCAGAATATTCAATGTTTGTTCAGAAATACAAGCGATTCCAAATAAAGGTTTAGTATTGTTGTGGACAAATTCTCCGTGCTTGTACAAAGCACGATATTCTTTGGAATCTTCACTCACGGGCACGGCTTTCAAAATACTAGATGCCCGGCAGTCGGAAATTCTCACTGTACTTTCACGAAATCTTTCTCGGCATCTGCTGAGTCTACTCGATTTTTATGTAAAATTATAAAGAGTCCATAGTCTTACCAGATATCTCCTAGAAATGTTCCTTTGAGTTACAAACAACGTAAAAAATTTGTCGACTCCGCGGAAGAGTGCCCTTCAACTTCCGGTGTAGCACTACAATTGCGTGACGTAAATGCTAGGGACTTTACGATCCGGCGATTACCGTGTATAAATAAAAGTGATGATGATGATGATGAAGAAGATGATGATGATAGCCTCCAGTGGAGGAGGGGAGGGACACTCAAGGGAAGTTTGGGTAGAGGTGTGCCGCCGGCGCCTTAAAACCCTGACCTTGTTTAAAACACAAATTGTTCATTTCGCTACCCTGTTTAAGACGAGAGACCTTATTTTATGGCCCTGATTTGTTTCATTTTACATACAAAATATGCTTTGTTGTTTGTGCAAGCACGAAAAATTCATGCACTAAAATACCAAAACCTTCCTTAAGAATCGCTTGGGGGAGGTTTGGACAATACGTTAGAGCTGATCAGTCACGTCACGCTCGGTGTGTCAGAACTTGAATATATTTGAAGTGTTTTTACACAAATTAAATGAGATATTTCGTGAATATTGGACGTGAATTTCCGACTGCCCCATGATAATTTCTGCAGATATTCATCGGGAGTTGACTCAGTGTGTCAGAACTTGAATATTTTCTAAGTGTCTAAAACACTGAGACTCTATGCCCAAGCTCGACAGTCACTTCTACTTTTAACCCAAGGCAATATTTGCAATCGCTTGAGATTTGTAAACAAATCATCTCATGTTCTTAGGGGTATTAAACGAGCTATTTCGAGAAATTTGGTCAAAATGTCTGACTGCCGGATATCTAGTTTTTTGAAATCAGTTCCCGACTGCCGGGTATCTAGACACGTCAATCAGCTGAACAGAAATTAAGCTTACTGTCGCAGAATACAAAATGTGCGATGTTAGTGAGAAGCAATCCAACAAACCTTTTTTCTGTGAGATCAATAACGATCCTCTCAGTTGAATTTACTCTGCAACGAAAAAATGTCAATAAGGGGATAGATTTATGTTTAAACTACAAAAATGCAAGCAAGAGTGAAAACGACACGAAAAGCTCACCTCGTAGTTAATCCCGTCATTTTCACGCAGTGCTGTGCGGAAAGATCACGTGACTAATAGAGAACCTCGGCCAAGTGATAAAAATGGCGCGAATGTAAGGAAGATTAAAAAAGAGACAAAATATATTGACTGGTTGTTTGTTTTCTGTATGTTTTTAGAGATATCCAAAAAAATTAACCCCCCGAGATTTTTGCTCGTTACTCGTTTTCTCGTTACTCTGTTACTCGTTACTCTGTTACTCGTTTTAGTAACACCCCAACAGGAGAAAGTGAAACGATATCTCTTATCGCTTAAAATAAATTAAACTGGTGGCCATGTCAGACTGAAGTTTCTCACGCAAGCATCAATTACTGCCACTTTTTTTTCTTTTTGCACAAGGTTGATATCTTTAAGCAGCTCTGAGGACCTTTGTTGTTGAATTAGCAGGACCTTAAAATAGTTAACAGCCTGGAAACTGCAGAATGAGATTAATCCAGTTAAAGACACACTGTGTTTAAGATATCTGGGCAGTCTGGATACCTGAGTTTGAGACAGCCACAAAAGTGACTAGCATCGATCCAATCTGTCCGTACAATCTCACTACTAGTGCATGAGAACAAAGAAATGACTACCAAGATAGAAGGTGGTTCTAACAACTTCACCCAACTCGGGAGTTCTAGCTCACGAAACATGCAGATAACCGTTAGGATAGTATACACATTGTTTGGAGACCGTACCGTTTTCATCCATAGGAGGGGTGGCCTCTAAGTAGGCGGATCGGCTGATGACCCCCGCCATGAAAGCCTTCTTCCCGTTTCTGTTATTCAGAAGCTGAATGCTCGAGGACCCGTCCTCTTCCTTGAAGAAACCGACAACATCTCCTTCTTCATAATCATCATACACACTGGAATCTTTAAGTTTAAAGTGGTATCCAATATCGGCCTTACTGCCACCTGCGTTAGACACCACGAACGACAGATGTTCAATGTGAGCACGTTTGGCTTCCAAGTGTTCGATCACACGAAGCTGTTGGAATTCAGCAGATCCTAAAAGCGTCAGAGAAAGGGGCGATTGTTCTCAGTTACAACTTAGTTATCCGTACATATATCAATAAACACGGGAAACGAAATGCTGGGTCTTCGTAGACAAATGTTAATCCTCGAGTGCACTGCGGATACGTTTATGAAATGAACGAAAGAAAGTAGGAAAAGTAATGAAACTCGTTATGGCTCTCACGAGATAGAAGCCCATGGGGTCCGCCATAGTGACACGCTCCTGGCCTACTGACTTATGAAGTCTCGTTTATTTGAACCGTCCCAGAATTCTCAAAACTGATGATGGAATTGTCACGGTTAAGGTAGCCGCAACCAGCTTTGGGCAAAGCGATTAAAATTCTAGCAAACGTATTTTTCGGTGACAAATTTGATCTTTTTGGTAAATCTGGAGATTCACTTATTCGCTGAACCAGACAATACAATTTGAGCATAACATTCCGACCCACTTCGCATACACACTTTAGTCTCAATCAAGTTTGCTATTCGTTAGATGACAGCATCATTGAGGACTGTGTCGCATGCCGGGGGGAGTGGGGGGGGGGGGAAGGCGATGTACGACAGCCATGGCTTGCATTGTGACAGATCCACTCACAGTACACATACTGATTAGAAGAAACAAGATACCTGAAATACTGACAGTGCTTCCGGGACTGGGGCCATCTACGGAATCTAAAGGAATAAAGGAAACATTATTGCCAAGCTTTATTATTTCATCGAGATTTCATTTATCCAAAAACGTCCCAAAAGGTTCATAGTAAATGGCGTAATTAAGTTTCAGTTGCAATTTCAAGGTAATAATAAACAGACGGATATCAGACAATCCGCTTCCAGCCCAAAGTGCCCTGGTGCTCGTTTGTTACGAAGTTGTACGGCAAACAAAAGCACTCACGATGTGTAGACAATTCCCGGGTTTAATAACGAAAATGAAACAAAAAAAAAATACAAAATAACTGGTCTCGCGATCCTCGAGTTGTTTGCGTTTTGTCACCTCAAAAACCTCTCCCTTTTTCACAATACATTTCACTTGTCAATCATCTGAATACTAAATGTGACATCCGGTTGTAACGCTAGGCAGTCACGATAGTTCCTGTCACGTTTAACGGGCTAACGCGTTATATTATATCCTTCCTTCCTTCCTTCCTTCCTTCCTCCCTCCCTCCCTCCCTCCCTCCCTCCCTCCCTCCCTCCTTCCTTCCTTCCTTCCTTCCTTCCTTCCTTCCTTTCTTTCTTTCTTTCTTTCTTCAATCTCTCCTCTTTGCACAGAAAATATATGTGATAGGAAGGACGCTTGAGAAAAATGTTGAAGCAATACACTGTGTTATATTGAGCGAGAGACCTCTGCAACGTTCAATATAACCCCTTACAAAGCTAACTATTTTACTAATGGTCTTATTTTCTGCTCACAACCACCTTCCCTCGCACACACAAAATCCCCATCTACATACTGATTTTAATCAGTGGAGACTTAGGAACCCATACTTTTGGGATTCCATACCGTGGTACCTGGGAAACCACAAACGTTGCTAGTGAAACTACTGAAACTAACTTTAACACACAATGCACCCGGCTGAAGTGCTATAGGAAGGACGCTTGAGAATAATGTTGAAGCAATACACTCCATTTAAATAAACACAGTACCGCGGTAAGCTTTCCTTCTTTCACAAGTTTTATTTTTTTTAACTAAAAGAACTAAAAAGGGGGACAGCACAAACCTTCCAAACTTTCCTCTTCGCTGCCTGTTGAAAGAAATATTTATTTAATAACCTTTCTTAAGTTTAGCGGACGCAATTAACTTGAAATAAATAACAACAGTGTAAGCCCTAAAAAGCTCCATGTCAACTGTATATCGGAAGTGGTGATAGCATGGGGTGCTGGCGGGGCTCGAGCATTCAAACTTCACAATTTTTAATTCAAATTGCAAATAGTAGTATATGGTAAAAAAAAAAAAAAATTACTCAAGTAGTGAGAAGACTACACCGGTCAAAATTTTATCGTCGGGGGAGAGAGGTTCAAAGTATTGCTTTGTTTTTGTTTTGGGAAGTGGGGAAGGGACTTCCTTGACTTCGAGGTTTGAACGAAAAGGGGATCATTATGTTGAGGTAAGACAAGAAACGACGGTGCCAAATTTGGAGATAAATATTTTCACTTTGCGTTAGCCGGGATGATAAGCCTCATCGACTGAACAGATTTATACCACACAGCTTCCACACATGAAGTTGGGGTTAATTTTACTCACTTTGTATGAACCAAATTTTACATACGTGAAACGCTTAGATTCATTTCCAGCCAGTTCAGATACCCAAACATAAAAACTGAACCAAACAAACGAAACGAAAACTAAATAAAAAATACGGGTCCGTTACTAAGTTGACAGGAGAAGGGGGAAGGGTTTGAACTGGAAACCGGGAACTCCGGAGTTCAAGTTCGTCAAGAGCTCTTACGAAATGTAAGTTTATTCTTAGTTTGCTAATACTAGTTTTTGTAACGTCCAACGTACAAGAGCCATGAATTTGCGTAGCCTGTAAAACTGCATTTTTTAAGTATGTCAAAGGTGTCTCATCATCATATAATCTAGTCTCCTTCGCAGCCGCTGTTTGTGTCGGTCCTATTCTCCCTCCCCACCAACCTCTGCTGAACCGAGCCGGACATTCCATTCCCATTGTGTCTGAGAATCCAATCAGGAGGGAGAGTAGAACTGATACAAACAACGGCTGCCAACGAGGCTACGAAAACTTAGCCACAGAAATTTAAAAGCCACGATGTGATTGGTCAGTTCCAGGGAATGGAATGTTCGGCTCGGTTCAGCAGACGTTGGTGGGGAGGGAGAATAGGACCGACACAAACAACGGCTACGAGGAGGCTACATATAATCCTAAATTGATCCATATTTTCAGTTTATGAATTCTACGATATGCTGATATTGAAAACACGACACGATGGTCTTTCTGCACAAATCCCATGGTTAGGGGCTACGCCCCCAAACTTTTGAAGACCTAATAAAGAAAAACGATCATACAAGGCTACTGACCGGAGAGCTTTCTTTTCTTGGTTTTATCCTTCACTCTGGGCTTACTCCTCATCAAAAATGGTTTGCTATGAAACTGCTGAGTTTCTTCATCCGTCCCGTTGAAAAATGACAACTCGACAAGCAGCTGAAAGAGGTTCCTTTTGTCCATTTCCACTTTGGCCAGTTCGTACAGCGGACCAACGGGGCCGTCATAAACGGAGTCCAAGTTTACTGAGAAACAGTACTGCAAAAATAAAAATATCAACAATCAACCAAGGTGAACAGTTAGCCATGTCCAAGTTACATTTCCCCTAAGTCTACAAAACAGGAAAGAAAAATCCCAAAAAAAGCGTACAAGGACGACAAGACTATGATCGTGATCATGTTTCCTTCATCAAATTACGTGTTAGTAATTGTGTTTCCCTCGTTAAACGACTCAACAGAAGGCAAATACGTAACAAGGATTGAATTAGCAATAAAATAACCATGAACTGACCTTATCAATGTTGTGCTGTCCATATATGACTTGAAGTTGCACAGGTCCGTTTCGGTCCTTATGGAGTTCCGCCGCTTCTGGCTCCCGGTATACCCACACTTTTATCCCCAGGATTTGTCCAACCGGAGATCGCGCTTCCATCTCCACTATCCCATCACAGACCCGCTGCTTTGCAACCCCTCCGCTTCGGGATTGTATTTTGTCAAACACGGCTTTGTTTTCCAAGGTTATGAAGCGGACGTCTGCTCCCCCCTGAAAATCATCGCTTCCGATGGATCCGATGTGGAACACTGGCAAAGCATCTTGATCAAGAGAGAAGGGATAAAGTTAATTTATTGGCTTTAGAATCGCAAGAACATCCAGGCTGTAAACAGTTCAAATTATGAGAAAAGACCATGCACTTTTGTATATCCAAACTACTGTATGGAAGGTTGCTTTGATTTGAATGCTTATACTGATCGGCCCTTGAGCTCCAGTCGTCTCTAAATAGAGGCAAAAATCACGATCCTGGAAGTCTCGCGTCTTTACACGAAACACGATTTCTTTTGCAAGCCTACAAAAGCCTCGTATTCACGGGAAACACAGTTCTGGTCTCACCGTCTCACAAGTCTCCAATTAACATTCCCCACCTCTGAACTTAAGTGAATACACCTTAAGCTTAGTTCAATTACAAGTCTACAATGTGTTAATAGGGTATGAAAAAGTAGGAACTTTATCTCCCATTGGAGGGTAGCCATTTCATACGCCCCCTGCCATAATACCTTTTCACGATAGAGTTCAGTGACGATGAGATTGGCCAAAATGTTATGTCGCGGCTGGGGTTTGATAATTGATTTGTCCTCTTGGTTTAGAAGTTGAGAGTTTCGTGTAAGCAAATATATGTGGCTATTATCGACCATTATCCACAATGCTAGAATAATTTTCTAAGAGAACGTGAATAAGGCGTAGAACCGCCGAGAAGGACTGATATGATCATCTCGACTCCAACAAGTGCGAGATGAGAAATGGTTTTACTACAAAAACAAAAACAAAACAGGAAATATTACTAGACCTACCTGATTTCAAATATGAATATGTGAATGATCATCGCAGTTACGAACACTACTTGAGCATACTTACTTGATTTCAAATACCCGCTATTTGTCGGGAATGTTATGATGGATGATATCATCTAATGATCGCCAGTTTTGCATAAATGAATTTATACCGCATACAGTAACGTATAGTCTTTTGTTTTCTCCAACTCAATCGTATAAAATCTCTATTTCGGTCACGACACCACTGATTTACTTAAATGTTTTGAGGCCTAATCAGCTCCCGTCTATGGAGCCCCTACAAAACAATGAATACCATCTCGACTAAAAAACTTCTAAGACAACAAACTGTAGGATATAATAAATCGAACCTATTAAGAATTTAGTTGAAGATGTGTGTTTTGTAAACACGCCAAATCTCCGCCCAAAGGTACCTCCGACTATTAACCAGCACGGTGACCGCAAGTGATATTTGCAGAATTTGCAATATCCCTCTGGTTTGTTATTCACTCAGCGAAACTATCATGCATACCTAAAACTTTACGTGTTTTAAAATATTAGTTCTTGTTTTGGCGGGGAAGTAAATAGCAACTGTAAGACATGGGAATACTTAAACCAAACAAAATGTAGACACTGCACGTAACCCGTATCTCAGGAGTGGAATTCCTACCATGCGCTTTAAAAGTGAACACGGCAACAAAATTGCTAAGTGTATTAACATACTCCACTGAAATCCACGCTAATTTTTTTGATGCTTCAGACGTTGCAAGAAGTAGAAGTCGTTCCTACTTTTCATGAAATTCGCCTTTATAGCATTTTGCTTTCGAAATCAACAACAACTGAATGATCTACGGCCATGAAACTTTCCACTATAAACTGCGAGGATCATTCTTCATTTGAATATAAACTAAATATATTCCTTTAGGTCTCGTGGCGTGCCGCTTGTTGTATTTATGAGACAAAAGCGAAGAGTATCAAACAATACCTAGTTCACGAAGCCTCTGATACCCTGAATATCTTGCAGCCATGAATTATCCAGTGAACGAAAAATGCAGCAAATTACGCACAACGCAATAATACTTCATAGCTGCTCGTCGATGAAAATGAAAAATTAGAAGTTGCTTTACTTTCGTACCAATGCGCAATATTAGTAACCAACCGCGCGAGTTTCTAATTTCCAATTAGATTATGAGCTCGAGATTTCTATCGCGTGATAGCTGATGAGGGCGCAGCCCGAATCAGCTATCACGCATAGAAATCGAGAGCGAATAATCTAATTGTTTTAGTATAAATCTACTAATCGTTCAAAACTAAACAAGTAAATTATCAAAATTCTCCTCACAGACACTTCGAAAACGCGAACAAGCGGGCACCATTGTGTTGACAGCCGCTACTCACTATCTATCACAGATTATATAATAAGGTGAATAGTTCGCGCTTTGAGATTGGTTCTTAGCTATGATCTATTAGAGGACAGATGCACAGATTACGTCATCACTGCAAGTTTTCGCTTGCATTTTGTTTCTTTATTATATAAAACAAATAGATTCCATGTTGCCGTGCGTCTGTTCAGTAATAGATCACAGAAGACGTCAAATTGTGGTAAAAATATCAGTGACACACTCGCCTGCGGCTCGTGTGCCACTTCTTTGTTTTACCACATTTTGACGTCATCTGTTATCTATTACTGAACAGATGCACGGCAACATGGAATCTATTTGTTGAATAGATAGCGAGTAGCGTAGCCAATCAGAGAACGGCATTCATGATAGAACGCTAGTAGATTTATACTAAAACAAAATATATTACGTCAACTTTGTTGTCCATTTGAGTAATAAGTCGTAGTTTCCTTGTTTGGTATTACTATGTACTAGCATATCGCGGCATCAAAAATTCACAGCTCGTATCAAGGCCCGTTCTAACTTTATAACACATTGACGTCAAGTTCGAAAGTGTAGTCACTTCAACAAACCTAACAAACCCGGAAAGTGAATGGACATGACACCGAAATCAATCATTTTCTGCATACATTTTGTAGTAATATGCTGTTATCTAATATTAAACGTAGAATTTCGGAGTTCTTTTAAATTGCAAAATACATGACCTAAAACAAACTATGGAAAAACATTTCCATCATACGAATATGAAAACGAAACGTTTCGAACCTCAGCTTGACTAACAACTGCCTCCAAAAATTTGGCATCCGGCCCTGAATATGCCATCATACGCTCATTCGATTTCATGAAAATAAATCATTCGGCAGTATATAACAGAATTACCAGGAAAGAAAACTGTCGAAAATAAAAAATGGATGAAAAATAAAAAAGGATGAAACTCTAAAAAACCGCATCAATTAAGTATACTGCAGGGAATGGCGCATTTGATTTTAGAAAATTAATAGAAGTGAGATATTGACCACTGCTTACTTTAGATCCAGGTCTAACATGATCGACTACACGTTTCCATAAAATGGTTGTCCACATTCAGCACATTCCCATACATGTGATCATAACCTGATTTAAGAACACTCACTTCGCCGACCAGAGTGCTTTATGCACTGATTCAGTCCAGTTCAACAGCTTTTGGTCATAACAGTTGTTACACCAAAAAAAATGTTTGAGAAAGACAAACCATAAGATCACAAAATTAAAGAAGTCGATATCCAACAGGCATTGACGATATCGTAAAATCCTTTGGGGGACGGGGTGGGGTAAGGGTTAGAGTCATCCTCTTCCCATCCCTGCTATGGGTCTGGTGTTACCTCCCCAGTCAGCTATCGATATGACACTGAACGAATGTGTGAATGTAGATATAATTTTGTCCCTGCCTGGTGACTATGATATGCATTCTTGTTGGCCTTTCTTTTTAAAACGGCACGTTTACCGTCTGAGCGAAGCCTGTTCTGGACATTGCTTTATTTTATTAACTGCACTTTTGTTAAGTGAAATAAAAACAAAGATTTATAAAAGAGAGAGAAGAATATATTGTTTTAGCGGTAAACAGGACGATTTCTGGGTTCGCGTAGTGACCGTAGTTGTCATATCACTTCCGGACGGAAAAATTTATGCAAATTTCGTCGGTCGGTTGACGGAAATAATATTTTTCATATTATTTGGTCTTAGAGAAAGCGGTTCGCTGCACTCGTTTTATTTCGATCTAGTAAAGTTGTAGTAGAATCGAATAAACTCTAAATCGGTTTTGATGATCAAACAAGAGAACTCAATCGATGGACAGCAAGTCGGGGCTATGGAATGCATATGATCACGTATGCGAGTCGTTTGCGAGACTGTCCGATCGACTCTTCTTTTGGTTATACATATCAGGCTTTAATGTCGAAATAGTTTCTACTTAGACGGAAAACTCAACAGTAACCAATGCATTATAGCGCTAACTCAAATACTCTTTGATTATACGCGATCAAAACATTGCTCACTTGTGGCGTCAATGGAGATCGTATAAATTAAGACTAAACCTTCGTAGAAAACCAACCAATCACTTATAAAAATAATAATAATAATAATTGTTACCATAAGGATCTTCTGAGCGGTCTGTGCTTGACAACAGAGGTTGTCTAAGCTCCTGTATGGATTGTCCACCTCGGTCAGCCATAGTTGTTTGTCATGAAACAAGGTGAGTCTCGTCAGTGGTAGGTTATTCGTATGCGTATCAGGCGAATGCTGTTGTGGCAAAAGCAAGTATAACGACTGCTCCAGCTTTTGTGCAATAAATATTCAGCGGGTGGGGGGTGAGAGGGACTTTCCCATCATCAACCAAACGGGGTCATTTGAGTTCCTGTTTGGTGTCAACTTCATCAGCCAATCGTGACAATTGTCACGTAACGCATTCTTCTGTCTTTGGTTACGCTTGATGAAAGAGCGGATAAAATGTATTGCAACTGGTACGGTTTATCCACTGGATAGCGACTTACCCGCTAGATAGAGTTATCCGCTCTTTGAACAACTGGAGCTTCATGTTTTCAAAGCCGTGTTCACCCAGCTCCGGGATAGCAGCTGTGTTTTAAATGGCCAGAAGAATGCGTGGCTTTTGCCACGGGCTTTGACCAGCGGACTGATATTGAATTCTTTCCAAGTGACGGTTTCTTCTTCTGTTCTTTGCATTGGCCAGCCAAGTTTTGACATGGTTCTCAGCTCTGTTAGCTTTTCAAATTACCAACACTCAGGCACCAGCAGTTAATAAAGGGAATTACAAGTATCCAACTCATTGCATTAGTAGTTAGTAGTGCAACATCTGTTCTTTATCCCGGGGGGTGGGGGGCACCCCCTATAATGGCCTATACGGGGAGGCTCCGCCCGAAAGGGTTACCTTTTTCAAGGGTAGGGATTTCACGGGTTGAAGTATATGAAAGGGTAGGGAAATCTGTCATTTAGGCATTTAAAAGGACCTTTCATTAAAATATTTCGAACATACATACCTTACGACTGTACTGTTTGAATTTATTGAACGCTACATGAAAATGACAAGAATACTTCCTGTTTTAGATATACGAAAGGGGTACGATTTGGCAATGGGAGGTATACGAAAGGGGTACCTTTTCTGTCAAAAATGGTATATAAAAGAGTAAGGGGTCGGACCTCGGGGCGGAGCCTCCCCGTACTAAAGTTTTTTTACACCCCCCCCCCCCCGGTTCTTTAATAAATCAAAAATCAAAGGACAAATTTAACCAACCCGCGTATAGCATCAGCTAATCTTGGCGGGTATTAGTAATAAATATACATCATAAGCTAAAAAGATTACATTACTATTACAATATTACTATTACAATATTACATTATAAGCTAAAAGATACAGTTCTCATGTAGTTACAAGTTAAAAGCAAAGTTAAATTAACAATAATCAAGCACAAGCAAAGCAAACTGGAAAGTAGAGGGGAGAGATTGTGATATATAGCTGTAAGCGAAGGTACAATAATTACTGGTATTGCATTTCAATATTAGAGAATGGGCGTCAACATAATAGTCCTCAATCCCAAGTACAGTTAGAAGCAACTTGTGAAATTTCCTTTTAAATGTTCTTTTCGTGAGCTTACGCCAGTCGGGGTGTAGACAGTTCCATAATCTCGTACCAAACGCAGAAAAAGACTTAAGTTTTACATGCAATCTAGATTTCTGTACATAAAAATTCTCTGCGGAGAAGAAACGCGTACTAACTATATGCACATTAACGTGTCAGCAACCTCGTACCCAGGGTCTTCTTTCCCTTGACCAGCGATCGGGAAACGAGCGACCCTGGAAAGATCCGATTTGAAGTCCTAAAATATCGGACATCGGACTTCCGTCTGAACTGCGCATGCTTAGGGTTCAGCTCCGCGTAACTGAGTTTGTAAGAGCTCTGTTTTACTTTCGTTTATTTGAATTGTTTGAAAAAGCTAATCAGGATCGTCAACCTATCGGATCTTTCGAGAGTCGCTCGTTTCGTCAAGCCTGCGCAGTACGGAGCGAAGACTTGCGGGACGGGGACGTAACGTCAGATGAATTAATAAAACGTCCACGACTATTGCTTAGTGTAGAACTAGTAGAAACATCGTGCATTATGGCGGAAACCATACACACACACACACATACATACATACATACATACATACATACATACATACATACATACATACATACATACATACATAGACTTTATTTATACACGGTAAAAACATCAGTACAGATAAAACTAAAAACTGATTTACATGTTTGCCGTGTGAGAGTGCGAGGTAGACATAAGGCGATTAATTTCGCTTTTGAACGATTGAAAGGAACTAATCGCTCTGACTTTTTGAGGAAGATTATTCCATAACAGTGCCCCATTGTAGCAAAAACTGCGTTTCAGATAAACAGTGTGGGGCTTGGGCAGAGTGAATTTGCAATCCTTATCCCTTAGTACGTAATTGGAGTTGAATGGTGTGAACAGGCCTTGAAGGTACTCCGGAGTCTGATTATTAAACGTTTTAAACATAAGTTTCGTTTCAAAGTAGAGCATATTTTCAAGTAGATTGTTCGAAGCAATGAAAAGAGGGATGGCATGAGATCTTTTGCTGGAAAAGAAAATCATATGGAGCGCACGCTTTTGCGAAGTGAGAATCCTTTTTAAATCACACTGAGCTGCCTGACCCCAAACAGGTATACCGTAGAGCGTATAGGGAAATATCAGCGAACGGTAAATTTGACGAAGGGTATTTAAAGGTACATGGTGTCTCAGCCTGGCAATTATGCTGATTATTTTACTAATCTTCGAAGCAATCTGATCAATATGAGGCCTCCAGGTTAAGTTCAATATGACACCCTCCCGTCCACTCTTTGCACCTGCGAAATATCTCACCCCCGGCAAGCCCGGCTCACGAAACCGAGATCTCGGCAGGCAATGCTGAAAGAAACCGAAAGTCGCGGTGAATAAGTCTCTAGATCATTTTGCTAACATTCACAGGACCTCAACGAAGCAAATCAACCACGAAGGTTGATGCGTATACAAACGACTTTCAAGTTGAATTTCTTTCCCTACTGCACACGATCACCAATAACTTCGAGCTTTCTCTCCCAGCCTTTTAGTTTACGCAATAAATCGAACATATGGACAACGGATTCTATTCCAAGACAATTAATTATACCGATTTCGTAGTTTTACATGCATTCTCTGAAAACGTTACAAAGATGTCGGATTATTCATTTTCGCTTTGCCGCTTTGCAGCTATCATAGACGTTAACTCATTTCTGTCTGGCTCTGTAATTTATGCGTCCTCAGGGACGCATGCTTTGAAAACCGGCAACTTTCAGAAATCCCGGACTGTGGTTGAAATGAGCCAATGTAATAGCCAGATGCTTAGTTGTTTAGACTTTACCACCCCCAAAATCCCAATTTTCATGGAATATGACCGTTTATTCTGTTGCAAACCAAAAATTTGGCTTCGAACGCCCTCGGACAACACCAAAAAGATTCAACTTTTGTCTTGAAGTTTTAAAGACAAAAAATCCTCTTGAAGCTATAAGTCTACATTGGCAGCAAACTTCAACTCCTCGTCTTGCAATCTGTTCCACATTTTTCTGCTCACTTCTTTCGCGCGATGTGGATAACGCTATTTGATTACCATTCCTCTCACCGTCTAATTTTCGCGTTTGTGACCCAAAGGAATTCTGGGATATTCGTCGATAACAGCCGCATAGCAGTCCGCCAATAGACCATTTTACAGTTGTCGGTGAAAGCGAGGCTGGGGTGACCTTGTTTTGATACAAACCTACCTACTTTTCTTATGTAAATCTTATGCTAACTAGTGTTTAATCAGCACAATTTCCATAAGAAAAGAAGGTAGGTTTGTATCAAAACAAGGTCACCCCTAGCCTCGCATTCAATCAAAGGCCAGGATACTGAGCAAAGAACTGTAAAATGGTCTATTTCATTTCAGATATTTCTTAGAACCGTGTCGAGCCACCCGCTCCTGTTGACAAAATATTGCTCCGATTGCATTATTTACAGGTCAAAACTTGCCAGAATTGCCATGCCAGGTCCCGGAATCCACTCACAAAACGACTAAAGACACAACTTCACTCCGTGAATTGCCACCACTCGCTCGAAAACTTTGAGCGGCTCACTTCGTGTGAAATTGCTTCTCTTTCAAAGGATTGCCTCTACCCATCAACCCAGCTTTATAATGCCAGTCAGGGGGCTTCTGAGGTGGAAAATGGCTCGTAAAACACACTTATAAATCAACTAAGTAACGAATTGTAGCTGCAGTAATCGTTTAGAAATAAACGACAGCTAGCGTGACAAGCGTGACGTGAAAGATAGAGCCTTCTATGTTGTGGACCAGCGAAATCTCCGTGGTAACCCCTTATATGGAATAACCAGATCGACTTGACCTCAACTCATCGGAAATTACAGAAAAACACGTACAAAATGACGGACAGAAATGAGTTAAATGCTGTTTCTTATCCTTCAAAGTATTTTTCTCTGTGTTGTTTACCAGAAAACTGAGATAAGAATCATACATTTTAGAAATAAAAGTTTGTCAGTCTATTACACGTCTAACTGAATTTTTTCTTTAATTACTAAGTTACGAGCTGTGATAGGATATTCCCCTAATCAGCTATAAACCACTGCAAAGATCTATAAACTCCGTCATTGAATTTAATTCAAATGAGGGCACCATCATCTCTGCATGCCTATCAAAACTCCTATCCACGAGTTAGCCATTGGCTCCCTATGTTTTGCCCAGGGATAGGGGCCTTTAATACCTTCCAACTGCCAAAAGGGATGTCTCCATTCATACACCCAAATGATCTTTCGACAGTCGCTTGTTTCTAAGATCTTCCGCAGCAGTAAGCAAAGTCTCGAAGTACGATCATTTACACCATTTTGTAAATCGTCCGATATTTCCGGACTTCCAAATCGGAACTTTCCAGGGTCGCTCGTTTCCCAACCGCTGGTCAAGGGGAACGAAGACTTTGGGTACGAGGTTGTTTACCTACGTGTTAGCATGAGTAAAACTATCCGACTGAGCATGCGTTAACGTTACTACGTGACAAAACAGCTTCAGCAATGCACATGATCTTATCTCATATGTCACTTCACGAGTTAAATCACGAGATAACAAATTAGAGTTAGTTAACTTAGAATCTCTAGAGGTAACAGGTGAGGTCACAGTTTAAAGGGAACTTCCACTCTTAAATTGACGCTAAATTGTAGGCAATAATTACTAGGTTTCAAATTTTGTTTTAAAACGTGGATATAACAGTTAAGTGTACCAAAAAATAGATATCATTATAGCCTATTTTCGCTTTTAAATTTCCTTGGCACGACCATTTTGTAATGGTTGTCCGTTTAACACAAAAGATGTTCTGCTTCATTTGCTTCTTGATAACAGCTGCAACCATTACACGTCATCAAATCCAAAATGGCCGCACCCGAAATTTGAAATCGAAAATAGGCAATAATGACATCAACTTTTTTGTACACTTAGATGTTATATCCTCGTTTCAAAACAAAATTTGGAAGCTAGTAATTATTTCCAACAATTTAGCGTGAATTTGTTGAAAGAGTGGAGGTTCCTTTTAAGACCCAAGTTTCTGTAACAGTAAGCAGAGTATTAGCATAAACTTAACAATTTTCCTGTGGCACATATGACATCGCCTATTTTGTTACAGTAACAACAACAACGACAACGATAACGGTAACGGTAACGGTAACGATAACGATAACGATAATGACAGTGATAGTGATAGTGATAGTGATAGTGATAATGACAATGGTAATGATGGTGATGGTGCTGGTGATGGTGATGGTGATGGTGATGGTGATAATGGCAATGGTAATGATGGTGATGGTGATGGTGACGGCGATGGTGATGGTGATGGTGATAATGGTGGTGATGGTGATGGTGATGGTGACGGTGATGGTGATGGTGACGGTGATGGTGGTGGTGATGGTGATAGGGAGCTTCCTTGTTGATCTCCCTACCTTTTTTGATGATTTCCCTACTTTTGTTGATGCCCCTACTCGCTTTTGTTGATGTCCCTACAATTTTTGATGATGTCCCTACTTTTGTTGATTTGCCTACCTTAATTTTGTTGATGTCCCTACCTCTTTGTTGCAAAGTGTGTACGTTTTTTTAATATTAATGTGATCTTTTTCCAATGGGTGTCAAAGTGTGCCCTTTTAGCTAGAATTTATGATTTGGGGACTGAGATTGTCTAAAAAAAATTTCTGGGACTCTCAGAATTTTTTAAGTTTTTGCATAAATTAGTGGCCATCGTGAATCTCATTAAAAATGGCTACTTCACTGTAAATCTAATGAGTAATCAATGTTTGGCAAGGTAGGGGCATCAACAAAGACAGTAGGGACATCAACAAAGAATGTAGGGACATCAACAAAGAATGTAGGGACATCAACAAAGATCGTAGGGATATCAACAAAAATTGTTGATCTCCCTACCTTCATTTCGAAAGTTTGAGATACTGGCTAGTATTCTTCTTAGAGTGTTTTAATACATCCCAGAAGTTAGTATAGGTTGTGAAATTTATGCCTAGGGTACTGATATTGCGTAAAGACAATCTTTACGTGAATTAGAATTTGTTTTCATTTTGGCATAAATTAGCACCTAGTTGGAACCTCATTAAAATGCATACATTTTTGAAGAGCAATATCTCGGTAGGGTTCATTGTTTTTCATTGCTTTTTTGTTCTGCTATAGAACGGTCTTTGGTCTCAAAATTGCAGTTTAAGTAGTTCAATATGAAGTTACATTTGTAAAGATATGCTGTTTTTTCCACACCATGAATTTGGGGTACTTTTGTCTTGTGAACAAGTGTACTTGAGTGCTTTAAAGTTAAATATCTCTTAAACGTTACAAGATTATCTCACCAGACTTGGTAGACGCAATGTACTCGTAAAATGCTTTCTTTTAATAATTTTAAGTTAGCCAAAAAATGCTGACTCAGCATTTTTTTTCAAGCTTACTTTTCTCAATCACGATTTTGAAGAAACCTTGAAAACGGATTATGGTCAGATTAGTGCTAATCAAAGATGTTCTAAGCTGAGGAGTTGATACTTTCAGAGAGTACTAACAAGAAGATAAGCTATGAGATAAGAGTAAAAACTACATGAATCTTGGAGGTTATGGTTGAATGTAACGTTCTCAAGTCATAGGTAAAAAGCGCGTTGGTTCATGACAATTCCAAAGTTCTGTTACGGTCTGCATTGCTCCAAAACACCCTTAAAACATCACCAGACATCATTTCTGCATTCCTTTTGGTCATATGCAATGTTTCAGGCGATTTCAATTTTTGAGCCAAAATCATGCGTAAACCCCTTTGGAAAAAATCCAAGATGGCCGCCACCCAAGAAATGAAACACTCGTAATATGATCCATGTTGCTTTCAAACACTGTTGAAACCTCCCCAAACATCATTTCTCCACTCCTTTCAGCTATAGGCAAATAGTCATGTAATTTTAATGTTTGACCCTAAATCACGGAAAAATCCAAGATGGCGGCCACCCCGTCCTCCAACCGAGTTTTAAGATCGTTTGAAGATGGGTTCCTGATTTCTCCCCCCCCCTCTCAATTCCCACTGAGGGTATTACTCTGAGACTTTTCAGTCTTCAGAAGGGTATCATCAAGTGACCAACTTGACTCACTGTAGCCAGGCTATGGAAATGTTCATAGTTCAGTGGTAGAGCATGTGAGAGAATTGAAAGGCGCAGGAGGACTGCAGGCCAATGTGGGTCTTTATAGTTCAGTTGTAGAGCATTTGGGAATTAACCTAACTCTAACCCTCAACCTCGAGTGCATGATTTTTCTGTTAACTCAAGTGAATGGGCCACACCTGATGTACTCGTGGGGCACTCCCCAAGGATTGGTTACCTTAGCTCGTGTTTTATCCCTGACGAGAGTCTTCAAGGAGCCAACTTGAGTTTTGTTTCTTTTTTTGTTTGTTTGTTTTTTTAGAGGTTATTAATATTTACACAGAGGTTAAAATATGTATAATTTTATGTACATGAATATTTACAATAAATAATTTGGTAATAATTTAGAAGTCCATTATATACAATTCTATTTACATGACATTTCTACATCAGTCCAACTATGTTGCGCTTTGAACAAATGGTTCGGATACTCAGTACCCATCGTCGTTTTTTTTTTATTTGCTGTTTTTGGTGTTTTCTCAATTTTTTCTTTTTTTTTCCTTAACTCAACAATTAACTCAACAGGTGCACACAACAGCTGTTCAGAGGAACAATCAACAGCAACAGAGCTAAAACAAGAATTGGCATCCATCAAACGCTCTACTTCCTGAATCTAAACACATTTCGCACCTTGTCGTAAGATCGTAAGAAGCCATTACGATCAACTATGGCTTTCAAACGAGGGTTGGTGTCAACCTCGTGCTTGATGGTTGCTTTGAGAGGGCATTTTTTGAAGGTCTGGAAGGCTGTTGTTATGATCTTCACGTCTTCCTCAGACCACCGAAATCGGCCTCCTTCCTTTCCTTGAGACAGTTCAGACAATTGAGATGTTACATCGCTGGCTTGTTCGGAAAGAGCATCAGAACTGTCAGCTTGAGAGTGCCTGTGTTTACTTTGCAGATATTGGACGTGCTTGTAGATTTTGGAAACAATCTCCTAATCTTGGACTAACCCAATGAAGTTCACGCTATCACTCATTTGGTTTTTGACACGGGTGATCGTCAGAGGGTCATTTTTGTAAATCACGGTATGAAAGAGGAGATGTATTTCCTTTAGTTCAACTTCGGTGAAGCCACCTTTACTCTGAGAACTCGGGAGATCTCTCTCTTCTGGTCGATCTGCATTGGTTGGGACAGTGTCTTCGAGGTTGATGTTATCCCTCAAGACAGAGTGGCCTTGGGCAGCTACCTGCGAAAGGTCATGAATCATATAGTATCTTTCAGCAGTGCGCTCAGTGTGACACATTAAGCGATGGGCACTGCGTTTGTCTACTGTAGTGGAGGAATGTAGCTTTGACGCGTGCATTTTTCTTAACCTGGTGCTGGTCACATTCGCCTTCCCGGTAGCCTTTCTCCACCATGTTGTTATCCTCTTGCCTATTGTTCCCGGAGGAAAAGGGATTCCAGCGTTTGTTACAAAAAGTGCGTCTTCATTCTCCTTTGCAAAGTGTGGTCTTACATGCCTTACATAAACGTCCAGGTTGGACTTAAGGTTGTTGGAAAGGGATATAGGCGCAGGTCCTGTCTTGGACGTTTTATGTCTGCTGACATACATAATGAAAGTCTCATCATGTTGCTTCATCATATGTAACTCTCTGAGAAGTTGATTTGCCTCTACACAGTGTCTTAAGGGTGCAAAATAGTATAAACTACGGAACAACAGAAAACGTGTACTCATAGGTCCGAACAGTCTTCGAAAGAGGACGTCATGTACGTTGCACAGAGTTATCACGCTTCCAGAAAAAATTAAGAATTGGTGAAAAATCAACTCTCGGTGGTATTGAGTTCAAGTTTGTGGCAAAAGTAACAGGAGGTGTCAGGCTTACTATTATGTTTAGGAAAAATTGCTTACTCGGCATTTTTGAGGGCTTAATTTACATATTGAATAGCTAATCAGCACTTAGCACTTTCATGTGTTATTATCAAGTGAACGGCTACTGGTCCAAGACAAGTTTGATTGAAAAGCTGTCACTTGCACAAGTAAATTAAAATGCCATGACGTAATGACGTCACATATGTTCTGCGCATGCGCAACTAATTTCACAGAAAAAATATCAAGCAAATTGAAGCAAACATATCTAGTAAACCTTTTGACCAATCAGCGTCAATATTCAATATGTTACCCAACATGACCTTCGTAATCTTATGTACAAAGGTCAAGGTCATGCACTAAAATATCGGCTTTGAAGAACTTTTCAAAGATCGTTCTCTTACGCTCTAATTTGCATAGTGACGAAACTTAATCGCATATAACTTTGCGAAATTCTTATTGATTTTAATCAATTTCTGAACAATGATAGAACTATGTAAGGACTACCTTATGACGCAAACAGACTTTGATTTTGTTGAATCCTTATCGAAGTATAAGAGCTTAAATGTTTTGAAGTGATGACGTTATGAAACATATTGGATAGTACGTCTCGAAAGTAGTTGATGGTGCAAGTTTGAGCTCATTTGGTTAAAACGGCTAAGAGTTATTACGTTTTGAAGCGACTTTCGGCGTTGTCTTGATATGCTCATTAGCTATGCAAAAAATGTCATTGGTAATAACTTTGCGGCAATTTATTCAATTTAGTCTTCTTTTTTGTTTTAAATAGAATTTTGTAAAACACATCTGATGCAATAATGCTCTTGTCTTTAAAAGTAAACGTTAAGTAATGAAAAAAGCTGGAATTTAATATTAAAATAATGCAAAAGAAGTTGATGTGCCATATTTGAAACACTGTATTTCATTAAGGTTTCATTACTTTTAATTATGCTTTCAGTATAATATAGGTACGTTATTACACTATTTTTACTAGAAAAATTACATAATTTTGTTAAAATAGTAGCATATTGTACACTATTGTTCGCGTAAACCACATCAAAAAGAAAAAAAGAAAAAAAAACCCTTTTTCAAAGTTTGACTAGCGTTTAATCGCTAGCCGTTAAGACCGAAGCTTTGACAATTTTTTACAAATAAGTTAAACTTAAGTGCTATTAGTGAGCCAAAGTATATTTTGAAATATTGAAACTAAAAAATTAAAAATATCTTAAATTTAGTCAATTTTTTCAAATAGCCTCATACTAAAGGAAAAAAGGAAAAAATCATAAAAACAAAAACATTTAAAAGAAAGTAAATTCACTGACACAGAATATAAAACGCAATAAGATCTCAATTATGTGAAAGTTATGTTTCAATTAAATTTATTAGTGATGAGATATGAAAAGTTAAAGGTAAAAAAACACAAAATGAAGGGCAAAAAAACCCAAAATTTTAAAGCAAAAAAATCCATAAAGGATTACTACAGTAGCGTTTTTACTTGCATATGTCATAAGGCTATCAAAGAACTTTGTCATATCCGAAATATAGAACGTTTTAACGAAATGCAAAGATTTTATGGCGTCTTGACCGAACATTATACTCAAAAGGTAGCTAAGTCAGATTTTTGTTGATTGCCCTACCTTTTTTAGGGTTTTTCATTAATAAATAAAAAATAATGAGAGGGTGTGATACGAAAACCTAGATACAGAAAAAAAGAACATTATTTTACCCAATGGTAACCACAAAAGGCTAAGAAATTAAAAGAATAGTGAAAATATTTCATTTTTGAGTTTGCGTTGACGCCCCTACCTATTTGTGGCTATTCTAATTATCACTAAAAGAGCTAAAAATCAAACACGTTTTAATCAAATTAGCTGAAACTTTGCAAGATCATTGGTATGGAACTCTGATATTTTTCTAAATTTTTGGATAAGATACCCTTGCAATCTCGATTTTATACGACTTTTTGAAATTTGCGAATTAGTGAAAATAAGGTGAATGATCATTTTCGCGATTCTTGTCTTATCCTAAGTATGCACTTCAACGGAAAATATTCGAAAATTGAAAAACGTCTTTTTTTCTTTGCTATGGTAAGCCGAGGGTACCTATTCAGGATGATGGTAACGATAGACGCCGCTGAACCTGAAAATCTCGGCTCATACCATATTAATTAACCCTCTAAAAACAGGCTTTGTTGATTTCCCTACCTTTTTTCTATTTCTCCAAAAAAAATTAAACTTTATGGTTAATTTCGTAAAACAACGTATATCACGTGAAATAACATCTAAAAATCTACAAGACGGCAAAAGATGATTTTATGGGCATGCATTTAAATATTATTTTCGGGTCTCCCAAAATTGATGGTGAAAGGTAGGGAGCTCACTGTCGGGGAACCTAATGATGATAACGATAACGATGATAACTGATCATCAAGAACTGTAAAAGAAGGAAAACCAGACTGGGAATGGCTACTGAAAGGCACTCATTTGATATGGTTCCCCACTCTTGGACACTACAGTGCATGAGGATGTTTGGCGTAGCTCAGAATATGATCGATTTAATTAAGAACAGAATGAGCCAGTGGACATCGTTGCTGGAAACGAAGTCCTTGGCGAGGTGCATGTTAAAAAAAGAATCTTCCAAGGAGACAGTTCCACTGCTGTTTGTGGTGTCTTTGACTGTACCACTCATACTCGTGCTCATAACGAGCCAGAGATAACCGGAAGTTAAAAAATCTCCCAAGTCTGGTTGCTAAGGAGTGACGTTATAGGTCTGCATTAGAGCCGTCAACGTACTCCATTTGTGGTTTCACTGGAGGAGCATCTTAGCACACCTTGAAAGAAGTATTGTTTTTGCGCTTCAACGGCAGAATTTAATTTACCGGCACGCGGCACGCTTACGCCTTGTTCTTATGGCATTTTATGGTTTTACTTGTACGATAAAACGCTAGTTTCGTCAAATGTTATGCTTTAGCGATTCGTTGAGATTTTCGAGGGGATAATCGGCATATCTCGGTATGTGATGGACAGAAATTACAGAGAGTGACGCCTTCTCAGGCTGAAATTCTGTTTTATCGGGTGATTTCATTTTGACGTGCAATGGACTTTGGTAAGTTGTAACTATCTTTTAAGCCGAAGTAAATCGCCTTCAGACAATTTTTAAAGCGGAAATACGAACGTAAGAGGTAAGATCGACGTAACTTTCGATTTTGTTACATTGGTACGTTTGGTAGGAATCGCCCAGGACAATTTCCCTGGGATTATATTCCAATGTAAATTTTCTGCAAGATTTGATTGAGTTGGAATTCCTTCGGTTTCGGACCATTGTTGAGCGGTAATCTTTCTGTTCAAGCGTATTTATGTATATGTAGCAAAGTTCATGTATATTCCGGCGGCAAATTAATTATATTCTGGCGGCAAATTAAATATGAAGCCGCGAAATACGCGCGCACTCGTTATCGATCCACGATAATGAAGATCGGGCTGGTGAGGGGGCGCGGAAGTGGGCGGCTCCTTATTTTGTCTTTATAACTGGATATGGGTACTTATATCTTTTACATAGCTGCTCTTTGTCAAAGCACAAAATATTTTATCTGGCGACTATTTCTTCCACTTATGGTGGTGATTAAAATAGTGGCAGTTTGAAAATTGAAAATTATAGTTGGAGAATATGTTATCGTCCAAAAACAACTTTTGAAAGCCTTTTCAAACTACCAAGGAGTTTAGGACTCTGTGTTTGTTTGTGCGTGGAAAAAGAGCAATAGTAAAATATTCAAGTGATTTAGCATATGTACCTTGCAGATAAAAATTTAGGCAAATGTTCCATATCTTTTCTGGTTCATTCAGGTTGAGGTCCTGGCATCAATGTATGCCTGAGTGCTTCTGGGATATATAACATGAACAGTTTTATGAAGTGCAGATAAAAATCTAGGAAAATGTTCCATATCTTTTCTGGTTCATCCAGGTGGAAGTCCTGGCATCACTGTATGCCTGAGCGCTTCTGGGATATATAACATGAACATTTTTTTGAAGCGCAGATAAAAATTTAGGCAAATGTTCTATATCTTTTCTGGTTCATCCAGGTTGAGGTCCTGGCATCACTGTATGCCTGAGTGCTTCTGGGATATATAACATGAACAGTTTTTTGAAGTGCAGACAAAAATCTAGGCAAATGTTCTATATCTTTTCTGTTCATCCAGGTTGAGGTCCTGGCATCACTGTATGCCTGAGCGCTTCTGAGATATTTAACATAACAGGTTTTTTTTGAAATGCAGATACAAATTTAGGCAAATGTTCTATATCTTTTCTGGTTCATTCAGCTTGAGGTCCTGGCATCAATGTATGCCTGAGTGCTTCTGGGATATATAACATGAACAGTTTTATGAAGTGCAGATAAAAATCTAGGAAAATGTTCCATATCTTTTCTGGTTCATCCAGGTGGAAGTCCTGGCATCACTGTATGCCTGAGCGCTTCTGGGATATATAACATGAACAGTTTTATGAAGTGCAGACAAAAATCTAGGCAAATGTTCTATATCTTTTCTGGTTCATCCAGGTTGAGGTCCTGGCATCACTGTATACCTGAGTGCTTCTGGGATATATAACATGAACAGTTTTTTGAAGTGCAGACAAAAATCTAGGCAAATGTTCTATATCTTTTCTGGTTCATCCAGGTTGAAGTCCTGGCATCACCGTACGCCTGAGCGCTTCTGAGATATTTAACATAACAGGTTTTTTTTGAAATGCAGATACAAATTTAGGCAAATGTTCTATATCTTTTCTGGTTCATTCAGCTTGAGGTCCTGGCATCAATGTATGCCTGAGTGCTTCTGGGATATATAACATGAACAGTTTTATGAAGTGCAGATAAAAATCTAGGAAAATGTTCCATATCTTTTCTGGTTCATCCAGGTGGAAGTCCTGGCATCACTGTATGCCTGAGCGCTTCTGGGATATATAACATGAACAGTTTTTTGAAGTGCAGATAAAAATCTAGAAAAATGTTCCATATCTTTTCTGGTTCATCCAGGTTGAGGTCCTGGCATCACTGTATGCCTGAGTGCTTCTGGGATATATAACATGAACAGTTTTATGAAGTGCAGATAAAAATCTAGGCAAATGTTGTAAGCAGGTTTAATGACCAAAACGTTTACATTTGGTACATTTCTTTGCAGAACAATAACGCGTTCGGATGACTGTATTTTTCGAGAACGTTTTCCTTACTTTAATGCCCTTCAGAGTAATTTGGACAGTTCGCCAGCATTTTCCAAGTAAAACAAATTTTAACAATCGGAAAAGAATTAGAAAAAGGAGAAGTTATATTTTGAAATGATGATTTCGATACCGTCGCCGTTGTCGCTTTTCCTGCCAAGGTCGGTTTCGGAAGTCGAATACTGAAACTTCCACTTCGACGTTTGCCGAGATTATTGAGGAATTATTCAACGAGAATTTTATCAGTTCCTAGGGAAACCGTACGGATAGTAAAAGTTCTGTTCATGGGCACGCAACGATATCATATATTGAAGCGAATTATTTTAGTTCAGTCATGTTAATTTACTTTCACGGTGTTCAAGAAGGGTAATAATTGCAGACTGATTTGTGTAAATTACTCGCAAATATGTTCACTATTACCGTGTATTGCATGTATGTTTGACTTAGGAATACGAGCGAATTTTAATTAGCGTTCAAAAGAGGAAATCGAGCCTACGGCTTACTCTGGCCACGGCTTACATAAGACGCGAACATTCCGTATAAATGGTACAAAATCTACGTTCACGGCTTTCTCAAGCTGCGGCTTATCCTGGCCTAGCTTGGTGTTTTTACTCGTATAAATGGTTCCTTTCGCGTCTTATGTAAGCCGCGGCCAGAGTAAGCCGCGGCTTATTTTTTCTCGTATAAACAGCCCTATTATTTTTCCCATATTGCATGCGAAAGAGAAACAAAGAAAACTCGAGTCTTTGGTTGTAATTTAGTGCTATTTTCTGGAACCAGTGAGCCTACCTCACCAAAACCCAAACAAACTATTGGGTATCGTTTTCCCGTTCCCGCAGTCACTTTTCGTGTGCATCAGGTCTAAAGATAGAATTTAATTAAACTCTCGCCATAAATAAACGTTCACGTTTAAGGATTATGACAGATAAGCGTGAAAATTGATTACATTGGAATGTTCAGTGTAGCTGGATATCCTGCTGAGATTGGCGGCAAATTGCCCCCTATCTCAGCGGGATCCAGAGGTATTTTTGTGGTTGCTAAGAACCTCTGGCTCGTTATGCGGAAGTTGAGATCGGCTATGACTTGCTGGTAAGAATGGAGTGGTCAATCACTTGCTCTTTATTGATCGTTTAAAGCTGTGTGGGAAAAATGAAAACTTGATGGATTCTCTAATTCAATCGGTTCAGAGCGTAGCATAGCCTCTTGCGCAGACGTATTTGGGCTTGTCACGCGTTCCTCCTGTTAGAGTCGTGACCGAGGACGTTCGGAAGGAGTTAACAAATCCAAGTGTGCAAGTCTAATTATGAAACAAGGTAGTGATAAAAAATGAGGGAATCTTCTTTCTTGGAAACAAAATGATCAGATCAGGAACCGTGAGGGTGATGAAGGCTACAAGTATGGCTTGGAGAGCTTAAGGCGGATAATATAAAGCCGTGGTGAGATAAAGGATATGATCTATATGGAAACACGATCAAAGCGATATATTCAAGAGCAGAGTCAATTGTAAGGTATCAGCAGGAATTATTGAATGGCCTAAGAAGGGCTGCAGTCAGTGGATCGTAAAACATGTAAACTGTCACAGTTTGACCCGCTTTTCTTGATACGGTGTTGACCAGCTTTACACCCACAGGCCGATGCAGATCGAATGTACATTAAACGATCAGAGGTTGGCCGTGGAATGATTAGCATTGAGGTGTGTATGAACGGCAAGGTAAAAGCTTAAATAAGTATCTACTCGGACAAGGACGATAAACCCGCCTCACAACACTTGTTAATAATGATCTGTGGGACGTTAAACAAAGACGAACCCACACACTGTTCGCAAATAGCTGGAGACGTACTTCCCGCGGTGGTGTGGCCTGGTTTTTAATACTTTAATACATCATATGATATGTTGATCTACACATGTAAAGGGCATGTGATAATAAATTACGTCATGGAAAATGCGCTATACAAATTGTTGCTGTTGTTGTATCTTGATAGATTTCAGGAAAGGATGGTGTAAGCTGTGTGCAAGGAGAACGTTCTTTTAGGTGAAGGATTCAGGCATGGACAAGGCTTCATACTTGGACCAGCGCACCCAAAACTACCAGGAAAAAACCCTCCATGGACAATTTGTGAGACGCCCCGATGAAATTATGGATCTGAAGTAAATGGGAAAGGAAGGGAAACTGAGGGTTTCATAATGGCAACACAAGACCCGGCATTACGGACAAACAGTAGGAGGTAATATCGACAATTAAAACATTTCCCGGCATGCAGATTGTGCGGTGAAAGAGCAGAGACGGTCAACCATATTGCAGCAGAGTGCACTGCGCTTCCTCCAAAACAATATAATATGTGGAAACGTAATCGAGTTTCTCAGGTTATCCATTGGGACCTCAGTGAGAAGTGTGGCATTGAGACAACAGCTAATTGATATGATCACAAGCTCGACCCTGTTTGTGAGTCCGCTGAAAAGTTCGATCAATCGTTATGAGGATACCAAGTTCTCAAATTCATGAAGTATTCATAAGGGTATTAGCCAATTTTGGGCACTTGCATGTATCATGACACCCAATGAAAATGCGGAGCAAGAAAGTAACGTCCGATTAGCAAGACTTTGCTTAATTTTGTATACCTTTTATCTTGGGAATCAAGTGGATTCAACGCCTCTACGCCACTTTTATTTTCTAAGTGACGCTTCAGGCCACATGCTATCGCGTAAAACGTTCTGGGTGGACACCTTTCCACCGACTCTTAAGCTACTTCTATGACAAACGTCATAAGCCAGTAGTTAGGAGATACGGCCTCAATTTCCTATATTCCACAGCTTAAAGTATTCACCTTATATCAGTTATATAGGTCACAATTTTTGAAAAGATCGCCAGGACCCAAAATCGGTACTTTCGTCTCTCTTTCCAGTTGCCATTGATTCTGGCCGTTGCCATCGATTACATGGCGAATTTCAGTTCGGGCTGAAATTTCAGCCCGGTTAATCGGACTGAGATTTCAGCTCGGCTTCTAGAACAACTGATCTTCTTGAAAAGACGTTTGCGATATTCTTTATTTATTTATTTGCCACACAAAGTAATAATACATAAACTGTCAGATTAAATGGAAAGAAAAAGTGGCGAGGAGACGTAAAAAAACTATATAGAGCTTAGAGAGATAGGCCTCCTCAAGCTACGGGCTATAGGTGTTTACATGAAAAGAACAAATGATGGCGTTAAGCCTATGTATGGTAGAAAGTAAGTTGAGATTGTTATTCATATTAACTTATTAATTTACCCTCAAGTATTTTCTTAAAGGAGGGAGGGGATGGAGAGCTGATGACTTCCTTGTCAAGCGAATTGAGAAACTTTGAAAATGCAAATGATGATGATGCAAAAAACAAATAGGACTAAGTGAAATCAGTCGTAAATAACCGAAGTATAAATGAACGGAAAAGGAAAACAGATACAAAAGCATGTTACCGACTATCCTCCTATGCACTTGAATCGACGGAACAAGGTCGAAGGAGTATCGCAACGCAAATTAAAGTACTGTTTAGTTGATCGCAAGACTCGAGATCGCAAAATTACACTCCACAAAGCGCGTATCCGGAAAAAAATCGAGTAGCGAAAATAAGAAACCAAAATTAACTGAACAGTAGCAAAGCACACGAGGTTGAACTTCCACGCTCTGTTTCGGTTTCTCCCTCAATTAGCATTTCAGTGAAATTCCATACAATACCAAAAATTCAGTGAAATAAAATAAATGACTTCCTTAAAGGTGCCGGAAGGGGCCGCGTTGTAGCCTTGTATTTCGGGGACATAAAAATTGGCAAATTTGGTCTAAATCGTTTAAACGTCCTTCTGATCAGCCGGCGAGCTTCTGGCTTCGCGACGTCAATTTTTCAGTTTGCGATTTGAAAAGAAAAGCTAAAAGAAAACAAGCCGACCGAAACAATGCAGTTAAATTGTGAAAATACCCTACAAAGCTGAAGTTGTATGAATCTTACGGTACAAACATATAAAAACCGAATGAAACATGATTATTCATTAATCACTGGCATGTGCTTACTTCACTGACTGTTTCAGTTCCGCTTCAAACCCGTTTCACTTCATTAAAAGCATTGTCGATTGTTTATTTTAATGATGCTAGTCACTCGGGAGGGAAAGCTCCCTTCATTATACGACCGTGCTTCACTGATTTTCTTACCAAGAGTCCTTTCCTTTTGTTAGACAAACAGATAACGCGCTGAACGTAAGGGCCGCAACTTCATGAACAGCTTGCTATTTTAGAGAGGAATGTCTTCATTTAGGTTTAATGAGCTGCAAGAAAAATTGCTGCCTCAAGGTAAGGTTGAAACTACACAAACTTCATTCTGCTTCTTTCAGTAAGTTTCGACTCACTTTGTTGAAGATAAGCCCTTTACTGAAGGTTTCAAAATCAGTTGTAGTTTTATAGGTAAGATAAGAATGAAGGGCCAAGCAAACTTGATATGTTGTTGCCATTGCTTAAGGCAACACTGAAAGCTAACTGAGTTTTCACCTGTGTAAGACACCAAACTTGATCAGTAATAGAAAATTGTGTTTCCAGCACAAATTTATCCATTTCATTTTCATGTACAATCTTCATCATTTTCTCTTAAACCGTGAATTACTAAGATTCATTCACAGCCAACTTATAATACAGTTCAAGACTGACATTTTTCAGTTTTATTCTTGAAGACATTCAAGGCAATTAGAGGAGAATCACTTTTCGGTTAGAACAGCAAGGGAGTCCTTTAGATCGTTGCGATGCGCGAGGAACCGGCCGGAACTTGAGGCTCGGTAACGAGATCAGGTCTGAAACTCTAGATTCCGCATGTTTTTGCAGTGTGTATTTCCCTAGCTAAGTATCATTTATGCCTGAGCCGAACAACAAACGGCACACAGAACTCACAGTATCTTGGTTTCCTGTTTAATTCTCGACGAAATAACTCACAGAAATCTTACAAATCTCGCTGAAACTCTCTGAGGAAAACTCGCTATTTTGGCTTGTCCCGTCCGGTTCTAACATGCTCGCACGTGTTCGTTACCTTATATGGTAGTGCTATCGAACGTCACAAACCTATGAGGGGTGGGGTCGGTAAAAACTCTCGTACACAACTCCCCTAAAAATTGTAGCTCGCAATTTTTACAGTTAACTTTAACTAGAAACTAGTCCGATTCGCTTAATGACAGTCCAGTTTACTTAAACACAGCTCAGTCTTAATTCTCTTCTGCTAGCAATTGCTCTGCAATTCTCTGAGCAACCCTACGAGCTGCAGTTCGTCTTGGTCTCTGTGCTCCTAGATCAGCTTGATCTTTCCTCCCCTCTTGAGGTTGGTCAACATTCTCCACTGCTCTGATCTCCAAGGGGCAAACTAGCTGAAGTGGTCGCTCCATGGTATGTCTCTTCTGTAACAATGTCACTCCTCTGACGATGCCATCTTTCCCTTTGATAAGACGCACCACTTTACCCCTTTTCCATTCCCCACGGTTCTTTTCGTCTCCAATGATGAGCACGATTTCACCCACTTGAGGCGTGGCTCCCGATACCTTGTTAAGTCTGTGACTCTCCATTAAGCTATGGACATATTCCCTTTTCCAGCGTTTCCATTGCATTAGCCTTAGCCTCTTCCAATCGCTTGGTCATCCTTGTTAGCTTTTCCGCGTCTGAGTCTTCAGTGTCTTCTGCTGCATACACATCTCGTCCCCACAGAATCATGTTCGGCGTAAGCACTGTCTGTTCTTCTCTTTCTGCTTCAACGTATGTCAAGGGACAATTATTAAGATTTCTTTCAATGTCCATGATGACTGATTCAAATGCATAGGAAAGATGTGACCGTCCTAAGGACTTGTACATGGTCTTCTTAATCTCCTTGATCAGTCTCTCGTAGATGACTCCCCACCAGGGTGACTCTGCAAGGTTAAACTGCCAACGGATGTTCTCACGTGCTAGATAATTCTGCAGCTTCTCGCTTTTCCTGACTGTCTTGATACAATCTGCTGTGGCCTTAAACACCTTGGCATTATCCGAGATGATGATGCGAGGTCTTGTTCGACGCGAGATAAAAGCATTAAGCTTGCTCTTGAATTCTTCTCCAGTTTGGGTCCTCTCTACTTCTAAATGGATTGCTCTGGAGCTGGCACAGGTTAAAATAATAACATAGCACTTTCCTTCTTCTTTCTTGTCGACCTTGTAGATGAAGGGTCCGGCAAAGTCTACCCCGGTTACTTCAAACGGTCTGCTCCCCTCCGTTCTATATTCTGGCATGCGCTAGTTGACGGTACTCCATATGCTTTTGTGGAGAACACCTTGCAGACGTTGCACTTCTTAATCACCTTCTTGACTTTCGCTCTCAACTTCGGTATCCACCAGTTCTCCCTCACGCTCGCCATCGTATTCGCAATACCAAGATGCATGACCTTATTGTGGATGTGAAGGATAAGCTTCTCTGCAAGTGGTCCTCCTGAAAGGTAAATCGGCCTGTATCCTTTAATTCTGCCTTCACACTTGAGAACACCTGTATGTTCATCCTTGACTAGATTCCATCCCGGGGACCGTAGACATGTTTCGTCTGCTTTCTGAACTCGCTTCACCCAGCAGTTGCTTGCAGTGGTGATTTCTTGGGTTACTAAAGGACCTGACGTTTTCTTTACTTTGTTCCTTCTCGCTCTACAGTTGCTGATGAACCTTAACACCCATGCTGTTACTCTAATTGTCCGCCAGCACGTACTCCTTTCCAGCAACGCATCCCACTCATCCAACTTGCGCTCCTGTGTGCGAAGAACCGCTTCTTGGGTTGGCCTGCACTCCTTGTTTGACTCTTCGGTGCTCTTCAGCTTTGGCTGCTGAGGCCACTCCCTCTTTTCCAAGAGCCACTCTGGAACTACGAACCACTTTCCTCTCTCCTTCTTCGCAATGGTTGCCCCTCTACTTCAAGGTCCGCTAGATTCATATCTGATGAGCAGTACTTCCAAGTTACGTTGATTGGACCTGTTGTTTCTGCAATCTTCTTCTTTCTATTGGCTACAAATACTTTCCATCCCTTCCCAGGGTTTGTTATCCAATATAATGCCACCATGCTGTCCATCCAAATAGTGGTAGACCTGATGGGCCAACGTCGGAGAGCACTGTGCAAGTTCTTTGCCATGTTTGCCGCCGTATGGCCGCTGACAAGTTCCAATATTGCTATGTAAGTATTTCTCTTTGATATCCGCGACTTTGATGTCAGAAGCCCTTTGGTCACGCCTGCTTCATGCTCTACTACCGCAACGGCTGCTGCACAGCATGCTAGATTGCTCGCATCTGCAAAGATATGTAAATGGGCTGCTTGTATCTCTCCAATGAATGTAGCAACACTTCTAGGCACTCTCACATCTTTAAGTTGCTTCGTCCACCTTAGCCATTGGTTCTTCAAACTGAGAGACTTCTGAATTCCAGCTTTTCCTCTCATCACACGCTTCTCGATAGATGTGCTTCCCTTCAACCATGGTGGGCGAGATTATCCCGAGTGGGTCATAGACAGTTCCTAGGTAACTGAGTATGGTGCGCTTAGTCACTGGCTGTTCTTGTGCAAATGGCTTTGCAGGCAGCTCCAGTGTGTCATTATCTTTATTCCATGTGTGTCCAAGAATCTTGCTTGGGTTTGGCATGCTTTCGCTTTCAAGAGATTGGACATTCGATTCCCACTTGCATTGTGCACTGGGAAATTGGCAGACTGGAGTATGACTCGACTCGAGTATGACAGTACTCTCTTCTTTGAATCGCACGAGTTCCTCTTGATTTCCTTCCGTTTGCATCAGATTGTCAACATAAGTGTTCTCCTTGAGTGCTCTCACTGTACCTTCAAACTTTGGCCCTTGCTGTTCAAAGTGATGCTGCAGAGTAGCTCCCAGTAAGAAAGGGCTTGCTTCAACTCCGAATGGTACGCGTGTAAATCTCAAATGTTTCTCTGCTCCTTTAACGTTAAACAAGAATCTGAAAGCATCCCTGTCCTCCTCTGTCACTCCTATCTGGAGAAACGCCTTCTCAATATCTCGAAGAAGTATGTTTGTGGACATTCGCACTCTAACCATTATATCCCAGAGAAGTGGCTGCAACGGGGGACCGGTAAACATACAATCATTGATGCTGTTAGCCAAAGGGTGGGGCTTAGCACTCGCGTCCATGCGAACCTTTGTGGTAACTGCACTCTGCTTTACAACTGGTTTATGTGGCATGTAGAATCCCCGTTTTCCCGATGGATTCTGAGGTGCTTCCTCGATTACTCCTGCTCTGAGCTGCTCTTCGACGATGCTACCGTACTCTTCTTTCAGTTTCTCATCTCTTGACAATTTTTTTCCGCATTCTCAAGCCGCTTTCTGCTGTTTGCTTCATTTATGTTCGTTAATGTCGCTCCCGGAATCCAAGGAAAAGCGACCTCATACCTGCCATCTTCTTTTCTCACAACGCTCTCCTTAAAGTCACGCAGAACATCCAGCTGATCATTTTCTCCGCGGTCCTCGACACCCAGTACATGTAAACTGTACAGTTTCTCATAGTCATTGGCCTCTCTCAGGTACGTGCAGGTGCTGCCACTCCCATACTCATCTCCACCATGGACCACCCAACCGAAAGTTGTCTCCTCTACCAACGGCTCTCCTGGCTGCCCTTTGAACACTCCCTCCGTCCTTATTCTGCCATAAATACCGTCTCCAAGAATGAGATGTATCTGGTACTCTCCGGTAGACGTCATGTGGAACCTCTTGTTCCGCGTATGCGAGTACTTCAATTTCAGCTGATTCATGTCTGGCCTTCTCACAGTGGTAAAATCAGCTAACTTCGAGCCAGTGAATTAAACTTCTTCCCACAATTCTCCGTCCAGGGATTTGATGTAGGTATCGAATATTGGCATGGACTGGACTTTGGTTCCGTTGACCGTCAAGATTTCGCGAGTCTCGTGACGTGTTGGCTTCAACTTTAACAACTTGACATCTTCACGCGTGATGAAGTTGCGGCCAGATCCTGTGTCCAAGTAGGCCCAAAGAACTTGCCTTTCAATGCTGACAGGAATAATCGCTGGTAGCACTTTCTCCTCTGCGTAATTGGTGTAGACTGTCAGTGACACTCCTTCCAGATTACTGCCTTCCCTCTCCTGTCTATCGCATATGCTTCTATGATGCCGGTATTTGCACTTCGCACAACCACGACTACGGCACTGTTGTGCTCTGTGATTTGAACGCCCACAATTAAAACACAAATTGTGATCTGCAAAGAACTTCTTCCTGTCCGCTAATGCTGCTACTATGGTACAGTTTCACTCCAGTGCTCTTGTTTTCGGCAGAAAAGGCAATAGGGCTTCGGCCTGTCTCCTACCTTCTGTGTGAATAGATGCTTCTCGCATTTGCTGCTTTCGACGTGATTTCTCCTAAGCCACTTTTGCAGGGAATCGATCAAATCTTCCATGGACCATTCCTCCCAATTTTCATCCACTCTCACCAGATCAGGTTTGACGCGAGGTAGCTTGTTAAGTGTAGTCATCACAAACCCTTGTAACTTTTGGCCATCTTCGAGGGTTTGAAGCGCGTCATAGTTCCTACTCAGTTTCTCGCAGAATTCTTGCACCCTGAAGTAATTCGATCCCTTAACTGGGAATAATGATTTAATCCATGTGCGCATTCACGACGACCTTTGTTTGCCCATATTCCTTATTTAACCGATCCCACGCCGTCTTGTAACCAACAGTTCCAGGCTTTAGGTTAGCAACTCTGTCTCTCACCTTCGGGCCAACGGACTCGAGAAGGTACCCGAATTTCTCCTCGTCAGAAATCGACTTCGCATCAACCTGCGTCAGAAACATGTTTTCAAATCTCACCCAGTCGCCGGCAGTACCCTTGAACGGTGAAATCTTCAGTTTCGGTAACTTTGTGGTGCTCGAAACGGCGGTTTTCTCCATTTCTAATTTCTTTTCTGCTACACGTAATTCGGCTTTCAAGCTTCTCCTTCCATAACTCACGCTCGTGCTCCTGTAGTCTTTCTCGTAACTCGCACAATCGCCGCTCGTCTTCCAACTGTTCCTTCCACTTCAAATCTTCTTTGTGTCGCGTAATTTCCTCCTCTCTATCATCCAGACACTTTCTAAGCCTCTCGCTGTCGCTGACAAATGCTGCATACTTTGATTTGATGTAACAAGCAAGGCTGATACTACGTGAAAAAAGTAGACTTTGCGAGACACCAACACGACCGAGACTCGATAAACTAGGGCTGCAACCATGGACAGCTGTTTCGTCCCCATTGGGACTCATCGGCATGGTGTAGGAGATTTATAAGACGCCAGCTCAATGCGAGCGCCAATAAACCGCACAATGAACCCGTTCGCGATATCAAGTTCCGTACCTTGGACTCTCTTGCCATCCGATCCACGCGTTGCCACACCACGTAGCCCGGACAGCAAGGAACCCAAGTGCCACGACGGCGTCTCGCAAAGAAAAATGTAGATTGGCAATACCAATCTTAACATTAAAACGCATGGACAAAGCCATGCTAAAAAATACACAGCATATCGGATCTGTAAAGACCTACGGTCCAAAAAATACAGTAAAGTGAAAGTAATAAGCAAAGGACCGCCAACGATAATGCTGTAAAACGTAGGATCTACAAGAGATCTGATCAGCCAAAAAATAAATTGGAATATACATGTAACAAGCAAGGCTGATACTACGTGAAAAAAGTTGACTTTGCGAGACACCAACACGACCGAGACTCGATAAAGTAGGGCTGCAACCATGGACAGCTGTTTCGTCCCCATTGGGACTCATCTCTTGTAGATCCTACGTTTTACAGCATTATCGTTGGCGGTCCTTTGCTTATTACTTTCACCTTGATTTGATGTCTTGTTTCCACTCTCACCGTCCGAGTTAGCGAACGACGTTCGTGGGCGAACGCGTGACGAGCCCAAAGACGTCTGCGAAGGAGGCTACGTCCGAGTCGACGATCCTCGCTCAATTTTTGAGTCTAGTGCGCATGCGCTCTAGACTCTATCTACTCAGAGCTGTTCACTGTCCACAATTGCGTAGGAGTATCGACTCAATTTTCTTCAATCGATTCGAAAACGTGGACACGCAAACAGACAAGATCCGAAAACTTGAATACATCGTATCGAATGAAAATTGTTCGTGGACAAGCTGCATCCGAAAATGCCACGTGGGAATCTGTGCTGAAGATTCTTGTAGCTGACACGACACGGATCCGCCGTTACGTTTTACGTTGAATTATTCTAGATTTGGTTTTAACACTTGCTACAACTCTTCTTAACATGAATTGGATCAATCAAGCAAAAGGTATTGCGAGTGTTCTACCACAATTAGGTCGATGGTTTCGAACAAATATAATCTTAAAGACGGTCAGTTGTCGACCGTCGAAGCCGTTGTGATCAATTCAGGCGGACTGCTTGTGCGTGTAAGATTAGCATGATTCCTCTTTTGAGAACAAAAATCCCTCGTTTTAGGCCAATAAACCCTCCTTTGAGGACAATAAACCCACTTTTGAGGCTGACATAAATTAATCGCTCTTTCGAAGACAAATCGAATGTTCACGCGAACGTAAACATACTATTTATACTACTCAGTTCCGTAGATGTTTGTAGATAAAACTGCAAGAATTGTTGTGCAGTTTTTTGCTGACTGAGACAGTCTGAGTTTTCATTGCTATTTACACCTTAAGAGTTGACACAGTGTTACATCAAATTACGATATTTTTGTCAGTGCAAGTGCACAATAATTAGTTTCATGTGAGATAACTAGCAGTACTAAATTGTTTATTCTTGTTTGGTTATTCGTTTCTTGGTATGAATTAAGAGATTAAAATCATACCCAAAGTCAACATTTGATCAGTTTATATTTTATTCACAAGTTACGTGACAAACTATCTGGTTATTGAACGTTTTTTAACTTGTTGGTTATGATAAAAACTTGGTAATGTCACCAGTAAAATGAAACATGCATTTGTAACTTGACCTTCTTGTCTCAGGTTTGAAATAAATATTTTTCATTTTGATTGTCTGGGCTGCCAGGTCTCAGTTTCATACCGTAAATCCAGCCTCGCCTTTCAGCACAACATTGTAGGATTTTGCACGTTGTTCTTCAAAATTGTCTCCCAAAATTGCACCCACGTTGGGCACAGACTAAACATAATGCTGAAATTCTCCATTTATTTTTAGAAAAAATGAGACCCCTCCTCCCCCAAGTGAAATGCATGGCCTATTTGAAGTATTTTGAAAATGCCATGGACCACATTCCCATTTCCCAGCCCTCTCCCCCTCCTCCAAGTAGTACCCGAATGCCCCTTACAGAATGGTGTCCATGTCAGGTCCCATTTGTTTCCAACCCTTGGTATGTCATGTGAAATCAGTCACAAATATCATCAGTTCGAAACACTAGACTCGTGTACCCTACTGGGTACCTATTTTTAATTCTTCGGTTCGTGAAACAAGATCTGACAGGTTTGCGATGATGTTCACGGCTCGTTTGTTGGCGATTTCCAACTCCGAATAATCCTTGATTTCGATCAGTTCTTCTGTCTCCTCCATGAAGTACTTGAGCTTATTATTTCCTTATCGATCCCTTTTATAAGACGTTGCTCGTCTTCGCTCGGTTCCTCGCTTTCGTTCATGTTTGTTTTGACTCACGTGTATGATCGCTTACATACACACACACACACACACACACACACACACACACACACACACACACACACACACACACACACACACACACACACACACACACACACACACACACACACACATACATATACTTTATATATGCTCGAAATTTACGGAGTAGCTGTAGAGCTAATGTCTTCGCTTCGCTCCTGAATCTCTCGCTTGCGTTGTGTGTTTCCTCAGCGTATCCTGGTCTCGGCACCAAAAGTGAGCCGAACAACAAACGGCACACAGAACTCACAGTATCTTGGTTTCCTGTTTAATTCTCGACGAAATAACTCACAGAAATCTTACAAATCTCGCTGAAAAACTCGCTATTTTGGCTTGTCCCGTCCGGTTCTAACATTCTCGCACGTGTTCGTTACCTTATATGGTAGTGCTATCGAACGTCACAAAACTATGAGGGGTGGGGTCGGTAAAAACTCTCGTACATACCTTAAGAAGTACAAAGAGAGAGGAAATAGAAATTATGAATTAATGTAACTTGAAATGGTATGTCCTTTCGGTGTCTTTTAGTTTTGACAAGATGACGTCGTGCAATTAGCTGATGGATGGCTTACTTACAGCTGAATTGATTTTAAATGATATTTGCCATAACCGGACCAAATCAACTCCAATTCAAAAGGCGAAGGATTTCATCGTCATTCAGTTTGTTAACACTGACATGCCACCACATTCTTAACATACTGAAACAGTGCATTACGCTGAAATACTGGATTCTTCTTTGTATTTTGATTTAATTTAATCTTTTGTGCTGTTGGATGTTATTGGTTTCGCTTCTGTATAATACACTTGACTCTTGACTTCCGCTTTATTCAGGCATGAAACCATTTACTTTCGAAGTAAGATAGTAATTCCAAAAGTTAGACCTGTGTTCCTTGCTTTATTCAGTTAAGACAAACAAAGTACAATTGAATCATAGAATGGAATGCAGAAAAAACGTACAGCTACATATAAGTGCAAAACAACCTTATATTCCATTATGTATTTTTTTTTTCACTTGAACCTTCGGAAGTAAGCTCTTTCCCTAACGGTTCAAGCACGGCGTCACAACCCCACAGACAACCGGAATGCAACAATCCATAATGATTCTACCAGTTACAAAAATACTTGAGACACCACACTTAATTCCGACCGAAAAGATGTCCTCCTGACCGCGCAGTCTTCTGCAACAAATGCGAAACCATGCAGAAAATGTGGTCCAACAACACTGATTAGGGGAGGAGGAGGAGGGGAGTCTTGCCTGCCGTAAAGTAACTGCCAAGGGAGAGTTTTAGGAGAACAGTGTGTTTATTAATGTGAGTGTCTCAACATTTTTGCAACTGGTTGTAGCGCGCACTGATTGGCCTGAGTTGACATCATACTTTATCACAGAGCACCTATTATCTGAGATGGAAGGGGCCTTAGACTCGTCTTGTCAATCTTACTAAACAGTGTATTTGATTAATTCCTCTGGTATCTTATCGACTCTGTAGACTCGTGGAAAGGCAATACTACGTCATTCCCTGGAGGACAGTCATCTCTGCCAGGTCGTCATTTTTTTTCGCCCTTGACGGAATTCGAGGAGCCAAACAGTGCTCAAAAGCAATCCGAATACCTGACTGACAGCTTGACAGATGATTATTTGCAAGGGACTCTGGGAAAACGCATACCGTCCAGTCTGCCTCTGGAGCAAGAAGGCAGCATCTTATACGCAGTATCCAGTGGACAAGAATTTCCAGGTTGCAGTACGACCAGTTGCAGTACGACCAGTCTGAATTACTCGTCCGGTGTCTTCAGTGATAGCAGTTCGGAAATGCTGTCTTCAGCTTCTATGCCGTCATTCGGAGAGACAACGGACATTTTGGGCTACCTCGAGAAACCATCCCTAAACAGCCCGTCTAGTCACAGTCGACAACCATTTGCCACAAATGCTACAGCGATCGGTCACCGTGACCATGACACTTCACGTGAAGCCGCGAAAGACTTGTCCAGTAGCGGTCACGAGAGCAGCGATTTGGATGGGGTAAGGCCGTTTGACACTGGGACGATCAACATTCAGCAGTATATGCGGTTTCATGAGTTGGAGGTCACTTTCTGCGACCTGGAAAATCGTGTCTTTGAGAAGCAGCAGAGCCGCAAAGACAAGCAAGCACGCCAGCGAATTATCAATGGCAAGGTCAACTTTCTGGTTCGCTCTGACCACCCGGTCAAGGAAGTTCGTGTGTGGGTTCGCAGAGACGTCAAGGCCGCTAAGTTGGAAAAGGATGGCAATGGTATGGTACCAATTGAAGTTGTATTCCTGAGAAAGAATAACAATAATGTAAGTAACAACAACAGACTTTGGGAAAGATATGAGTGACTGTTCTCACTTGAAACCTCCCAATTGCTTTGTCTCCTCAGTCTTTCTTTGCAAAGCATACTACAGAGCTAAAATTCCTTTACTTATGGTTTAGTAAAGGAACTATGCTTGTGGAGAGATGGAAACATTAGGGGTGAGGCGTGGGTTTAGTAATTGAACGCGCAGAGTCGTGGCGAAGATCCCTCGTTTTGTTGAGAAATTTGCTGGATATATATATATATATGTATAAACTCACACGTGAGCATGAATTGTACTGAGATGACCGATAACATAAAAATCTAGTGACAGATTCCCTGAAAGGATGAATGAACGGCAAAAAATAATTTCATATTTTTTCCACGCCACGTTGTAAGGGGAGAACTTGAAGACATCGGCCGAGGGTTTTCAAGTTAGTATCAAGTTGGTATCGTATTAGAATAGCGTTTTTAACGAAATAAAGTTATTTCTGCCATCGACAAAATAATGTCCGCGTAGACGGTCAAACTGGTACATCACCACTGCCCCTTCAACTCTTTAATTCCAACAGCTTGAGTATCAGGTAGACCTCGACTCTGTGTATCATGTTGCCGGATCTGACAGACCAGTCTACAAATTAGCGAAAGTTCATACGGAAGAGAGAAACAAGTTTGAGCTGCTCATTCAAGCAGTGTTTACAGATAACGAAATCAGCGAGCCCATCAAGTCTAAGCCATTCCTGGTCAAGACAAAGAGAATTCATGACGACCCAGCTGGTATAGTTCTAAATCATAAGCCTTTAATGACATATACGCTCTTTTAGGCCCCAAAAATTTTGACAGTAACCTCAGTTCCAAGTTACTAAATGTAAGAAACTAACCATTCAGATCTATTCGTGGCCGTTTCTGTGATTAATAAACGATGACGTTGATAACTAATGACGACCACAACCGGATCGATCTTCATTTTACATAACACTGTATATAACGTATTATAACGTTCCGTCCATCAATGTAGAGGACGTAGTTCCCGGTGTGGTGGTCTGTCTCTCAGCTGATGGTTGGGTTGGTAAATGCTCGGAGATATTAGCTGTATAAGCTACTCTAAAATCTGAGGGTAAATAAAGTATATGCATGCATGTATATGTATGTATGTTGTACTAGTCCTAATATCAATTGCATTTCGAGGCTGATTGTTAGGCAACAGTTTGCTACTTGAGATGAGGCTACAGCCGGGTCAAGCACTTAATGGAAGTGAAATATTTAGAACTGATATTAAAAAGAAGATCCTGACCAACAGCGGTTCTACTCAAAACGTTGAACTATGGAAGAGATCGATCCATACAAAACTGACAAGAGCATGTTATGCAACTTTTCATTCAACAGAACCTAAAGAAAAACGAAAGAGGCCCAGCACGTGTCCGAGCAGCACATCAAGGTGGTCATCACAAGGAAAGCACCAAGCAAAGCAATTTTCCCAGTACACCCGGCAAAACGAGCCCGACTCAACAGGTCACGTGTTTTTCGCTTTAATGAGATGTGTGTGAACATTGTTTTGCTATTTATGAACTAAGTTCTAATGAACCTTTTTGTGTTTTTATTCAGATTCCATGTCCCCGCTATCTTTTAGTTCCATGGGCTCCGGAAACTCTTCCTTCAGTTCTGAAGGTAATTAATTGTTCTCACGAAAACCCCCGGATAAACGCAACAACATTTTCATATAACGAGAAATTACGTCCAGCCATATTTATGCGACTTTGTTGCTGAAGTCTCTTGTAAAAAAAAGTACTTAAAACGCAAAAATAAAATGAAGTGTTTCGTCCGTGGGAATGTGATTGAATTGTAAGATTGTTAAAGAAGAAAAAATGTAAATTTCCAAATTACCAATTCATAGTAAGGAGAAAAGAAATTTCGAAAACTATCAATTCATAGAAAGGGAAAAAGTCCTACCTATTCACTTCTGTTTGACAGTATAGAATTCCCTAGAATATTGTTGCCATTTTAAGTAAACAAATTATAAATCTTCATTTGTTTTCTATGAAGGTACTTCCCATCTCGACCAGTTAGTTGTCAAGCATCTAAAGGCCCAGCAAGCAAATATTGACAAGCTCAGCTTTGGTTGCATGATGCAGACATCCAAGGGCGACATCGCTTATCACTTGAGACTCACCAATCCTGACACGTACAAAACTCACGAGGAGGGGCTGGTGGTGGGTTTTTTTCCCGACGACGAAGGAATGGCTACGATTGAGCCGCTGACCAGTGAAAACGCTCAACAGGCGGTAATGGCTGGAGTGATCAGTAGGTCGGCGTATCTGGAGGCGCATGCGCCATTAGACAAGGAGTTGGGTTAGTGGGTTCACAGCTCTTTTATATTTAGCGTCTTGTTTGTGGATGCCTCGAGTTAGCGGTTTTAAGAAAATAGGCTATATTTGCATTCTTGCGATTACACTGGGAGAAAATTGCAATGAACGCTGGTGTGGATGAATGACCGTCCGAACGCTACAAATTATGCATTATATCATACAGAAAAAAGCTGGATGTATTGTCGATCCGTCTTGGATGGAATTGTGTAAACAACGTTTCAGCAAACTCCCATGTTTCAATGTTGAGGTCCTTCAAATGAGGAGTCAATCAGACTGAACAATGCGCTGACGCAAATTGCATTAGGTTAAACTGCATAACAATAATAATAATAATAATAATAATAATAATAATAATAGTTGTTTAGTACTTCAGCATGAGACCAAAAAGAAGCTTTATTCCATCCAAAAAGAGGCAGAGAAATTCAGAAGAGAATTTGAGGTACCAAATCTCGATAGGGCAGCAAATGAACGAGTTACTAAGTTTGCTAGAAGAGTAAAACAGAAGGGCAAGCAACAGGCCCAAGATATAGCAGTGAAACAGTGGGAAGAAAAAGAACTTCACGGAAGATACCCCCAAAAGAAAAAGGGAAGCAGACGTTGACGATTATAAAACCAACCAGTGGCTCAGAAGTGCAGGACTGAAAGCTGAGACAGAGGGACTGATAATTGCAGCCCAGGACCAAAGCCTTCCTACCAACAGGGGCACCCAACGACAAATTTCAGTAGATATCTGTTCGGTGGAGGGTAATTCGGCTTGCGCTTTCGGCGTCGATTAAAGAGTGCATTCGGATTTTCGTAACTAAAACGTGACCTAAAAGATTCGCAATTGGGAAATCATAGCCCCTGAGGTTTTCGAAAAGGTCGTAATTGCTGTTTTTGGCAGTCAAAAACGTCAAACTAGCATTTTCGGAAAGAAAATATTTCCCTAGGAAGTTCGTGGAAAGTTCATTTCAGCTTGCATTTTCCTAAAGGAACATTTTGTTCCCTAACATTTTCGGGCAAAGAAAATTTCAGCTAGGGAATCCGAACAGATGAACTTCTTCTAGCTTATGAAAACATCACTTTAAACAGACTTAAAACACCATAAGGTACTCAAAAAATGCCCTTCTACAGCGTTTGGTTGATTTGGCTCGTTGGGTGCCCCTGTACCAAGTCTTATTTTGCAAGGATTGTGAAGGACGGCACCAGTCCACTGTGCAGGATATGCCACAAGCATGAAGAAACAGTAGACCACATCATATCTGGCTGTCCCGAACTTGCAAAAACTGACTATCTAGAGAGGCACAATAAGGCAGCTACATATATCCATTGGAAAGCGTTTCAGCATCACAGTATTGAAGTCCCAGAGAGATGGTATGGACACAAGCCCGAGACGGTTACCGAAAATGAAGAGGTCACAATTCTCTGGGATATGCAGATACATACGGATAGGGAACTCTCAGCGAACAAGCCCGATATAGTGATCAAGGACCATGCCAACCGGTGTTGCAAACTTATAGATGTATCAGCATCGTCCGACCGAAACACCTCAACAAAAGTCATTTAAAAGCTTTCAAAATACAAAGATCTTGAGATTGAAACCACGAGAATGTGGGGAATGAGGACAGAGGCTGTGCCGGTTATTGATGGTGCGCTGGGACTTATTAGAGAGGGAATGGACCAGAATTTAGGAAAGATCCCGGAATCAGCAACATTAACGAGCTGCAAAAGATCGTCCTCCTAGGAACGGCGCACACACTGAGAAGGTTTCTGTCCATCAAATAAAACCCCTCCCTGGTACCTCAGGACCAAGGATTGGCCCCGGTTCTAGGAGACTGTAGGAAGAAATTCATAGCACTGAAAACGATAATAATAATAATAATAATAATAATAATAATAATAAGAAGAAGAAGAAGAAGAAGAAGAAGAAGAAGAAGAAGGAGACGAATGTGGAACATGAGAACTGAACAGGCGGTACCAATTGTTGTAGGATCATTAGGAAGTGTAACAAAAATCTTGGACAAGTGGTTGGGAAAGTTGAATGTCAAAATTAGTATTTCATTACTCCAGAAAACTACGTTACTGGGAACGGCAAGGATTTTAAGAAAGGTGTTGGAGCTCTAGAGTAAGGAGAAAACTCTAAGGGACCTTTGGTCATGGGCTATGACCCGCTCCCTTAGGAAGCAAACCGGAAAAAGATCATCCAGTTCACAAAGCTGATACTATAGGAAGCAAACCGGAAAAAGATCATCCAGTTCACAAAGCTGATACTATAGGAAGCAAACCGGAAAAAGATCATCCAGTTCATAAAGCTGATACTATAGGAAGCAAACCGGAAAAAGATCATCCAGTTCACAAAGCTGATACTAATACTAATACTAATACTAATACTAATACTAATACTAATACTAATACTAATACTAATACTAATACTAATACTAATACTAATACTAATACTAATACTAATACTAATACTAATACTAATACTAATACTAGTACTAGTACTAATAATGTTTGTGCTTTGTGACCATACAGACAATGCGAGGTATGGAGATACCTTCCTTTGTATTTTTGATAAATCAAAAAGTTCAAACAGCTCTAAAATGTACATTTGAAGTTAATTATATATTTTGATTTATCACTTATCTAAGATTGTAATAAATGGGTTTTGGAAGGGGTAGGGAGGAAAAAGCAGAGAGAACTTTTCGGCGTGCTGATTCAAGAGGCTGCAACCGTAAGAAGAAAGTTTATAACAAAAGAACCGCGAAGCCCATGCCATTACTTTAGTCGGGGGTTGGCTCTTACGCGAGGCAGCTTAAAGAGGATAAAACAACTCCCTCAGATTTTGATAACCAATAAATTAACTATCTCACTTCACTCTCTTTGCTAATAAGTTGCTTTTATATGTACAGGACAGACTGATATAGTGTGTGTTATCGGAATGGTCAAAGTACAGATCGTGGGATCAGTGATTACAGGCGAGCGTATTTACGCTTCCACAGACGACCCAGGAAAAGCTATACCAGAATCCCATTTGCCCTTGGGTGCGTTTGTCATTAGGAACCACACACTACTTGGTATGGCTATGGAGACATGCAAGTCTCGTCGCCATGGTGAGGTGAACTTGGTGAAGTGTTTCGTGTGTATTGTGCTTGGTATCAACAGTCACCAGCTTGCAGGTGCAGTGGAAAACATTGTGGAGAGTATTGATATGGATATCAAGGTCGCAATTGGCAAATCAAACAAGAGAACCTGTCGACGTAAGTCATGTTTGCCACGATGCTACTTTCTAACGAAGTAGGGTTAGTGCGAAGAGTTAAAGCCTTTACAAACCTAGAGTTTCAGCAGTCAGAACCTCGCGATAAGGGAGGGACCCTGGGTCGGTTTCAACAATTCCTGGTACTCTGACCAGTGGGGCGTTTCTCGAAAGTCCCGTAAACTTTTCGGGCCCGGAAAGCCATTTCAAAAACTAAGATCATCTATTCTAAAAAGCTGGCCTTTAACTATGATTTCAAGATACGAAAGGGCAAACTTGTTGCAAAATTTCATGCCCGGAAACGTCTTCGTTTTTGAGATATGAAGGAAATTGTGGCACCCGAAATAGACCCGAAAAGTTTCCGGGGTTTCGAGAAACGCACGCCGGGCCCGAAAGCTGTTTCGCGTTCTCAACGCTTTATTGGTGGATCAGTTCAGTATATTTTAGTTTGAAAGCTTAATTTCAAATAAATTTAACAAACAAAGATCGACATAAACAATCGGATCTTTCGTTAAAAGGGTTCCTGCAAGTAGCCAATCTCGGCTTTCTTGAATTATTTCATTTTTCGAAAAAAGGTGTGGTCCCCTCGTCCTTTAATTTGCTCCATCATAGAGAGTGCATTATGTGCAATTAGCGTGTACTCTGGATTCGCTTTGCAACGCTCCGCGCTAAATCCTCTCTCTAAGTGTTCGGAGTTTTGTTCCTCCACTATAAAAAGCCCTGCAATAATGCGGAAATAGGGATTCCTCCGAAGGAATTCTGTTTCATGTAGTTGTCCTCTCTAAATGTTGCAAACTTACAAACGTATGGAGAGATATTAACACAAGTTAACGCAGTAAACGCAAGTTGCAAAAACTTTCCATGTCGTTTCAGGAATGTTTCTCCTTATTGCTGGCCTGATTTTTGTCCTTGGCGTCTTGGGATTCTTCATGTACGAACTTCTCAGCCCAGGCTCGCTCTTCCGATACTTCTTGTGCCAAAGAGGCTCCTCTTCTGAGTACTACTTAAGCTGTAATTTTTCAAATGGGGAAGAGGTGCATAATTATTGATACTATTTATAAACAATTATTTATTGCAATATACGTGTTTCTTTGGTATTTGTCTTAATTTAAACGGTATATGACAGCAGTGTTGGCAAGCCAGCTTTTCCCCGAAAACAAAAACTTCAGCTTCGACGAGAGATGGAACAATAAGTACGTAATAACTAGAGGGCAAGATAGCTCCGTTGTGACTGTTAGGGTAACCCAGCAGCGTATGTTCTCGTCATCATATGCGAGATTGGATGAAGGATAACGGAGTGTTATAGTTTTGAGGGGCATCAGTTTCCCATGTTCTTCCCTTTGGATTTCTCAATTCTATTCAATCGTCTCTCACTCAGTCTAAAAGCGATAGCGACTGGGTATAACTTTGTGGGTCGATTTGCGACATAAGGTTCAGTTCTCTATTTTGCATTTGCCTGTTAGCGGGGCCACCTATATAACATGTGCGCCTAGTTCATGCTTAATGACAGTGGTTGCGTCTCTGGCTCACACCAAACACCTTTCTACTGATCAGGCGGCCACAAAAGGTGTCGTTGGAAGGTAACTCAGGTCGTAACTAATTCAGGATGCATAAACAATAAATAAATGAATGTTTTCAGTTTCATTGATGATTAGATTTCATGAATCCCTGACGAATTCTTTGTACACAGCCTAAAATTTTAAAATTTTAGATGTTGACAGTTTCAACAGCTGTCAGCCATCTTATTCACAACTAGCGAAGTCGTCATCGGATGTTCATTGTGACGACCTCGAAGCGCGCTATGTCACTATGTTATGGTTCCCCCCTCTAGTTGGGGGAGGGGGGGGGGGAGGGAGGAATCACTTGGGTACATATGGGGGATAGCTGGTATGCTCCTTAATTTTTTATCCTATGTACAAAGAATCCATGGAATCTAATCTTCAATAATTCTAGACTGATGAATTTCTTCAAGAGTCTCATTGATGTTTTTGTTCCTTCCGTGTATAGGAATTGGATATCCATTTTATACAGTTTGACTTCGTCCATCTCGAGAAAAAGATTCCAGCTGGGGTAATACCACCTACAAAATTGCAATCAAGTAAGTGACATTTAGTCCATTAAGGAGAAGGAGAAGAAAATGTTAGAGATTAATGAGCGAGAGTACCGAGCATTATTTGGGCGCAATTATTTTTGCATCTCGAAAAACAAACATACTGTGAAACCTACATTGCATACCGATTGTTAAGTTATGTAGATTATAAACTCGTTTTCTCATTGAAATTATCTCTTTATTAATTTAGGCAACTTCAGCTTTTACAGGAAAATCCCAATAGAAATAAAATTTATAGGACAGTTGGTCTAAACCTATGATGATGCAAAGCCCAAACTAACTAAACTATCAAATTACAGTAATTCGAGTTTTGGCTATTTAGAAGTTCAAGTTCTTTTTCTGACATTAACCTTTGCAACTAAACCCATTTTCTCTTTATGTGTCCCGAGGCCGAGGGAGAGTTGTCGTACCTTGCCGGGAGGAACGATTAGGAAACGTCATAAGTTGCTACAACAATTACAACTTCCCCACGGTGGCGGGACACATAAAGAGAAAACTGGTTTAGCTGCAAAGGTTACTGTCAAATCAGAACAATCTCGACGTTTTTTCGCTCATTAGTGTCATATGTCATTGATCTGAAGTTAAATCAACCTTGAAGGGGCACTCGACAGTTTGTTTCGTTGGAATACCTGTTCAGAGAATAGCTGTTCATGGCTACTCATAAAACTTGTGTCTTCCAAGTACGTAGCCGAAGGGCAGGGCCGGAGTAAGATAAGCTTGAACTGAAATGAATTTGCTGACAGTCACAGGAAAAACGTGACTCAACCGTACTAACTTCTTCCAAAGCGGAATCTTGTACAACGTGTTTCAACACCGCAAACAGTTGCAAAGGAAATTTAAATGTGTACTTTTTTGTGTGTTACAGCTTCAGTAATGTACTTTCTCAATTACGACCGCTGCGCATATGGTGGGCGCACCGACGGCAGCAAGTACACAATCGAAAAGAAGAAGACGGTGAGAGGTCCTCCGTTTCTGGCAGCGTACGCGGGATGCTCCAACATTTCCTACTTTTTTGACAAGGGTTGGAAAATGTCAGAAGACTGGCCGACAACACATCCACACGAAAACCTGAACTGCACTTGCAGTGATGCAGGGAATTCCATTTGTCAATGGATGGTTCTTTTGTTAAGCTTTTCTGCTTACTGTTGGGTTACTTTGTTTTGAGTTGATAAAGAAAGGTGATTTATGGTCGATAATAGCACAAGAGATTAGAAGTCAGCTTGTAAAAGACTAAATTCTTGATTTACGATCGAATCAATTATTCAGAACACAGCGGTGGAATAACACATTTTACAGTTGTCAGTTCAGTGACCTGGACTGAGTTGCTCGAAGCATGGTTAGCGCTAACCATTGGTTAAGATGTATTAAAACCTATAGGCTGTCATGGTATTTAACCCTGGTTAGCGCTAATCATGCTTCGAACAGCTGGGCTCTGGCCTTTAAGTGGAAGCGAGGTTGGAGGTGGCCTTGTTTTGATAAAAATCCTCTTTATTTTCTCCTGTAAATAGAATAAGAACAACATGATTTACGTCACAGAGCATGTAATTATAAAATGGACTGTTGAAAACGGCCGCTACAGCGCGGACGGAGACTAGTTCAGCTCAAGCACATAGTGCTAGGGATCAGTAATAAATGAGTACTGAAAATAAATAAATAAATAAATAAATAAATGGAAAAATGAATGAATGAATGAATGACTTAATAAATAAATAAATAAATAGTTCAATTATTTAAGGGATCGCTTCAGTTATTTTAAACGCATTGTTGAGCTGAAAAATCTCTTGAATCGACGTTTCGTTTTCAACAAAATATTTCATGCTTTGATCAGTTACTGAAGGTTATAAGGGAAAACCCCAGGGACCTTTTTCAACATAAGGAGGGTTTAATCAATGGCTCCGGCATTAGGATGTCACTACAGTGCATATTGTACGTGTATCTAGCTATAAAGTATAGAGTCCTAAAAGAAGACAGCTTACGTTTGATTAGTTTGGCCTCCGTAAGACGAAATCAAAAATCTCATCTTGCGTTGTTAGCGTAGCTTTTTTGTTGTTAACTTTGGTGTGTAGTATTCTGGTAACTTACATAAAGATGATTGTGAGAACATTTCTCTGTCTCATCCAGATCCTTTCTACTTGTACTTCGTTCTCTTTACACAGCTATATCAAAGTATCAAGGTGGTTCATCCCTTGCCTCCATAACAGTACGTCTATACAGAAAATTGAAGCGTGTAATGAGCGAGTGAGTAGAATTGAATGAGACCAGTGGTTGTAGCCGAAAAGGGATGCAGGTTCCCACACAATCCAACCCTCCGTCCTACATAATCCATTTTCTTTTGACAAACCAACTTCAACATGACGTCTCAATCTCCCCCACAGCTGCACATAAGCTTTCCCAAGCTGAACCTGTTGTTCCTTTCCCACGGCCTAAAAGCCTTAAGGATATTAAAGCAAGCGCCAAACAACGCGTAACAATACTGTCATACCAACACACCTGTAAAATCTACTTGGCTCTTCTTTGTTCGGTCAACATGTATCGAAAGTAAATTAGATTGTTGGCTACATATCTGACTTACTGGTATGGCTGGTATTAGTTATACCAGTCATCACCACATCGTCTGGCTAACTGAGAAAAACGTCATATACATGGTACGATAAAAAGGACGACCGATTGACCCGTTGAATGACCATTGTAGACTGTTGACGCAAAACATACTACTGATGTGCTCTAAACGCTCCCCACTTTGCTTTGAACTGTCACAGGGCTTACGGTATTCCGCGAGACGAAACGAAACGAAACGAAACGAAACGAAACAATTGGTAATCGACGAAACAAAAATAAAGCAAATAGATGACAGGAGAAATTTGACCTCCTTCGAACACTGTCTTCGCTAGATGCCTTGTTTCGCAAAATACCAATAGCGGTCGATTGGTAATCGACGAAACAAGGCTCAAGAACTATTTTTAAAAGCGCCCTGCCTTCGAAAATTATCTTGTTCGATAAAGGAAATATTGCTTTATTGATGACACGTGAAATTTGCCCTTTCTTAGTAAACCGTGCTCGTAGATGCCTTGTTTCGCTAAATACCAATAGCGGTCGATTGGTAATCGACGAAACAAGGCTCGCAAGCTATTTTTAAAAGCGCCCTGCCTTCGAAAATTACCTTGTTCGATAAAGCAAATACTGGCCTATAGATGACAGGAGAAATTTGCCCTCCATTCGAAAACCGTCCTCGCTAGATGCCTTGTTTCGCTGAATACCAATAGCGGTCGATTGGTAATCGACGAAACAAGGCTCGCAAGCTATTTTTATAAGTGCTCTGCCTTCGAAAATTATCTTGTTCAATAAAGCAAATGTAACTTTCGTCGAATGAGGGATTTCGTCGAAAACTGAACCTCAGGGTTCGTACTCTTTGTTGGACTAAAAATTCAAGGACTTTTCACTGAAGGACATTCCAGGGCACAATTCCAATTTTTCAAGCACTCCATGCAGTAAAAAAAATGCCTTTATAATGTGATACTAGATGATCGGGTTTAAGGGATAACTGCCAGATTTGTTCAAGTCCAAGTCTTTTCTAGTTCTTCCCCTAAGTGGAAACAGTAAAACAGCAAATTTCAAGGTTTTGTCAAGGACCCAATGTACTTTTCACTGACTTTCAAGGCCTTGAATTTTGATGTTCAAATTCAAGCACTTTCAAGGAATTTCAAGGTGCGTGGGAACCCTGGAACCTTGCTGAACAGTGGAAGGAAGTTTAAGTAAACCAAAGGATGGCAGCTTGAACGCCATGTTGACAGAATAACAACAAGATTCCCGCCAAATCTGATACAAGTGACCGGGTAGATGCCTTGTTTCGCTAAATACCAATAGCGGTCGAGGCTCGCAGACGCAGAGTTAAAGCGCCTTCTATAAAATACATCCCGGAAAAGGAAAAAAAAATCTTTATTAATAATCTTAAGTAGTCTAAAATCGAAAATGGTATCATCGAAGGTACTTCTTTATGCGGAAGATGATCGCACTCTAATATAGTTTTTTGGCAATTTACCATTATTTATTCTCACGTGAGAGAATGCGTGACACTTCCGTTGCCGGTCACTTGTATCAGATTTGGCGGGAATCTTGTTGTTATTCTGTCAACATGGCGTTCAAGCTGCCATCCTTTGGTTTACTTGAACTTCCTTCCACTGTTCAGCAAGGTTCCAGGGTTCCCACGCACCTTGAAATTCCTTGAAAGTGCTTGAATTTGAACATCAAAATTCAAGGCCTTGAAAGTCAGTGAAAAGTACATTGGGTCCTTGACAAAACCTTGAAATTTGCTGTTTTACTGTTTCCACTTAGGGGAAGAACTAGAAAAGACTTGGACTTGAACAAATCTGGCAGTTATCCCTTAAACCCGATCATCTAGTATCACATTATAAAGGCATTTTTTTTACTGCATGGAGTGCTTGAAAAATTGGAATTGTGCCCTGGAATGTCCTTGAAAAGTCCTTGAATTTTTAGTCCAACAAAGAGTACAAACCCTGAGGTTCAGTTTTCGACGAAATCCCTCATTCGACGAAAGTTACATTTGCTTTATTGAACAAGATAATTTTCGAAGGCAGAGCACTTATAAAAATAGCTTGCGAGCCTTGTTTCGTCGATTACCAATCGACCGCTATTGGTATTCAGCGAAACAAGGCATCTAGCGAGGACGGTTTTCGAATGGAGGGCAAATTTCTCCTGTCATCTATAGGCCAGTATTTGCTTTATCGAACAAGGTAATTTTCGAAGGCAGGGCGCTTTTAAAAATAGTTTGCGAGCCTTGTTTCATCGATTACCAATCGACCGCTATTGGTATTTAGCGAAACAAGGCATCTACGGAGGACGGTTTACTAAGAAAGGGCAAATTTCACGTGTCATCAATAAAGCAATATTTCCTTTATCGAACAAGATAATTTTCGAAGGCAGGGCGCTTTTAAAAATAGTTTGTGAGCCTTGTTTCGTCGATTACCAATCGACCGCTATTGGTATTTTGCGAAACAAGGCATCTAGCGAAGACAGTGTTCGAAGGGAGGTCAAATTTCTCCTGTCATCTATTTGCTTTATTTTTGTTTCGTCGATTACCAATTGTTTCATTTCGTTTCGTTTCACGGAATACCGTAAGCCCTGTCACAGCGTTACTGACATGCAACTCTCCTCACTTGAGCTAGTTTACTAATTATTCCCTCATTGCCATTTTAGTATCACCCGGTACATTTTTTCTAATTTTAACTTTCAGGCTTTTTCTTATATTTCAAGGTAAGCTCTGTCTCCCTAGGTAACCTTGCCAACCAATCTCCCTTGCCAACCAATCTCCTATACTTAAACATTACTTAATTTTACTCAGCTCGATTAGCTTATCAGTTATTCTGAGTAAATGTTACCTTTCCTGTATTATTAGATTATGTTGTAAATTAAGTTCAATTATTATTTGGTAATAAAGCTGGTGTTGTTAATCGTTTTATATCATAATGCGCTTGTAGAAAGGTTGTGCCTTTTAAACTTTTGGATTGTTTAAAGAAGTGATTGGAATGTAAAAAAAAATGTTTTGAAACACCACCAGACAGTTGACACCCCACAAGGGCACTGCAGGTTGCTGGGGAACTGTTCGGTGTCCGTCTACTGATTTCTAACTTCAAATTTCAAATTTAACCCATTGACTACCGCAGGTTTTTACATTTTCGGAGTGATTTTCCTCCTATAAACGATGAATAGCAATTCGTGACTCTTTATTTGAACTACCAGGGAAAAGTGGTGCTGTCCTAAGCCACTGGAGGCTCAAGGTTTCTGAAAACGTCATTTTGACGTAGCTATTTTTTATCCGTGAAGCGACAACAATGGCCCAAGTTCGGTTTGCTTGCGATTTCTGCTAAATTTACAGCCATTTTTCATCTTTAGCGGCTGCCTGATGAGCATCATTAAGCGTGACGGTAGCTAAGAGTCCACTTTCTCAAAGAATCGAGCAAGGTGATGTACTTTGTTGTTGAATTTGGCTTGTTACTCGACGAACTGGGAATTTGGCCGGTCGAACACTTAGTACCTTTGGGACTCGACTATTGATGAATTTCTCGACCTACCGCCACATATTTTGGAATTTCTGTGTACTGAAGATGACCACGAGCAGGAAATTTTGGCGGTAGGTCGGAGTGGCTATGTGAAAGAATTGGGGGAAGGAACGGGCGCTGTCAAAAATTCTCGTTAGTTCCCAGCATGCAATGCGCTCAAGATGTTGAAAATGTCGGGAAGGCCCGAATGCACTGGAACAAAAGGCTGTATCTACGCTCGGGAGAAGAATATGAACAAAAAAAGTCATTTCTAAGCTAGAAAAAGGATTGAATTTCGTTATGATGGTTGAATTTTGGTTTTTCGACGATGATTTCCCTAAAAAACATGAAGGCAAAAAGGGGCATTTTTGTTGTTTCTCTTTGACGTTAAAAACGGCCAGTTTCATTCTTGTCCAAACTCAAAAGGCCATATTTGGTAAAAATCGCTACGTTTCTTGCATTTATTAGAAATCCAAATTTAAAGGGTATTCCATTTCGTGCTCACAACTAACAGTTAAGGCAATATTCGTGCGATTGAGAAAGTTGCAATGTTTTGAAGCATGGGAGTTTTTTACGGCCGGTTTTGGCCGGCACGGGTGCCAATGGGTTAAATAAAACATAATTTTTTTTTGATGTTGATATTTTTTATTGCTCACCTACTTAAACAAAAGCCTTTGAGGCTAGTAACATATCAACGCTATTTTATTTGAAAACAACCATATGCTGCAAGATCTGGGGGGGGGGGGGAGGGTACCACTTTCTGGCCAGTATTTAGCTTCAAGGTTGAAGTTGCATGAAAGCCAACTTGAGGGGGTGGTGATTTTAAAAACTAGACAATGCAGGTCGAGTTGGAGCCACTAGTGACAGTCAGAAGTCGATGATCATCTCATCTAGGGTAATTGAGTTTGATACTGTGGCTTGTCACGTGACCTAGCCAACTGCAAACCCAGGAGGTAACGTGAAATGAAGCCTGGCCCTGCTAAGTTACCCACCCCCCCCCCCCCCCCCTAGAAACTGTTTTAACTGTAGAATCTTAACTGTGACGCTGGATTTAAACTACCACCAACCATGACTTTCACTGGATAGTGTTAAAAGGACCGGTCACGTGACCTCTATTTTTCTTTGATAACCCATTGACTACCGCAGGTTTTTACATTTTCGGAGTGATTTTCCACATATCACTGACGATGAATAGCAATTCGTGACTCTTTATTTGAACTACCAGGGAAAAGTGGTGCTGTCCTAAGCCACTGGAGGCTCAAGGTTTCTGAAAACGTCATTTTGATGTAGCTATTTTTTATCCGTGAAGCGACAACAATGGCCCAAGTTCGGTTTGCTTGCGATTTCTGCTAAATTTACAGCCATTTTTCATCTTTAGCGGCTGCCTGATGAGCATCATTAAGTGTGACGGTAGCTTAGAGTCCACTTTCTCAAAGAATCGAGCAAGGTGTGTACTTTGTTGTTGAATTTGGCTTGTTACTCGACGAACTGGGAATTTGGCCGGTCGAACACTTAGTACCTTTGGGACTCGACTATTGATGAATTTCTCGACCTACCGCCACATATTTTGGAATTTCTGTGTATTGAAGATGACCACGAGCAGGAAATTTTGGCGGTAGGTCGGAGTGGCTATGTGAAAGAATTGGGGGAAGGAACGGGCGCTGTCAAAAATTCTCGTTAGTTCCCAGCATGCAATGCGCTCAAGATGTTGAAAATGTCGGGAAGGCCCGAATGCACTGGAACAAAAGGCTGTATCTACGCTCGGGAGAAGAATATGAACAAAAAAAGTCATTTCTAAGCTAGAAAAAGGATTGAATTTCGTTATGATGGTTGAATTTTGGGTTTTCGACGATGATTTCCCTAAAAAACATGAAGGCAAAAAGGGGCATTTTTGTTGTTTCTCTTTGACGTTAAAAACGGTCAGTTTCGTTCTTGTTCAAACTCAAAAGGCCATATTTGGTAAAAATCGCTACGTTTCTTGCATTTATTGGATATCCAAATTTAAAGGGTATTCGATTTCGTGCTCACAACTAACAGTTAAGGCAATATTCGTGCGATTGAGAAAGTTGCAATGTTTTGAAGCATGGGAGTTTTTTACGGCCGGTTTTGGCCGGCACGGGTGCCAATGGGTTAAACCGTCATTAAATCTGCAGTATTTTCTATTTCCCTCAATTTAACTAATCCTTTGAGAAAATTTAGGTCTTCCCGAATATACCCAAAAATCACCAAAAATTTTTAAAAAAATGACATCCCACAACATAGCTTCGTGAGATGAGCACGGAGTTTTAATTGCTTGAAACGGGAACGAGATATTAACGTTAAATTCATCTAAAGCGACCCGGCTGAATATACAGTACTTCAAGATCAAGAGGCCTCAGTCTCCTAGGTCAGCGGCTGGTCGTTGACCCGTGGGAATCTGGGTTCTAGATTGCGCTCTGTGCGATTGTCGTACGATTGTGATGCCGGAAGATTACTCGTCTGTTCACCAAGTTGGAGAACCCAATATGACCACAGTTTTGTTTTTGTCGTGGACTGCTACTATAGCGACAGTTGGATTTTTCCTTTCTGGGATGTGAGTACGGCTGAGAAATTTTACAGTTTTTTTGTGTTATGCTTCAGCTGATAACTCTCGCATGCTTAGGGACGATTCTATGAATAAGCTTACATGTAATTAAGTCTTATGTTTAATTTAGAACGTTCTGTATAACCAATGCGAGCTACTGGGGAACAACCAACAGCATGTTGACGGCTCCTTGGAAAGTAGTGGCACTGAGAACGTAAACTGTCAGAACATTACCTTTTGTGTTGTAGCAGCAGGCGCCGGTGCCACATAAGAATCAGTTTAATACATGTTCATGTTGCATGTCCACGTAGAGCGTAATCTTTAAAGGATTCTCGAAAGGGTTTCCCACAGTTAAAAGTGGGTGTCCAATGGAAAAATATTACAATGGTGACGATCCTTTCAGTGAGCGAGTCAAGGGCAATGTTTTGTTTTCTCAATATAATACAATTTTTTAAGGCTGTTTGTGGGGTCCCAGCTGTTGTCATGGTAGCTGTATAGTGCTGTTCAAAGACCCTCTAAAATTCAGTCTTAGAAAAATATCTTAAAAACCAATTCAGTGAGGTAGTGTTTTTTTGTGAAATATCGAAAGGCCCATCAAACTCTCTAACCTAATACAATACCACTCAGAGATAAGCGACCAATGTAGACGCAAAACACGCACATTGTTTGCGTTAATGCGGTTCAAATAGCATGTTAGAAAAGGCATTTCTTCTGCGCGTTTTATCTATTGTCATTCACCGCAGTAAATTTTCATTGTGTGACATTGTTTTGAAAGACAATTACTCGTCGTCTCGTAAATGCCGCCGACAAGTCATGCTGATTGAAATTTGCATAATGTTCTAAACATCGCAACGAAGTGCATCATATTACAAAAACTTCCACAAATTAAGCCCTGGCTACACGTTATCTGCAAGGCTTGTTTTGTTTTGTTAATTTTTTTTGTGTTTGTTTTTTTTTGTTTCTTAAGCTACTCATCTGAGTTGTATATGTATTTGTCTTGCCCCGCCACGACTAGCTTCTCAGCTATTTGCGGGGCAAACTACCCTTAACTTTCATATGTAAAGATAAATAAAGTTGTTGTTGTTGTTGTTGTTATTTGTTAGATGAACATTGTTAGAATGTGTAGCATGCATGTTTGATGATGTTTGTTCAACAATTTTTGTTGGAAGAATGTTTTGATTTCGATCAAACATTTTCTCCAACATACAACAAATGTTGAAACGTGTAGCCGCCCTTTCAACAATGTTGTATTGCAAAAACCAATCAGAGTTAAGAGCCCAGTCTCCAATCCGAGAGCCTAATGGCAGAGGTGGAAATTGTTGAAGCCAGAACCCCGAAGCAACATGTTTCCAACAATGTTATATGTGTATCCAACATTGTTAGAAGCGTTCTTACAACAATGTTGGGACGTGTTCTTCTAACAATGTTACAACGTGTAGCAGGGGCTTAAGATCACTGGTGTTCCGATTAACTTTGTAGCTTCCCGAACTACATTAGGAATGTCTGTGGAACAGCAAATTTAGTTTGATGTCTGAATCAACAGGCGTAATTTTGTGAATTTGGGTTGGTCCAAATTCAAATAATTAAGTTTGTCTGTAGTTATCTGAAACTGAAAATTTGCGCTCGCTAGTGCGAGTTATATAAAAGAAATCACTCTTTTTAAACAGCACATCATAAACAGCTTTATATCGAATGTCAGCCTTGAAGAAAGAGTATTTTGCCATTTTAATCGTCTCTGTACGCTGTGTAGAACCATACATATCACTATTTTATGTTTGCCATGACACCAAAAATTCATGCTCGCTGGTGGCGAGCTAAAAATAACATCACAGTAGACTTTGCTTGCAAAGAAATTACTCTTTTGAAATGGCACATCATAAACAGCTTTATATCGAATTTCAGCCTTGAAGAAGGAGTATTTTGTCGTTTTAATCGTCTCTGTACACCTTGTAGAAGTGGAGATATCACTGTTTTATGTTTGCTGCGACGCCGAAAATCTGGTACGAGCTAAGAATAACAACACATGAGACTTTGCTTGCAAAGAAATTACTCTTGAAACGGCGCATCATAAAAAGCTTTTTATCGAATTTCAGCCTTGAAGAAAGAGTATTTTGCCATTTTAATTGTATCTGTACGCCTTGTACATGTAGAACCGTACATATCACTATTTTATGTTTGCCATGACACCAAAAATTCACCCTCGTTTCCTGTCATCTTCTGTGGCTGGAGAAAGGGGGTTAATAGTATACACCCAAAAATGTTTTCTTTGTGGTCCACAATAAGGTCACTGGTTACGTTATTTGACGGAAAGTAATTAAGTCATGATTCCAACTACAGAATTGAACATGAAAATTTGTAGGTACACATGTACATGTACACGTAAGAGAACTGAAATGATATGAAAGAGGGAATGCTAGCATACAAAGTTTACATTTTGTTCCTAAAAACAGAAATGTGACTCTGAAAAACATGCAAGTCAAAATAATTATGTTAAAAGATATAATAAAGTCATATTAAATGAAGATTGTCCTTGCAGATAAATTATTTCCAAAAAAGTTGCACTCTTTGGTGGCGCTTTATAATTGCCACTGACTGCTGTTCAAAAATTCCCCTCTCCCCTGTTTGCCCTGAGACCAGATATGGTCAAAACATCACCCTCACTTTTTCATTCTACCTAGAAGTTTTCTTAACAGTTTCATTATTGGAAACTGATTTGAAAGTGTTCATTTTCATGTAGTATTTGTGCTTTCCATAAGTCAGGTTTTACTACCGTAACCCTCTTTCTTCAATTTTTTTTTCATTCAAGCAATGTCTTCAAGTTGAAATTGCTGCTTTCATATCATTTATTGTTGATTAGTACCCAGTTGGCAGTAGCTTCTGTGCATTTACACTATAACTCTCTATTCTTGAAAATGACATCTTGAATGTGGGTAATTCAATATCAAGAGTCTCAGAATCATGACTCAGTGTTGGTGTCACATACATCTCTGTACATGTACCTAAAACAGTGTAGGTCTTGTGTAGGAGTACCTTCTTAGGCAAGTTTTAAAGCCTAATTGTGAATATTGTACAACTGCTTAGGGCAAAATGTACCTCTGACCCAGCCATAAACAAATACCCTTGTACATGTAGTTCACGAAAAAATATCAGTAATTATTCTGACCTCTTTCTTGGAATCTCTTGGGTTTCATCATGATGAGATCTGAAAGGCGAGGCAAAGAGGTTACACTGCAAAATGAATCAAGCTACATATATAACATTCATTAATCTTATCAGGACTTGTTAGTCCAGCCATCTTGCAAAAATATTCTCAGGCCTTCAGAGTAAAGGTGGAGTACAGCTGTCATTCATCTGTTGCTTGCATGTGAAGACCGCATGAAAACATTCAAAATTTATATAGATGCATCCACTATCAAAATATATTGTTTCACTGCTGTGGAAAAAAAAATGAGTAATAAAAATCTTGGGAGCTGGAGTGCTGGATATGTGACCTTTATAAAACAAAATTACAGTTGAACCCCGATATAACGATCTTCAGTATAACGATATCCCCGATATAACCGGATTTGCATTGCCGGTATGTTACAGTAAAATGTATGGAAGAAACTCCGTTTTAACGATTCACAGTTCTTTGGAATTTGTTTTAATTTAGGCACTGAAAAGTGCATTTGAAACAGCTTGGTTTTCCTTTCAAACTTCACTGGAATTTCTAAGCGCTGGCACGTGTTGTAAGTACAGTGCATTTAATTGGTGTTCTGATTGGCTGAGACTTGTTTTTTTTGCCAACTGAAACTTTGTTTTCCTAATTAATTTGTGTTTATCTCATTATTATTCATATTTTTGATTATCTGGATTATTCACTTCAGTCCCGTTGAGTCCGGATAATCGAGTTCCTCGATATGATGATAAAATTAATCATCATGCAACTGAAAAGGAAAGGCAGACACTTCAACCAACCCAGTTATGTACAGTGTAATAAGACGGTTTACGCTTGCATTATACTGAATCCCAGTTGTAATCTCTAAATGTGTTTTATCCTCTTTGTCCTTTATCAGTGCTATTACAAACTTGTTCAATTTAGATGGCTTCTTAATACATGTACAGCAGTGTATATCAGGGATTCATTTATATATGATACCCCAATGTAATGATGTAATTTTACACTGGGGTTGTACTGTATAAAAGAAAAACTTTTTCTTTTCCATTCTATTTTGCTCAAACTTAATTTTTCTTCTCTGACGAGCACTATCCGGTTTTCCGGCACTTCCTGGCATTCTGGATTTCCAGCTTTCCAGCATTCTGGATTCCGGCTTTTCGGCTTTCTGGATTCCGGCTTTTCCATACACCCAGTATTTAGGGTAAAAATGGACATGATGATTTGGAGGTAAAGGTCGATTCCCAATGAAAAGTGCCTCCTTAACTGAGGAGTCCCCTGCAGGAACAACCCTTTCCTTGCAAAAAAAAAAAAAAACAAAAGTCGTCAGATCCCCTATATTCAATAATAGACCTCAGTTCAAATGCTTAGCATCAGTTGTTAATTTTTAAAATGTTCTGATTCATCTTCAGAGTAACCTGTCTACAGATGGTTCAGAGTGGAAGCACTGAAAATGTCCCCCTCTTGCCTTTTGTTACAACTTTCCTCAAGTAAGTTTTAAGACCTTAAAAATGGGCCATTTGGACTGATCATGACCTGCTCCATAATTTTGTGAAAATCAATGTCAATTTGTGAGTGAGCCTCGAGTTTCATCCAAATTTCACCAATGATTGTTAGCCTACATGTAGTGAATTCATTTGTTCTCTGTGAAAACAGCCTACATGTATAATATGCAGTCAGCTTGTTTAATATACATGTACAGGACAATAAAATTTTTTCTGAAGATATTGAAAAGCCATCTTACACAGATAAGAGTTTTAATTTACTGGCAAAACAGCTCAGGTCAGGCCAGGGCTGAAAACTACATCAAAGTCAGTAACCATGTTAATTGTGACCATGAATGGGAAACCGTACACTAACACTTTACTGTTAAATGGATGAAAGTAAATGGGTTATAAACAGGTAGTACACTGTAAATGGTAAAGGTGTATAGAACAAGCACCCAGCTTGCTTAATCCAAGGAAATATTTCTGATGGTTGAAAGTACTCACAATATTGCCCATGGAACTAAGCTACTTGAAATTCAGAGATGGGGGATGCTCAGAAGCCTAATTTGAAACTAAGTTTACATATAAACTGACTGGAATTTCCAGAGGAGAGGGGCATTTCAACCCCCCCCCCCCCCTAAAAAAAACATAAATAAATAAAATAAAATAAATATTTATTTTAAACTTTAAAACATGATTGTTTCAACAGAAACTTCTGTCATCTTCAGTTTAAATTTCAAAGTACAGAGTTGCATGTATACAGTGTAGTGTATGCAAAATGCTGATTAGCCATAAGAACAAAAGGGAACATGACAATGTACATGTATAACATTACAAAGCAAGTTTTAAATGGGAAAAACCTACACTAAATCATCAACTTCAGCATGTTAATTTAAAACTTTCTTTTTAATGTTATACATTGTCATGTTTCCTTTTGTTCTTATAGCTAACAAGAGGCTACAATTAGCCTAAACTCGGGCTTGCAAAAAACAGTATTGTATCCCTAACTTAGTGCTAAACAAAAGAATAGAGGGAAGTCTGTCTTTCTTACATCGGACGCATTGTGCTTAGCTTCTGTTGTCTATTTCTTTAGACCCCTATCAACATACACTGTATATTCCTCTAAAATTCAGCTCAACCATTGAGAACAATAATTGTAACACTTGTAAAAAATATTTCTAAAAGAACAAGAAAAAGAGAAACAGAAAAAATAAAGCCTGTGATATATACCACTAAAAGACATCGAACCCAGGTTAACTGCGTCACAGGCAGGAACAATGACCTTCAGGCCACAGAGGTTTATCGTTATGCAAGGTGATAAAAATAGTGCATTGATTCCAAAAAAAGCTGAGCACACTTGTTTTCGCTTCGATGAATAATTGTTTGAGAAAGGAAACGCTTATCGAATGATGTTGGATTTTTTCGCATAAACGTTAATGGAGTCTCGGTGAAATGTGAGTAGAAAATTAATTAGCAGAGTGAAACTGTTTACAAATACGTCAATCCAGGGTCATTTGAAACACAAGAAAGGAACGTTTCTGGACAGTTTCAAGTGATGCTAGTACATTTGTAAAAACTAATCGCTTATCATTCAAAAATTAAAGTCCATAAATTGAGATATTGTGGGAAAATAGTAAATAAACTACCTGTCAAAGTCTCAGGGGTGTGTGATATCCCGTACTTGAGTTATTCAACAAAATGTACATCTCAATGGAGCGGATACGGGGAACACGGCAGTCCATCTGGAGTTAAATTTTGGTCATGTTAAAAGCGTTCTTCTCGCTGTTGAACTTGCAAACATTCGTATAGACACTTCTCTTAACATATTAGTTGTTCAGACTTCAAAGACACAAGGTGAATCGACGTTTTCCGATACGTGACAACAGGCATCATTCTTGCATACTCATGTTAAAAGCTTTCTTCTCGCCGTTGAACTTGAAAACATTCGCATAGACACTTCTCTTAACATATTGTTTGTTCAGACTTCAAAAGACACAAGGTGAATCGACATTTTCCGATACGTGACAACAGGCATCACTCTGTTAAAAATAGTTAGCGCTTGCGCAGAAACGCCGGAAGTGAGCTTTGTGGATGATACTCGACGACGAAAAAGAAGAACCGTCGGTAGTTTTAGACCCGGGCGCCGCGCGAGACGCGGGCAGCCCGAGTAATTAGCATTTTGCATACACCATATATGCAACTCTGTACTTTGTAATTAAACTGAAGTGCTGTCTTTGTAATAACATCTGCAAATGGTTAGACTTTCTAGTCTTCTCGGATAAGGACGATAAACCGTAGACCCCGTCTCACAACTCTTCATAATATATTGATTCTGTGGGATGTTAAAGAACCCACACACTGTTTGAAAAGAGTAGGGGACATAGTTCCCGGTATGGTGGTCTATCTCTCATCTGAAGGTTAAATGCTCGGAGATATTAGCTGCACAAGCTACTCTAAAATCTGAGGGTAAATAAAGTAAGTATGTATGTATGTATGTATGTATGTATGTATGTATGTATGTATGTATGTATGTATGTATGTATGTATGTATGTATGTATGTAGGTAAGTAGGTAGGTAGATAGGTAGGTAGGTATGTAGGTACATGTAACTGAAGATGACAGAAGTTTCTGTTAAAACATGTTTTTAAAATTAAAAATATTGTGAATTTCCTTAAAATCATAACATGTCAGCTATTATCCAGGGCCCAGTTGTTCGAAAGCCGATTAACTTAATCAAGGATTACCGTAACCTTTGGTTGCAGTTTTTAACTTTTGGATAAAAGTTTCTTTTGCTGCTTTTTGCTTTGCAGAATTGACGTCCTCTAATATAAAATTTTGCAGAATATCAGCGTTGAACAACATTCGTGGATAGAGAAATAAACTCCTTGGTTAATTTTCGGATTAGGGTTAATCGGCTTTTGAACAACCCGGCCCAGACCTTTTGGAAATACTCATTTGTATATTGTACTGTATTGGTGGATAGAATAAAATAAACATAATTGGAAACCAGAGATATAGAGTGAGTTTTTGTTACATGTATCTCAGAAAACAGTTTTAAAAATAGTAACATTATTTGCATTTTGAACATTAACTAATTGGCTGGAATTTTGACCAACCTCTATTGGTTACATATGCTACACTATCACTATATTACATTGGTAAGTGGCTTGGGGTTATAATTTTGATAAGTTTTCAGACACGATATCAAGGAACACTGACATTTCAGGAGCTTAATCAGTAGTGGGTGCTTCATTTAGTGGACATTGCATTTTTCTGTCAGCTTTATACACCATATAATAATACTTAACTGGTGTTGAGTTTTATTGTTTTATTTGCATGTATTTACAATGTATTTCCTTTAATTCATTGGGGAGTTTTAAATCACCTGTCATTTTCACAGAATAGTCCAGTTTCGAGTTTGCCGTGACCGCTGAACAAAAGCACTGAGAATGCATTTGTACAGGGTTACCCTCAACCTAAAGTAAACTACTGGTATTCACAAATACCGATGGGAAGGTACACTGTACCACAAATTTGAAAATTAAACAATAGACAGAGCTGTAAAACAGGTCATCATCTCGCTGGAATTTGTGAATACCGGTATTTTAGGTTGAGGCTAACCCTGGACTACATGTATTGGCAACTCTGAGTTTTCAAACTCCATAATTCTGACCATACATGTGTGGGACCCATGACACCCCTCCAGCTTTTTGGCAGTCTTTATCAAACATGCTTTCAGTTATAACTGTTTGAGAATTTTGTATGGTGTTATTTACCTTTCAGTTGCATGATGTGGGCAAGCTATGGTATCCTCAAAGGTGATGCTGCTTTAGTCCCTGTCAATGTGATTGGAATGATGACACAAGTTCTGTACATACTGTGCTTTTTCAACTTTTGCAAAGAGAGGGTATGCACAGTATGTGTAATATACGTAAAACAGTATGATGTCATTGTTGCGAATAATGATAATATAATAATGATAATAATAATAATAATGGTAATGTTAATAATTATAATTATAATAATAATAATAAAATTATGATAATAATAATGATGTTAATAATGATAATAATAATAATAATTATAATAATTTTTTGCTGAACAGTGATCATTGCCCAAGGAGAAACAATACTCAATATTACCTGACTTCATTTTAATTTCTTGGGTATGATATCATTTGGTTTGACCTGTTTTCATTTTTTCTGTCTGTAGGGTAAAGAAGTGAAAAGTGTAATATATGCAGCAGTTGTGGCCTTTTCTTTGTATATGTACCTGACATATTTTGTTGAAGAAGACCTCACGAGGGTTGCTCATCTTGGCCTTATGTGCATTGTATTCACTATTACCATGCAAGCATCACCACTGGCAGTTGTGGTATGTGCACAGGTGTATTTTGGGGTGGGGAAGGGCTTAGTATGTTCAAGAAAATGATCTTGGGTTATGAAGAGGAGATTAAAGAGAGTGGCAGATGTGACTCAGGGGGGTGGGTGTCAGGACAAAATACAAAGAATAGGGGATGGGAAGGACCCCTTACCCACTCCCTTTGATTTGTTTGAACTTTCCGCGGTCTGAAAATGCAATGGGTGGCCTAATACACAAACCACTTAAAAAAACTCTCTACGCTACCAGTGTACCACCATACAGGATGTACACTGTACAGTCTGTAGGTGTTCTCTCTCTACATGTACATGTAATAATAATAATAATAATAATAATAATAATAATAATAAGCACGAGCACGAGATCAAGCGGATATGGAACTGTCGACTGGTTCATGTCATCCCAATAGTTATTGGTGTGTTGGGGACAAACTCAAGGGGATTTGGAAACTGGGAATGTCCTACCACATGGAACTCCTGCAGCATGTGTGCTTGCTGGGAACAGGGAAAATCGTGAGAAAAGTGCTGGACACTTAACCCATTGGCACCCGTGCCGGCCAAAACCGGCCGTAAAAAACTCCCATGCTTCAAAACATTGCAACTTTCTCAATCGCACGAATATTGCCTTAACTGTTAGTTGTGAGCACGAAATGGAATGCCCTTTAAATTTGGATATCCAATAAATGCAAGAAACGTAGCGATTTTTACCAAATATGGCCTTTTGAGTTTGGACAAGAACGAAACTGACCGTTTTTAACGTCAAAGAGAAACGACAAAAATGCCCCTTTTTGCCTTCATGTTTTTTAAGGAAATCATCGCCATAAAACCAAACTTCAACCGTCATAACGAAATTCAGTCCTTTTTCTAGCTTAGAAATGACTTTTTTTGTTCATATTCTTCTCCAGAGCGTAGATACAGCCTTTTGTTCCAGTGCATTCGGGCCTTTCCGCCATTTTCAACATCTAGACCACATTGCATGCTGGGAAATGACGAGAATTTTTGACAGCACCCGTTCCTTCTCCCAATTCTTTCACATATAAACTAAGTCTACAGCCACTCCGACCTACTGCCAAAAATTCCTGCTTGTGGTCATCTTCAGTACTCAGCAATTGCAAAATACGTGGCGGTAGGTCAAGAAATTCATCAATAGTCGAGTCCCAAAGGTACTAAGTGTTCGACCGGCCAAATTCCCAGTTCATTGAGTGACAAGCCAAATTCAACAACAAAGTACATCACCTTGCTCGGTTCTTTGAGAAAGTGGACTCTTAGCTACCGTCACGCTTAATGATGCTCATCAGGCAGCCGCTAAAGATGAAAAATGGCTGTAAATTTAGCAGAAATCGCAAGCAAACCGAACTTGGGCCATTGTTGTCGCTTCACGGATAAAAAATAGCTACGTCAAAATGACGTTTTCAGAAACCTTGAGCCTCCAGTGGCTTAGGACAGCACCACTTTTCCCTGGTAGTTCAAATAAAGAGTCACGAATTGCTATTCATCATTTATAGGTGGAAAATCACTCCGAAAATGTAAAAACAGCCGGTAGTCAATGGGTTAAGGAGAGGCTTGATAGTCATGGTATGATCAGATGGTACAGGGTATCCTAGGCCACAGGCAGTGGCCCAGTGTTGTGTATTATTTCCTGCATGAGCAGTGATTTATAGCCATAATAATAATAATAACAATAACAATAATAATAATAATAATAATAATAATAATTAATAATAATGTAAATAAATGTACTTGTAATTATAATGCATCAGATCTTACGTGTACATTGTTTATCCACAGGCCAAAGTTGTGAGAACTAAAAGCACAGAAGCAATGCCTTTTGTTTTCTCATTTATGATGGTTTTGGTGTCATTTCTGTGGCTTTGTTATGGAACAGTTGTCAATGACATTAATATTCAGGTACAAAGTTTAATGTTATACACCTGTACATATATTATGTAGTTTTAATTATACATTCATTATTTTTTGATGCATGAACTCATTTTAGAACTTGCCAGTTAGATGTGGATATGCACCAATGTTACCAAGCTTTGACATAATTAATTTTCGCGTTAACTTAACATACCATTTTCCTGTTATGCTACTTCCATGTTGCAAACAGTCATGTGTAACTTACTTCAAAGAGAACTTGAGAGATTCTTAGCTTTTAAGTGTGCATAGTCTACTCTGCAACTTACACAACATTAGGATAGTTTAAGTTTAAGTTAAATAATACTTTGTCATGCAAATACATGTAAGATAATACAAAACAAAAAAAGTGCATGACTACAGAATAAAAAAGGTAAATTTCCACACAGAATATTCTTCAATATTCAACATCCATTACTAAAATCCAAGAGGTGAATTTATATACGACCCAAAGCTAACCTAATTAAATTAAATTGAATTGCATACTTGTCACTCACAAGTTACACCTGATTTAAAATTGACATAAATAATGTAATTAAGATAGGACTTAAAACTACTTAAAGAAGGTGCATGCATGATGTTCAGTGGAATACTATTCCAGTCTGTTATGTAGCGATTAAAAAAAGCAAAAAATAGATATAAGTACATGTATGTAAAAATTATGTTACTGTGAATTATTAATTTTAACTGATTAATAAAGTTGATGAATGATTATTAATGTCATGCTTATGTTTCTTGGCAGGTTCCCAATGCTAGTGGTGTTCTGTTAGGACTTATTCAGTTGAGTTTGTTCTGTGTGTACCCTTCCAAACCAACCAGTAGTGGCAAATTGTAACCTGAAATGAAGAAGTCATTTAGTTCGACCAAAGAAAGAAAAAGTTGAAGAAATAATTCATATATTAATGTTTGGTAATTGCACCTCCGAATGGTCTACTACTTTTAGACCCTCAGACTGCATGCTTGAAGGAAAAAAAAGATTCCGGCTACATTTTAGACTTGTTAAAAGGTTTAAACTTGTACACCATGCATACTCTGTGGCTTCTCTTCAGTTCTCCACTTTATCACCTGGCAAATTCGTGAGTGTTGGTAAATGACCAAATGAACGTATGACTACAGATGTAACAGGTCAGCCTTCAAGGTTTCAAGACCATGTAAAAATATTTGTGGTGACAGGTTTTTTCAAAAGTAATCTTTGAAGTAACTTTCAAACATTGCAGCATTTCATGTGGGCATTCCTGTGTAGGTTCTGCTGTATCAAGATACAAAAGTAGCATATGATGGCGCCTATTCGGTGGTGGCAATTTTCTTCAGGTATTTTATTGCGCTGGAGGCGCAATGATGTGAAATAGCTTTAGCTGGGAAAGTTTTGACATCTTCCTAGATTGCAACTGGTAGTTGGGGCGTGGGGTTACAAGATTATAACGTTAATTAATACAGCGTATTTAAATTATAAGAGTTTACACGGCATTATATACATACGTGTTAGGTGAATTAGAATAATCCTAAGGATACCACTATTTTAACTTTACAACTACTTGTAAGACCACCATTCTGTAAACTGCTTAGAAGGTAAGCTTTTAATGAAACATGGGTTATTTAAAAGTTATGTCAGAATTGCTTCTATGACATGTCCGCAGAAGAGTTCTCATGATTGTTGCCAATCTGCGTCATACCCTAATCTCATACAAGACAGTAATACAAGAGGCATTTACCTCGAGACTCGGTGCACTTTTATGCAGGTCATGGTGTCAAAATCCTGCTTAGTCCATTGCTGGACATGAATGTCAGACGTGGGAAAATCTTATGCTTGGGCCTGAAATCCGGATTTGGCGGTATCTTATGCGCGACAGGGATGCCAACTTTTGGCTATAAAAGGAGGATATAAAACTTGGATTTGGTAATGGTTTTTGTTTTTTTGTTTTTTGCAATACACGAAATCTAGATTTGGCGCGATTCCAGTCGTGTTGATGTGAAGTGTAGACTATAAAACCAGTGTCATTCAAAACAGAGCATGAAATTCAGACTTGTCAGTCTCGCGCTGGACGGGTAATCCAGATTTGTCCCTATATCATGCCTGACCTACCTGACGTACGCGGCCCATGAAAGCGGCCTGATCATTTTTTGTCGGACATAAAATCCAAGTTTGACTCAATTTCACGTGGGCGTGGAATCCAGATTTAGCATTGTTTCGGTATTAATGTAAAGCATCTGCTCCTCAAAGGGGCATGAGCTGTAGGATATGAACTCAGCGCAATATGCTATAAAGAAGAGCTAACAGTCACGTCGAGATCGCCGACACGAAATCCACAGCTCTTTTTTTGTGTGTTTGCAAAGGAAATGCTGTCGCACTATGAATGGGATGGAGGCGAATAGTGGTGTTATTACGAAGATCTCCTTTGTTATGTCAGGCGACTTTCTAAGCGGTTATTTCCGCTAGCCCTACCTCTAAACAGAACATATGTTATGTTTTTGTCAGTCCGGGAACAACCATTCCAGAAGAAAGGTTCTCTCCCGGCGAAAATCGAGCTTCGATCAGTAAAAAATCTGTTTATTGAAGAATATACCCCACTAGCAATGTTTAACACTAGCAATTTTATTCAGTGCTGACTTTCACACAACTCAAAACTAACTGAAGGGGCAAAGGGGTGTATATTGTCGCGTAATTTGGGTCTGAACCCAAACTCATTCATTTAATTCTGTGTGCAATATTTGTTACAATAGCCCGGACCGCTATTGTTGAGTAAGGTTATAGTTAACAATTATTCACCAAAGTGGAGGTGAATAGTTCGCGGCGAGGTAAATATCCACCACTTTCACCGACACTGAGGTGAATAATTGTTTTAGGATATACCACACAAGCTGAATAATAGCGGACCAAAACATTACTTTATGTGTGACATATACCGACAAGCGGGTCGGAAATTTTAAAATCTCTCTCGCCGACTGCCGAGTCAGTGGTGGATATTTACCTCGCCGCTTCGCGGCTCGGTAAATATCCACCACTATTCACCTCCACTTCGGTGAATAATTGTTTATTGTTCATCAAATAAAATATTTTGCGACGTCTCGAAACTTAAAAGCTTTCAAAATTTCTGCTACCTTGTGAATAGAGCCACCTGTATGATCAAATGAGTTCCTTGATATTGATATTTGATAATTATTTGCCATGTTGATAACGTTTACGTATGGTACACCAAAGGTAGTGGTTAGGAGACCTCAAGAAACCGCCAGGGTTAAAGGAGAGGCCACCTCGAAAGACAAAATTAGAGTAAAATTTGGTGCTGTGTGAGTGCGGCATGACCACATTCAGGATTGTTTAAATAAAAATTCTAACACCTTTTTCTTAATTAAAGGTAAGAAAACTAGCTGAACAGGTAATTGACGCAGGGAGAGAATTCCAAATTTTAGGACCGTGAAAGAGAATTGTAAATTGCTTAATGTTTGTACGACAGAAATGAGGGCTTGTTTAAGACTCAAACAAGTTGAGGAACATTGGAGGCAACAATTGATTATGATAATGAAACACAAATTTGGCTATTTGAAGTGAGCTAACTTGAAATTATCGAGGATAGCCAATTTAGCAAACAAAGGAGAAGAATGTGCTCCATAATCGGAATTGGTGATGGCTCGCTTTTGCAGTATGAATATACACATACGTGGACGACCAAGTACAGTCACAATAGGTGATATAGGGAGAAATTAACGTGTAGTTCAGAGATAGTTTAGTTGTTGCAGGTAGATAAAATCGGGCCATGAATATTATACCAACTGCTCATCCACGTATATTCCTAGAAACTTAGTTTCGTTAGTCTGTTCTGGAGAATGATTTCCAAAAAAGGGAGAGATTGCAGCTACTTTCTTTGTCTCGACTTAAAGATAACATAATTAGTTTTTTTATATTGACAGAGAGCTTGTTACGTTTCAACCACATGTCATAGTTACACAATTCATCATTTAAAACAAATTGTAACTTAATGGGGTCAGAGTGGGAATAAAAGATTCGGGAACGGGAATAGGCTGGTGATCCTAAGTAATTAAGGCAATCAGTTGCTAATACATCCTCTACCTACCTTACTGTACTTATATATATAGGTTCGATTCCTGGCTGAGCCACATTTTCACTTAATTACTTAGTTGTTGATTTCTTGTTCCCAAATTAACCTTGTCGGATGGAATTTAACTGATGAGTGGACTAACTCTTTGTTGGTCTACGAAACAGACCTGTATTAAAGTCCATATGAAACGAGATTGAGTAGAAACACATTGTTATATATATATATATATATATATATATATATATATATATATATATATATATATATATATATATATATTATATATATATATATATCACTATCACTGCGTGTTTGTTGTTTACTCTTAAAAGCCTCTTCTCTGGTCATACGCCTGACTCTCCCGATTTGTTTTTCCACGGAGTTCCTCTGATGACCCCTTTCAGTTAAGTATTCCACCAAATTCTCCGCCCGCTTCTCAAAAAAATAGGGCTTGGAACAAATCCTACGTAATCGCATGGTTTTTTTAGAGAGGCTTTTAAGAGTAAACAAACACGCAGTGCAAAAACACCTTTTGTGGTAACTTACCATCCTGGCTTGCCGAACATAAGTAAAATACTCAGAGAGCTACATCCCATTTTGAAGTCATCGGATCGCTGTAAAAAAAGCCATCAAGGATATCCCTTTGGTGGCTTTCAGAAAACCTAAAAGTTTGGGGGACTACTTGGTGCGTGCGAAGATAAATAGCCGTGGCTCTGCAGAAAATGTACGAGGAACGTGTATATGTAAATCAAGTCGATGTGAAGTCTGTAGGTATTTAGAGGAAAAGGACTATTTTGTGTGTACTCATAATGACAGGAAGTACTCTATTAACTATAGTCTTGATTGTAACTCAAGTAATGTGGTTTACTTGATCGCATGTAAGAGGTGTTCAGTACAGTATGTGGGGTCCACTGTTACAAAGTTTAGAATAAGGTTTAACAACCATAAATCCAGAATAAGACGCCATAGAAGATTGAATGAGGCACAGCGGGAGAATGACGACCTACTGTATAAACACTTTTGGAGTGATGGACATAGCGGTTTGGATGATATGAACATTCAGTTGATAGACAGGGTCAATGGGGAAGAGGAGCTGAGGGATAAGGAGGGCCAATGGGCCTATAAGCTTAATACTTTGAGTCCTTATGGTCTTAATGACAATAGGGCCATTTATACGGGAGGAAATAAGACGCGTCTTATCTAAGACGCGACTTAAATAGGACGCGAACTGTACCGTTTATACCTTCGCGTCCTACATAAGACTCGAAGATCTCGTATAAATGGTTCGCGTCTTATTTTTGATACAGCCTCGCTTACCCACCAAGATGGAGCGCTGTAGCAAGAAACAAAAGCGTGCTGTCCTGTTATTTTAAGAGACTTTCTCAGAGATTTTTTTTCTTATGAAGACCACGCCGTAGCATACAAAGAAATCAACAGAAATCCGAGAAGAGTCGGAAGAAAGCGATATACGGATTGGTGCGACTGATGGCAGGTTAAAGAAGAAAGGTGCTGAATTCACTTTTGGCTCCCCCGGCCATCTTTTGCAAAGCTTTGCAACCAATTACGCTATCTAATCATAAGACAAGCTCATGTTGCTGTCGTTTTTATGCAAGCGCACTTGCAGTTCACGTCTTATTTAGGACGCGAAACCATTTATACGAGGAAGTTCACGTCTTAATTAAGACGCGGACAAAATAAGAACAGCTAAAAACCCTGTTCTAAGATAAGACGCGTCCTATGTAAGACGCGACTTAAATAAGACGCGAACGCTTATTTTGTACCATTTATACGATCAGTTCGCGTCTTATTTAAGTCGCGTCTTACATAAGACGCGTCTTATTTTCTCCCGTATAAATGGCCCTAATGACTTTTTCTTCGGTCAGAACAGGCGTTCCAGACGCACGTAATTTGTTGATGGTTTATAATGGCATTATGCGCGCGGGGAGGAGATCGTTTGTTTGATGCGCGCGCGCGAGGCTGTTTAAGTTTACACTTTTAAAGTAGTATGACGCGTGCGGTTGTAACTGTAATTTTACCCTGATGAAGACCACTTTATGTGGTCGAAATATAGGTGTGGAACAAACATGTGGGTTATCTTCATTTGTGATAGTGTATGTTTCTTCATGAAGGTTAACTGTTTGTGACTGATGCTTGTGAAGAGTTATATATATAGCAAAACTATGTTTCGATTATTCCGTAGCACAGTGCTCGATACGTTAAAGTAGAGCAAAAATATGAAAAATATAGAAAAAAACTACTCTTTTTATCCCTACAAGCCTGTTTCGTGATTGCTCACCCTGAAGAGTGAGCAATCACGAAACAGGCTTGTAGGGATAAAAAGAGTAGTTTTTTCTATTTTTCAATATATATATACATATATATATAATATATATATAATATATATATATATATATATATATATATATATATATATATATATATATATATATATATATATATATATATATATATATCTAGCCGAACTTTTCAAAACCAGGCTCATGAAAATTTGAGGGGTTTTAGAACTTTCTTTATCAATACCTCGGTTTATCAAAAGGGAGACTTGCATTTAGGCCCGTTATGAGCCTACAGTCTCTGTCAAAGGGAAGACGAAGAATACATGTTATTTATCTTGCAATTAGACATGAAATTGACGTGACGTCTGACATGAGAATTTTGGTGCGTTAGTCGGTCAAATCTCTCTACAATACGCTCTTTCTGACGGCAAAGTTAGCTTTGGAATTAGCGGCATCGATTTAGGCGAAGTATAGCAGCGTTTTCAACCGAGCGTTCGTGATTGCTACGAAGAATCACAGCTAATTATTGTCGAATTTTATTTGTGTAAATTATCGCTCGATTTTGTGATCACTTCTGACACCGGAAACCAGTCATTATGACACTTTCACACTATCACATCACTAGCTTAAGATCGATAAATTTGCGAGGGCGGAAACTAGTCAAAAAGTGTTCAAACTTACGCTTTTTGCAGACAAATTCCCAGCCATGCCTTGTGCTTTTGGGGAAACTTCATGAGGTCCCGGATGTTTACTGTCCGTGTTAGCGAGGAGCTGTTGACGACAATCTAGCCACAGCATTTTTACTAAGTCTTTAGCATGCTCCAATTCTACACCAGTTTCTCTCCCTGAGCCTTGAAATGATCACCGACACCTACTTTCTGAGGCTAAAGACTTGTTACCTCTCAAAGCAGAGCTCTCAATATCCCTACATTTTTCCAGCAGTACCGCCCGGGTAAACAAAGTACTCGTTTAGCAAATAACTGCACAGAAGGATATTAGACGAGGCAGACACTGCACCTCGCAAGACTTTCTCCCTCACTGGACTTAATGATGTCCTAAGGAATACTCTGCTCTAGGAGGCCAACGGAAAATCAAACTCTAACGACGCCATTGCGAGCTAACTGACCGCGCGAAGACTTCAAATGCACGTTCCTTTCTTTGAGAGAGAGTGGAAACTAACTGACAAATAAAACTGGAGGGATGCGGGGGGGGGGGGGGGGGAGTGGGGATAGGACCTTAATGCAAAGTTTAAGTCAGGGACAGTTTCTTTCTCTTCTTCTAATTATTAATGTAGCTAGCATGCCCCCCCGCCCCGTCCAAATAAGATAAAAAAGAAAAAGAGTGAGAGACATGTAATAGGAGTTAGTATGGACTCCCAGGAGCCCTGTTTTGAAAACTCCAGCTATATATATATATAATATAATATATATATTATATATATATATATATATATATTATATATATATATAGCCAAGAACTGGAAAATACGACTTTGCCAATATTTTCGTCTTTATTAAAAGACTTCATCAGGGCAACACAAGTTAAGTTAAGTTGCCCTGATGAAGTCTTTTAATAAAGACGAAATATTGGCAAAGTCGTATTTTCCAGTTCTTGGCTATTATTTTAATTCGTCTGGAGACACAACCACGACAGTGGATGTTTTTGACATTTATATATATATAATATATATATAATAATGTCAAAAACATCCACTGTCGTGGTTGTGTCTCCAGACGAATTAAAATAATAGCCAAGAACTGGAAAATACGACTTTGCCAATATTTCGTCTTTATTAAAAGACTTCATCAGGGCAACTGATGTGAAAGCGGTTAAAACCGTTATAAGATATACGCTAGCTGATGTGAGACGCTAATACGAGACTTAAAGCTGCTCGCGCGCTGTAAAGCGCGCGCGTTACATATAAGTGAAGCAATGAGAGCGATATTAAAATAAATCCCTTCGAGGATTCCTACTACAGAAAAAATCATCACTATTAAGACCCAGTGGATAAATACATCGAAGACGGTATGCCCACTGGGCCTCCCTATCCTAAGATATTCCTCACTTGAACACTTGTCTATTAACTGTATTCTAACATCACTCAAACCATGATGGTCTGCCTGATTGAAATGCCTGTATATAACATCGTCTTTAAGTTTATTCTCAGAGGATAGTCCTCTGTGTGCATTAATCCTAGACTTGTGGTTATTAAATCTAGTCCTAAATTTGTTAATAGTAGACTAGATCCACCCACACTACTGTCCCTCCTGATGTTTTAGTGGATTTGGCTAGGTTGGTGCTCACTAACAACAACCTTACTTTTAATGGTAGACATTTCCTACAGGTCCTGGGGACAGCAATAGGGACAAAAATGGCGCCGTCTTATGCCAATATCTTTATGGGTAAACTAGAATCGGACCTATTTGAACAAGCATCAATAACGCCGCTTTTCTGGCGTAGATTTATAGATGACATCTTTTTTATTTGGACGGAGGGAGAGGAGAGACTCAAAGAGTTTATGGGGCTTATGAACTCGTTTCATAATACCATTAAATTCACTTTTAGCTGGTCGTCTGAGCAAGTCAACTTTTAGATGTTAGTGTCTTGTTAAACGAGGGGGTAATTTCCACAGATTTATATAGTAAGCCTACGGACAAACACCAATATTTGTTTCATTCCTCTTGTCACCCTAATTCATGTAAGAAAGGTATCCCTTATGGTCAGGCCCTTAGAATAAGACGTATATGTTCCACGGATGCTTTGTTTGATAAACGGGCTGAGGAATTGTGCAGTTACTTGGTTAAAAGGGGTTATAACAGGGAGCATGTGGAGGGGCAAATAGATCGAGCGCGTAGGATTCCCAGGGAACAAACCCTTAGGGATAAGCAGCCTGCTTGTAATAAACGTATTCCTTTTGTGGTCACATTTCATCCGGCACTCCCTTGTATTTCTAAAATATTACACAGGCTTCAATCCTGTTTTGCAATCTTCTAGGCGTTGCCAGCTGGCCTGGAACAGGTGCCCATGGTGGCTTTTCCGGCGGCCTAAATGCCTTAAGGACATTCTGGTACATTCCGAACTTAAGACACCAGTTACTGTTAAGGGTTGTGGTAGATGTGGGGATAGACGATGCAGGGTTTGTGATTTCTTGGATGAGGGCATTTGTTTCAAAAGTAGAGTTACTGGGAGAGATTTTGTGATTAATTTTAAGCTGGATTGTAATTCAGACCACGTAGTGTACCTATTGTCTTGTGCAATGTGTCAAATGCAATATGTGGGATCTACTATTAACAAATTTAGGACTAGATTTAATAACCACAAGTCTAGGATTAATGCACACAGAGGACTATCCTCTGAGAATAAACTTAAAGACGATGTTATATACAGGCATTTCAATCAGGCAGACCATCATGGTTTGAGTGATGTTAGAATACAGTTAATAGACAAGTGTTCAAGTGAGGAATATCTTAGGGATAGGGAGGCCCAGTGGGCATACCGTCTTCGATGTATTTATCCACTGGGTCTTAATAGTGATGATTTTTTCTGTAGTAGGAATCCTCGAAGGGATTTATTTTAATATCGCTCTCATTGCTTCACGTATATGTAACGCGCGCGCTTTACAGCGCGCGAGCAGCTTTAAGTCTCGTATTAGCGTCTCACATCAGCTAGCGTATATCTTATAACGGTTTTAACCGCTTTCACATCAGTTGCCCTGATGAAGTCTTTTAATAAAGACGAAATATTGGCAAAGTCGTATTTTCCAGTTCTTGGCTATTATATATATATATATATATATATATATATATATATATATATATATATATATATATATATATATATATATATATATATATATATAATAGGTGAATCAGTGTTTGAAGAATGGTTTTCGTGGAGCGCTCAACATACGACGGAAACGTGTGAATTGATTGGTTTGTACATGTTGTCACTCATTGCGCCCAAATTCAAGGATGAAGTAGGCCTCTACCGCGACGATGGCATTGCAGTCTGCAAAGCTACTCCAAAAGAAATCGAAAAAACAAAACAAGAAGTCTGTAGAGTGTTTCAATCAAATGGCCTGAAAATCACAATTGACGCGAATAAGAAAATAGTGAACTTCTTGGATGTGACCTTTGATCTAAGAAACGGGAGCTACAAACCATACACAAAGCCGAACAACAGATTAATATACGTTCATCAACAGAGCAACCACCCGCTGGCGTTACTGAAGAACATCCCCCAAAACATCAATCAAAGACTCAGCAATATATCATCCAGCCGAGAAATCTTCGACGAAGCCATTGCACCCTACCAAAAAGCCCTCGATGAAAGCGGATACAGCCACAGACTTACATACAACCCGCCAACAAACCAAGCAAATAGACGAAGGAAGACTCGAAAAAGGAACATCACCTGGTACAACCCCCCATGGGATTGTAACGTCAGAACCAACATCGGTAAAAAGCTTTTGAACATCGTGGATATATGCTTCCCAAAGAACCACATATTACATAAGATTTTCAATAGGCACACACTTAAACTCAGCTACTCGTGCATGCCGAACATAAAATCCATGATTGCGTCACACAACAAAAAGATCATCCTAAAACACCAACGGTGCATCAACAAGAAAAGGAATGCAACTGCAGAAAGAAACATGAATTCCCCCTTGAAGGTAAATGCCTCCAGACCAACGTTGTCTACCAAGCAACTACAACCGAATCCTACAGCATCAAACTTCAAGGAACGGAACAGGAACCACATGACATCATTCCGACACATCAAGCGAAGAAACGAAACTGAACTATCCAAACACATGTGGACCCTGAAAGACGGCAACAAACCCTTTCACATAAAGTGGAAAGTACTAAAAGCAGGTAAACCTTATGATAATATCACGAAGAAATGTAGCTTGTGTCTTTACGAAAAGTTCATTATTATCTGTAGAAAAAAGTTGTGCACCCTAAACAAACGAAACGAATTAGCAAGTTCTTGCCCTCACAGTCAGAAACTTTCGAATAACATAGCGTAACTGTTAATTTACAGCACGCGCAAGGCGCGCGCTCACGCAACTATTTGTTTATATTGTCAGCATTCAAATTTAACGATCATTCGTCGCTACTGCCTGATGAGTGTAGTCAGTATTCGGCTATACGAAACAGCTGTTGCAATAAAGCGATTATGAGTCACTTCTGAAGTCTGGAAATCTTTACACAAGTATATTATATATATATATATATATATATATATATATATATATATATATATATATATATAATATAATATATATAATATATATAATAATATATATATATATATATATATATATAACCTGTCACACGCATCCAATTTCGGATTTCCTCTCCATAAGAAGTAATATGAAAATAACACAAATGAAGAGCGAAAACAATGTTTTCTATCCTTCACCTATATTTCGGCCAAGTTTACCGGCCTTCATCAGGGTGAATGGCCGTTACATGCGTACCACACCACTACATTTCAAATTTGAAATAACACAAGCAAACAAAGCGCGCGCGCGCTTGTAACAGTACTAGAAGGTACACGTAAAACAATGGAAACTCAGCGCGTATTAACCCTATTACCCCTATTTTGACTGAAAAAGAAGTCACTTTCATTCAACCCTTGAGGCTTAATAGTCCCGAGCCTATAGGCCCACTGTCCCTCTTTGTCCAAAAGTGACGACTCATCGGCTACTCTGTCAATCAGCTGGACTGAGACATCTTCCAGTCCATGATGTCCTGGACTGAAGAAATGCCGGTACACCATATCGTCCTTCGCCTTGTTAGCAATGGAGAGCCCTGAATGTGCTCTCAGGCGAGATTTGTGGTTGTTGAATCTTAATCTAAACTTGGTAGTCGTAGAACCTACATATTGTTTCTGACAAACTTTGCACGATATTAAATACACAACATTAGTACTATTACAATTTAACTGATGATTAATGGAATAGCCTTTTCCAGTGCTTTTTGAACTAAACCTATCGCCCGGTTTTAGAAACTTGCATACTTGACAACGTCTATTGTCGCATTTCTTGGTTCCACTACAACCCCGTTCTGTGTGTTGTGAGCCCAATTTCGCGTGTACGAGATAGTCCCTAAGACTCTTAGGTCTTCGAAACGCCATAAGGGGAACCTCCTTGATGGCTTTCCTGCATCTTTCTGAACAATGCAGAAGGGGTTGCAAATCTCTTAGAAAACCACCAGTGTTAGGAAGGTTAGGGTGGTAGGTTACCACCATAGGGACTTTACAATTGGCATTCCTGGGGCGTGGTGTCAATGCTTCCTCCCTACTTATATATATAATATATATACACAGTAATTTTCAAAGAGTTATTTTAACTCCTGAAGTGGTGTTAAACTAACTCCTCAAGGTGGAGTTATTTTTGTTCGGAGTTACTTTAACTCCAAAAAGAGTTATTTTAACTCCAGCAAAAGAGTTTTCTCTCCAACTGGGGAGTAACTTTAACTCCTAAATTGGAGTTACATTGTGGGAGTTATTGTAACTCTGAATTGGAGTTAAAGTTAACTCCATGTGGAGTCAAATTAACTCGTTTGTGGAGTTAAATAAACTCCTTTTGTGGAGTCATTTTTAAGGGGTTAGTATAACTCCCCTTAGGGAGTAATTATGGAGTGATCGCAACTCTCCAAGTAGAGTTAAAACAACTCTATTTGGGGAATTATTTTCATAGAGTTACTTTACCTCTGCAAAGGGAGTAGATATAACTCCTCGTTTAGAGTCATTAATGTATTTATAGGAGCTGGCATAACTGAAACTAAACAGAGTCATTACTTTACTGTTGTTATTTTCAACTCTGTTCAAAGGCTCGTGGGATAGAGAACATGAAAGCTTGGACCACTCGCATGACAAAAACGTTGCAGTGGTATGCCATATTCGTCCCCTTTTGCAATTCACTATTGGCTCGCTGAAACAAAAGAGCTTTTGTAATGCATCGTTTTCGAATCGGTGGAAAAAGCGGCTTCCCAAACGTCATGCTGTTTATCTCTTCCTTCCCCACCCCGGTAAGCTTCTGAAGCTTTCCTTCCCTTCCCTTGTATCTAGGGAATACAGGTTTGAGAAGAAGGGAAAGTTCGAGAAAAATAATCCCACGGATAGAAGGATAAATGGATGAAATATTGGCAGTACAATGTAATCACGAAAGGTCACTCTCTTATCACTGGTCACGCTCCCTACCCTACAAGAAAATGATTAGAGCGCGTGATGTAACACGTGAGCGATCTCGCGTTCAAAAGATTTGCGCCAGTGGCGGTTGGTATTGAAAATTGTATTGAATCGGCGTGCATTTATCTTCAGTTTTGGATCTTTAAGTACGAAAGAAACTCTATCAGGTAAGTGTTTTAGAGACTTGTGTTTCTTTTTACTCGATTTGTCTCGCTTTAACAGTTTATTTGTAAGAATACTGACAAAGGAGGCGGTGGTGAATGCTGCATGTAACGTGTTAGCTTAATAACGGTTGTGATTTTGCTCCCGTAAACCTTTCCGAGAATCACGATTAAATGCCTTCATTCAGTGCTCCTCGATCGAAGACCAAGAGAAATATATTAATTCAAGTGAATTTTCGCAGAAACAGCAAACCACAACGAGTTATTGAATGATTTTTGTAGCAAAATACAAGCACAAAACTTCGAAGCGTTCACGTTGTAATCCATCTCTATCCGTTCTAAAGACGATTATTCAGTCTCAACTTAACTAAATAGTTTGAAGTTTCACTGAATTTATAATAGTATGGCGTCCGAACAAGAAATGAACAATTATTTTCAAAAGTTTTCTTGTATGTTAATGTCTGTCAACTTATGAAAGTGTTGCATTGCTTACGGAGGAAAATAAACTTGTTATTTGTGTTATTTGTCTTAGATAACCATGGATGAAGAGTTAGCAAGATTTCTCAATACAGTCTGCAGTTAATATAAGCAAGAGTCCATTGATAATCTTATAAAATGACGAGGTAAGTTTTGAGACAGTGGCAATTATTGGCTACATGATCATGTACAAAGTATTTAAGCATACATCTTAATTTGAAGAAAGTCTGCTACAAATCCAAAAGGGCAAGAAATGAACCTTTCATAATTCAACTACAAATGCTGTGCTTGTTGGTTAGATGGCAAACATGGCTATTTGTTCCAAAGAATATTAATGAAGGAAAATGTTGTATACCTTGTTTCTTGCTGTGCAGGAAATATTTCTCAGGATGCAGGAATTGAAATATTTTTATTTGTGTGTTGCTAAATTTGGACAGTCAACCCTGTTAAACACAGCCACAAGTGAATTAATTGCAATGTTGTTGTTGTTGCTGTTGTTATTGTTATTATTATTCACTTTATTCAGGGCCATTTGGCTGTGTGAGATTTATTTATTTGAGTGTTTGACTAGGTGTTTTTTATGTTAGTAGCACCTCACTTTCAAGATGTACTTGTAATCTCATGCAACTTCATTCATATCACACAGAACAAACTACAAGTTGTAGTCTTTTTGATATGAGGTAGAAGCTTGTATAGTTAAATGTGTATATTTCCTTTCTTTTAACATGAAGGCTGAGTTTGATCAGTTCTTTGGCAACTATTTAGGATAATAGTAAATGTTTCCTCTAAAATAATAATCATGGGTGATCATATACTGTAACTTCAAGCAGATTATATATTTGAGTTGCTTTTTCACTGAAATGGACATGGCAGTTTTGTTTGTTTGCATCATAACATCTATGTACCAGTGACTCTGACAGTGCAGTCTCCCAAACAACCATTATTAGTGGTTGACACAACATTAAGGGAGCACTATTGCATGACGACCACTAATAATGGCTGCCTCAGGTAGACCATGCAACAGTGGGGAATAATGACAACTTTTGAATTTCATATCTGGGGTTTACAATGCACACATTTGGATAAAAAGATAATCATGCTGAAACTGATGTCTAGATACTCAAGTACTGAATACATTCTTTTTGTAGGATGTATGTAGAGACCATTGATGTGGAAACAAGGAACACCAAAGCTCTCCAGGATTATAGGCATTGGTGACTTAAGGACCTGGCCCCGGTTGTTCGAAAGACGATTAATGCTAACCCAGGATTAAGAGTTAACTGAAGTCTTAATCTCACTCTTTGAGAAAGTTTTGTAAATCAAATTGTGCGCTTAAAGTAAAGTTAAATTCCAATCAAAACTTAAGGATGACAGTCTTTTTGAAATGTTTTTGTTGAACATTACCAGTATTTACAATTTAGACTGTACTCAAAGTTTGCTCTAATCCGTGATTACATAGCTTAATCGTGCTTTGAACAACTGGGCCCTGCTGTGTATTGCATTGGAGGGAGTTGAAGTGATTTCTCTGGGGACAAGCAACGTGGCATTGTAGTGGGGCTTCATGTGGCTTGTTAAATATTTAAATATATACCCCACCGAGTGTGGCAATGTATTTCTATTTTGTGAAGACAGACACCAAGAAGCAACAAAGAGAGTGGCAGTGAACAAGTTCACCTCTGCCCTCTAATAATTTCAATGTTTCTTTAAGGGGCCACTGTCATGAGTTGACTTCAAAACATTTAACAATTCTTTTTTCCTCTCTTAAAGGAATCAAATATTCATGTTTGCCCAGAGTTTCTGAACTTTTTACTATAACCATTGCCAACTTGTCCATGCCAATTTAAATTTGGCACATCAAACTGAATTTTTCAAGTTTAAATTTGAGTAACTGGCAAATGTGCTTATGTGACAGTGTTCTGTTAAGGCTTCAGCCAAAAACAAAGTTTAAAATGTTTTTAATGTACACATACCATGTGTATCTTGTTCCTGATAGAACCTTATGAAAATTAAATTATAAGACAGTTATATTTTTTAAAGAAAAGATAGAGTTGTGTTCAAACAAACAGATTGAATTTTGTTGTATAGTCGTTTAAATTCAAATGTTCTTCAAATTTGACTTTCATACCTGGAAAGATTGTCGTGTTTAAATGTTTTAATCATGCATACTTGCACATTCTTTATTTATCAATATAATCATATTAGAAATTTACATTTCAAATGTCAATGATAATACATAGTATGCAAGGAACTGGTGTTCAGATAAGAAAATGAAATCTGATTGAATTAAACATGTTACAGTCAATTTGTGTGATCTGTTGTTTTCATCTTAAAACTACATAGGGTGACTGTGCTGGAGTTACTTTACCTCTAATGCTGGAGTGACTATAACCCTGATTATGGAGTTGAAATAACTCTGCTCTTTTATGGGGCAGAGTTAAAATGACTCCCTTGTTGGAGCTAATACAACTCCAGAATTGGAGTTAAAAATGGGAGTTAAAATGACCCCCAAAAAGGAGTTATATTTAACCTAACATTTTAACTCCACATTTGGAGTTACAGTAACTCCCTTATGGAGTTTAAATAACTCCTTTTGCAGAGTTAAAGTGACTCCCACACTGGAGTCATTATAACCCTTAAAAAGGAGTTAAAAAAGGGAGTTAAAATAACCCCCAAAAGGGGTTATATTTAACCTAAAATTTTAACTCCACTTTTGGAGTTAAAATAACTCTTTAAAAATTACTGTGTATATATATATAAGGACATTCTGGTACATTCCGAACTTAAGACACCAGTTACTGTTAAGGGTTGTGGTAGATGTGGGGATAGACGATGCAGGGTTTGTGATTTCTTGGATGAGGGCATTTGTTTCAAAAGTAGAGTTACTGGGAGAGATTTTGTGATTAATTTTAAGCTGGATTGTAATTCAGACCACGTAGTGTACCTATTGTCTTGTGCAACGTGTCAAATGCAGTATGTGGTATCTACTATTAACAAATTTAGGACTAGATTTAATAACCACAAGTCTAGGATTAATGCGCACAGAGGACTATCCTCGGAGAATAAACTTAAAGACGATGTTATATACAGGCATTTCAATCAGGCAGACCATCATGGTTTGAGTGATGTTAGAATACAGTTAATAGACAAGTGTTCAAGTGAGGAATATCTTAGGGATAGGGAGGCCCAGTGGGCATACCGTCTTCGATGTATTTATCCACTGGGTCTTAATAGTGATGATTTTTTCTGTAGTAGGAATCCTCGAAGGGATTTATTTTAATATCGCTCTCATTGCTTCACTTATATGTAACGCGCGCGCTTTACAGCGCGCGAGCAGCTTTAAGTCTCGTATTAGCGTCTCACATCAGCTAGCGTATATCTTATAACGGTTTTAACCGCTTTCACATCAGTTGCCCTGATGAAGTCTTTTAATAAAGACGAAATATTGGCAAAGTCGTATTTTCCAGTTCTTGGCTATTATATATATATATATATATATATAAATTCCGTAACAAGCATCCAGCGTGTGTAAGATGTTTTCTCCATGAAACAATATATCAAACACAAATGAAGACAGGACACAATTTTCAGGATCACCTATATTTCGACCGACTTGTCGGTCTTCTTCAGGGCGAATGAAGGAAACCGTTGTACACAAATGTATACTACGCCACTGAAATACGAAAATGCGCGCTACATTTCAAAAATAAAAGTAAAACGCGCGCGCGCACACAGATATAACACGCGTACAGAGAGCATATATGGGAAGAAAAATAGTGCCAAAAACGCAACAACGTCCTGGTGAAAATCCAAATTAAGCAAAATTCTAAGTACGTGTACGCGCCTCTCGATTCTGGCTAAAAATGAAGTCACTCTCATTAAGGCCATCTGGTTTCAAGGATCGGAGGCGATATGCCCATTGACCTTCCTTAGCAATAAGGTCCTCCTTTACGTTGACCTTATCTATAAGCTGTATGCTAATGTCCTGAAGGCCATGATGTCCATGACCATGGAAATGCTTATAGACAAGATCGTCACTTTCCTTTCTGGCAGCAGACATCTTCGAGTGTGCTCGAAGTCGGCTCTTGTGGTTATTGAACCTCAACCTGAACTTGGTAGTAGTGGAGCCGACATATTGCAAACCACAGACCTTAAGCCCCGGCTACACGTTCAAACATTGTTGTAAAACATTTGTTGGATGAACAATGTTAGAACGTGTAGCATGCATGTTTGATGACGTTTGTTCAACATTTTTTGTTGGAAGAATGTTTTGATTTCGATCAAACTTTCTCCAACATACAACAAATGTTAAAGCGTGTAGCCGTTCTTTCAACAATGTTGTATTGCAAAAACCAATCAGAGTTAAGGGTCCAGTCTCCAATCCGAAAGCCTAGTGGCAGAGGTGGAAATTGTTGAAGCCAGAACCCCGAAGCGACGTGTTTCCAACAATGTTATATGCGTATCCAACATTGTTAGAAGCGTTCTTACAACAATGTTGGGACGTGTTCTTCTAACAATGTTACAACGTGTAGCCGGGGCTTTACAGTTCATTAGATAAACAACATTCCTAGAATTACAATCTAACCGATGGTTTATAGTATAACGTGTAGTATGGCTAGCGAAACTCTCCCCTACAGTAAGATACTTACAGACTTCACATCTACTAGCGCAATTGTGAGTTCCCCTGCTGCCCTCCTTATTACACTCTAAAGGTCGTAACGTTGCGCAAACCAAATGGTCTCGTAAGCTCTTTGGACGACGGAATGCCATCATGGGCACATCCCTAACGGCCTGCTTGCATCGTTCGGACATGTGTAAAAGCGGATGTAACTCTCTTAAAATTCCTCCTATATTGGGCAATCCTGGATGATAGGTGACCACGAACGGCGTTCTTTTGTTGATTGTCTGTCGCTTCGGTACAAGTAGCTCGTTCCGGTCCAGTACCCGAGCTCTTTGTATTTGGTCACGAACAAATTTTTCTTGATATCCCCTATGAACTAAAAACTTTCTAAGATCCTCTGCCCTGTACTCAAAAGTAGTAGACGTGGAACAAATACGTCTAAGTCTTAGAGCCTGTGCATATGGAATTCCTTGTTTAATCCCCCTAGGGTGACATGATGTATGGAATAAATACTGATGCTTATCAGTCGGCTTAGTATACAGATCAGTCTCAATAATACCATTGTTATTAATAACCTGTACATCAAGATAGTTAATCTTCTCTCTTGACCAGTCCCATGTAAACTTTATGGTGTCATGGTATTGATTTATGGAATTAAGAAACTCTTGTAGTTGTTCCACTCCATTCGTCCAAATCATAAAGATGTCATCAATGTACCGCAGCCAAAGATAAGGCTTTACTGGAGCCAAATCCAGTAACTGTGATTCAAGATCGTACATAAATAAACAAGAGGCTACAATTAGCCTAAACCCGGGCTTGCAAAAAACAGTATTGTATCCCTAACTTAGTGCTAAACAAAAGAATAGAGGGAAGTCTGTCTTTCTTACATCGGACGCATTGTGTTTAGCTTGTGTTGGAGTCTATTTCTTTAGACCGCTATCAACATATATTCCTCTAAAATACAGCTCAACCATTGAGCACAATAATTATAACACTTGTAAAAAATATTTCTAAAAGAACAAGAAAAAGAGAAACAGAAAAACTAAAGCCCGTGATATATACCACTAAAAGACATCGAACCCGGGTTAGCTGCGTCACAGGCAGGAACAATGACCTTTAGGCCACAGAGGTTTATCGTTATGCAAGATGATAAAAATAATGTATTGATTCCAAAAAAAAAAACTAAGCACACTTGTTTTCGCTTCGATGGATAATTGTTTGAGAAAGGAAACGCTTATCGAACGATGTTGGATTTTTTCGCATAAATGTGAATGGAGTCTCGGTGAAATGTGAGTAGAAAATTAATTAGCAGAGTGAAACTGTTTACAAATACGTCAATCCAGGGTCATTTGAAACACAAGAAAGGAACGTTTCTGGGCAGTTTCAAGGGACGCTAGTACATTTGTAAAATATAATCGCTTATCATTCAAAAATTAAAGTCCAGAAATTGAGATATTGTGGCAAAATAGTAAATAAACTACCTGTCAAAGTCTCAGGGGTGTGTGATATCCCGTACTTGAGTTATTCAATAAAATGTACATCTCAATGGAGCGGATACGGGAACACGGCAGTCCATCTGGAGTTAAATTTTGGTCATGTTAAAAGCTTTCTTCTCGCTGTTGAACTTGCAAACATTCGTATAGACTACGGAATCCGAGGTGGCTCAGCCACTTTTGTTTTCATTTTCATTTTGGTTTGCATTTCTTTTCAGCGTTTTCATTTTCGTTTGCATTTTTTATTTTATTTGCATTTGTATTTTTTCGCGGTGCGCTTTTCGTTTCGTTTCTGTCATCACTTGCCATATCAGTTTCGTTTTCTTTTCGAGTTTTGCTTTTCATTTTGACTTTTTCGTGACGTCAAAATTAAAATGGAGAGCAAATACCGTTTATGTGTGACGTCAAAATCAAAATGGAGAGTAAAACTTCCTTATAAGGAAGGCCATTATCCATTGACTAAAGATTGTCTTAAGTGGGTGATGACAGAGATGATGATGCCCAAGCGAGTGATGGCAGAGGCCAGAGGACAAATTTCTTCCTCAGTGAACTTTTTTTGAGGGATCCTGAACTTATAGTAGCAAGCAATAATATAACAGGCCATTCACAAATCCCACAAACGTGTCGCATGAATGTAATAACCTTTCACATGTAGTGTTCTAAGATTTAGCTACTACAGTTTGGCTCTATAAACTAGTAGGTCTCTCAAAGATCTGCCTCTTTTATAAGAAATAATAGGCTGTTCTTTAAACATTTCTTTAAGTTTAGGTTAAGATTCTATGAGATGCCATTTAGCCATTAGAATGCGTTTGAGGTTTGGCACACATGGGTTGTATTGCGTGACATAGGATAGTATTTCTTTATGCACTCCAGTATTTTCTTTGAGAGCTACCTTTCTGTCAGAGAATCTGACTTCCGAGAGTGTTTTATCAATAAGGTTGTTCGGGTAGCCTCTCGCCTGAAGGTGTAGTTTGAATATTTTTATGTTTTCTGTGAAAGTCTCCTCTGAAGAATTAGTTTGTAGTAGTCTAAGACGTTCACCCATCACGAAGCCTTTTTTGACCCCGGGAGGATGACAGGATTTAAAGTGCGTGTACTGGAATGTTTCAGTGGGTTTAAAATAAGTGCGCGTGTCAAGGATAGCTTCCTTGGCAAATCTCGTTCCTCTGTAAATGCACGTATCAAGGAAGATGGTTTCTTTGTCAGAAATATCAGCAGTGAATTTTATTGTCGGGTGATAGTTATTTGCATGTTCAATGAAGTTGTTAATTTCCTCTCTATTAGTTAACAATTATTCACTGAAGTGGAGGTGGATAGCGGCGGATATTTACCGAGCCGCGAAGCAGCAAGGTAAATATCCACCACTTTCACCGACACTGAGGTGAATAATTGTTTTAGTATATACCACACAAGCTGAATAATTACTTTATGCGTGACAATACACCGACAAGCTGTCGGAATTGTAAAATCTCGCTCCAAGTTAACCAATCAGAGCGCGCGAAAATTACTATTCACTTGTGTGGTATA